>CM031390.1:4358550-4945061 GCA_018350135.1 Citrus trifoliata
GGTTGTTATGATTTTAGATTATGTATTTGTTTTGAATGATATGGACTTGTTTTGATTGTTTGTTATTTCATGGATAATAGGTTATTTCCTTATGCTTTGGATATTTTTGGACTAATGTGCTGTATTGAGATTTCAATGATCGATAGGGGGAGATATGTAAAATGTAAGGGGGATTGTTTGATTTTAATAAATTATTGTTTTGAATTTCGAATTTGGACTTATTTGAAAATTTTTATAACGTTTTGGGCCATAGCACTATTTTATAAAGTTTTGGGGGTCAAACTATAATTTTAAAACATAGTTCATTGTAGCAGTTACTGTAGCAAGCGGCTGTCCGGATCCTGACAAATGGTAGACCAGATTCGGGCAGAATATTTTTAGAAATTAAACGGCTAACCGGATTTCACAAGCGGCATACCGGATGTTCAGAAATTAAAAATTGTGGCTGTAACGGTAACTTTAAGCGGTTAACCAGATGTCCATAAATGGTAAGTCGGTTATGACCAAAATATGCATAGCGGCTAGTTTTTCAGCTCAAACTATAAAAACTCAAATCCAATTTTTTTTCAAGCTCTCTAACTAGCAAAAACAAAAAGCATACAACATATCTTGAGCTCTCATTCGCAAGTCCTTATTCATTGAATCATTATTGTTCTTCAATTTGTACATCTACTCTTCAAGAGAGGTTTTTATTTTGGCTTTATCCAAAACATGCAATATCGTACGTCAAACATAAAATCCAACCGTCGAACATACAACAACTGACGTTAAACATGAAACTTGCAACACTTCACGCGAAATATACAACTTATCACGTAAAGTTCGCAATTTCGACATCAAACATGAAACGGGCGAGAATATTCCAGAATATTCTTTTTTTTTGGGCTTTATCCAAAACATGCAACATCGTACGTCAAACATGAAATCCAACCGTCGAATATGCAACAACTGATGTTAAACATGAAACTTTCAACACTTCACGCGAAAGATGCAACTTATCATATAAATTTCGCAACTTCGACGTCAAACATGAAACAGACGAGAATATTTCAGAATATTCTTTATTTTGGCTTTATTCAACACATGCAACATCTTATGTCAAACATGCAATCGACACGTCGGACATGCAACAACTGACGTTAAACATGAAACTTGCAACACTTCACGCGAAATATACAACTTATCACGTAAAGTTCGCAACTTCGACGTCAAACATGAAACAGACAAGAATATTTCGGAATATTCTTTATTTTGGCTTTATTCAACACATGCAACATCTTACGTCAAACATGTAATCAAGACGTCGGACATGCAACAACTGACGTTAAACATGAAACTTGCAACACTTCACGTGAAATATGCAACTTATCACGTAAAGTTTGCAACTTCGACGTCAAACATGAAACGGACGAGAATATTTCAGAATATTCTTTATTTTGGCTTTATTCAACACATGCAACATCTTATGTCAAACATGAAATCCAACCGTCGAATATGCAACAACTGACGTTAAACATGAAACTTGCAATACTTCACACGAAATATGCAACTTATCACGTAAAGTTCGCAACTTCAACGTTAAACATAAAACAGACAAGAATATTTCAGAATATTCTTTATTTTAGTTTTATTCAAAACATGCAATATCGTACGTCAAACATGAAATCCAACCGTCGAATATGCGACAACAGACGTTAAACATAAAACTTGCAATACTTCACGCAAAATATGCAACTTATCACGTAAAGTTCGTAACTTTGATGTCAAACATGAAACGGATGAGAATATTCTAGAATATTCTTTATTTTGGCTTTATTCAAAACATGCAATATCGTATGTCAAACATGAAATCCAACTGTCGAATATGCGACGATAGATGTTACACATGAATCTTGCAACACTTTACGCAAAATATAAAACTTATCATGTAAAGTTCGCAAATTCGACGTCCAACATGAAACGGGCAAGAGTATTCTAGAATATTCTTTTTTTTTGGCTGTGTCCAAAACATGCAACATCCTACGTCAAACATGAAATCCAACCGTCGAATATGCAACAACTGACGTTAAACATGAAACTTGCAACACTTCACGCGAAATATACAACTTATCTCGTAAAGTTCGCAACTTCATCGTCAAATATGAAACGAACGAGAATATTCCAGAATATTCTTTTTTTTGGTTTTATCCAAAACATGCAACATCATACGTCAAACATGAAATCCAACCGTCGAATATGCAACAACTAAAGTTAAACATAAAACTTGCAACACTTCACGCGAAATATACAACTTATCACGTAAAGTTCGCAACTTCGACGTCAAACATGAAACGGGCTAGAATATTCCAGAATATTCTTTTTTTGACTTTATCCAAAACATGCAACATCGTACGTCAAACATAAAATCCAACCGTCGAATATGCAACAACTGACGTTAAACATGAAACTTGTAACACTTCACGCGAAATATGCAACTTATCACGTAAAGTTCGCAACTTCGACGTCAAACATGAAACGGATGAGAATATTCTGGAATATTCTTTATTTTGGCTTTATTCAAAACATGCAACATCGCAAGTCAAACATGAAGTCCAATCGTGGAATATGCAACAACTGACGTTAAACATAAAACTTGCAATACTTCACGCGAAATATGCAACTTATCACATAAAGTTCGCAACTTCGATGTCAAACATGAAACGGACGAGAATATTCCGGAATGTTCTTTATTTTGACTTTATTCAACACATGCAACATATTACGTCAAACATGCAATCGAGACGTCGGACATACAACAACTGACGTTAAACCTGAAATACTATTTTTTTCATTTTCAATTTCTTTATTTTTTGCCATTTTATTTAATTATATTATATTTTATTATAGGGTTCTATTATATTATTTAATTTCTTTATCTTTTGCTATTAATTATATTATAAAAAACTATTTTTGACATTTCATTTAATTTTTTCATTTTTATATTGTATTTTTAATATATTTTTTTAAAAAAATATGGTGCAACCGGTTTGTTAACCGATTGTGCCAAGTCTTTGGCTGCCAAATGGCAGTCAAAGATAGTCGGGTACAATGCCAATGACATTGTAGCCAAACCCAAATTGTGCTACACATCGGTACATATTTTAAACATGAGATATCAGAAATTTGGATCTCATTTGAAATTGAAGTTGCACAACTGTAGGGTAAAAGTTATAACACTAAAGTATTTGGTAAACACCAGTCACTATAGCTTGAAAGATAAATTATTTTAATTTTATATTTGTATGATAAAAATATATTTTATTTTTACTAATTTTGTCAAAATTATTATTTAAAAATTATATCTACTATATACTATTAAATTTTATTTTATAATTATAATTTTTTTTTTCTATAGTAGTTGTAAATAAAAAGTTATAAATAATAAAAAATTATTATTTAAAAATTATTACTTCGAAAAAAATGTGTTCTGCTTAATTATTCATGGCATTTACCACCAATAATTTACTAGACTCCTCGGCGTGGCGTCATTTTTGTTAGCTCTTGCAATTTTCTGGCAACCACTTGCAACATTCATCCCCTATAACTTTAACAACTTCTCTATAATGCTGCTGGGGTTTCGCCGTGCCATAAAGTAAAATGCAATGACTAATTCTAATGAAATTCTTAGTGGTGATAATATGGGAGAGCAGAGTCCCCTGTTTGTTGCAGATTAATTGCTGCTAAATGGATTGGTCTTTGCTTCATATGTTACGCTTTTAGTGTCACTTGTCAAGAAAGAGATGAAATCCAACAAATGGACAGTCTTGAAAAAGTTGTAAAATTTTAAGCAACTTGCATTTTTGTTACTGGGTGAATATTTCTCCCTAATCTGACCAATTCTCCATTTGGGTTTGTGCATGATTTTATTATTTTTTCAATTTTTTCATTGTATGTTAATTGCGAAAGTTTTTTGAATAAGGTCCATTTAATCATATTATATGTATTTAAATTATCATCATATGGATTCATAAAATATATATATAAATATATAAATATAAGTTATTTTATGATTAAATAAATTGAAGTTGCAATTGATAAATAGAGTTGACTGCTTTATTTATGTTTAAACTGTAATAAATTGTTAAATGATTTTTCTTAATTATATAGAAATTGACTAATATAATTTGACCACATTGAACTAGATAATATATGGTATTTAAGTAATCTTGAAATGACTATCAGACTTATTAATCTTATAGACATTTATTTTATACCAATCTTAATCTTAATTTAATTATAATTTTATGTTTGTAATTGTCATTTCATTTGAGTTACCAACGAGTGCAACACATATTAGTAGTCAAGATTACTCGGTATCTTTGTGGGAGTAATTATGAGTAGTTAGATTACATTAACAATATAGTATTTGTAAAATACATCTCTTGATTTATTTTTGATGTTTGATAATAGAATTCTCTAACCAAAGAACCAGAGAATGTCAACTAATTAGTTTGTTGAAAATGATCACTAGAGAAAATTAGTAGGTGTTAAGGAAAAAAAAATATTTAAATTGGTTGGATACTTGAAATATCAATTTAATTAATGGTGTAGTATAAAGAATTGTTCAGTAAAGAAAAAATTGTAGCATGAGTCGAATTGTTATTCGAGAACACCATCCTAAATAGTATACAATTATAGAGATAAGCCCCAATTCTTTAGTGTAGTAGATTTGGAATTAAATAATCAGACTAGTTTAGTTACATGCACTAATTATTTTATCCATTATTGTATATACCCAAATAATCTCAGGGTTAGCTCATTTAATTGAGTGCACTACTACTGTACTAATAAGTAAGATAACTACATATTTGGGTTAAAAGTCTAAACATATTATTTTGTAGGAGGATCCATTTAATATTCTTGTGTATAAATGGCATTGTGTTGTTTTACAAACTTGGCCCCTATAACAAGTGAGCCACTTTTGGCTTTATTTTATATTTAATTTAAATTAATATATTTTATTTAATAGAATTAAAAATAGATAAAATAAAGAGCCTAGGGTTTCTATCAAAGGGTATAAAAAGACTTGTTTCTCCACAAAGGAAAAAGCGAAGCCACACTATATAGAACTAAAAAAAAAAAACAATTTCTCTCTAACTTTGAGGAAAAATGTTTTCTATTGTCAATTGCTTTCAGTAATGATAAAGTCGCAAACACGTCAAGTACAGATCGAACTTGAGTCATAACCTGCAAGATTGTTGGTAAGTAACTCATAACCTAGATAATTGTTGGTGACTAGTTCGTAACTTCTATATATATATCTTCCTTGTAAAATAATTTTTAACCAATGTAAAATGCCCCTACGGGTGAGACATAGACATATCGTTCCTCGTTCATATATATGTATCTTCCTTAAATGCCCCTACGGGTGAGACATAGACATATCGTTCCTCATGCCCTGTCACTGGCCTAATATGGTTTACTCAACAGTAACCCTGCCTACCGTCATGCACATGATACAAAACAAGAATCCTATCATCCTGCTCTAAACAAGGCTGCTAGTTAAGTTAGTGGTTTTAGATGCATTAGTAAATAGTGTAAAATCAAAATTTAAACTTTGTCCTCCTAATATTGCCTAAGTGGGAATGTAATTTCTCTCATCGCTAGTGAGTGAGTTCTTGGACTAGTTTATAAGACCTGCACTCATTTAACTAAAAAGACACGTTTTGGGTAGCAAAGCCTAATAACAAAACTGTGATAGGCTATGTGTCAAAAGCATATAATATTTACTTAGTTATTGGGCTCAAGCTGTTACATTTGGTATCAAAGCCGACTCACACCTCAATGTGTGGATGGATTGATATATTAATGATATGATCTCATACTATTCCCAATATTGTTCCCAATGACCCTCTTGAGTACTTGAGGTCTTGTGGCAAAAAATATGTAATATCCCATATCGTTAGCGAGTCAGTTCCTGGACTGATTTATAAGTCATGTGTTGTTCTAACTAAGTAGATGAGTTTTGGGTGGTAAAGCTCAATAACAAAACCGTGATGGGTTATATGCTGAAAGCGGACAATATTTATTTGGTTGTTAGGCCCAGGCTGTTATAAAATACTAGAACTATTGTTGTAGAGCATGAAGTTACCATAATCATGCATGACAACGAAAGAAGCTGGCTCTTCAGAGGTCGTATTAGTAATGAGTTTATTTTTACTTTCTTCAGTCCTCACAATGAGCTTACCATTCACGGGTAGTATCTGTTTAGCAATTGATGACATTGGTGGCTCATCACGATTTGTAGTTAAACAATTATAATATTTGGAGAAATGACTAACCAGATTCACACAAAAAATCCAGTGCCCTGTTTGTAAATACCAAATTGAAATGGGCCAAAAGGTAAGTTCTATGAAATGGGCTCCGTGGAAAGTGACAGACTGATAGTGAAAAGCCTAGGCTAATTGGTTTTGATTGTTGGCTTTCTAGTTCAGCAGCATTAATAATTTCAAAAACCGAGTAGAGTAATATTGATGAAACACATGCAAAAGAAGCCATGAGTTAAAGTGAGGACTATTGAATGTGATCCATGTTTCTTCAATTTTTGTGAAGACGAAGATAAACTGACGAATGATACTTCATAGTCAAGAAATAAACTAACTTTGATAATTGAAATTTCTTTATTTGAAAAATATGAGTTGACTGACTTGCTTTACAGAAGAAGCATCATAGAAACTATATATATCATTATTTTTAGACCACAAAAATTGAAGAAAATTCAAAACCTACTGTTATTTAATGTAGCCATGGTCTTTGATTGAGGGTGATAGTGCAAGAACTGTGTTCTAGGACCAAGAATTGAACTCTGAGAGGCAATAAATTTTTCTTGCCAAGAAAATTAAAGTTACAAAACCACTGCCCTGTGATTAGAAAGTGGTGATTGATGACTGTCTAAATCCATTTATATATTAGTTTTTCAAATTAAATGCACACATGTCATAATATCATTTATTTGTTATATAACTGATATGGTACCTCTAATATATTCTAGGATTTCTTTTACTAACAGAGGCTTCCTTCAAATTTTAGTCCAAATGCATAAAGACAAACTTCTTTACATCTGCAGAATGTACCAGAACAACCAGCCAATTGAATCATAACACATGGAAAAAAAAAGATACACGTGATGATTTTATTTATTGATTAGTTGTGTGTGCAATGGAAGGATAGAAAAAATCTTCCCAGTTTTGGTACCCTTCATATTTTGGCCAAGTTCGTTAAAACCTTTAAAGTTGTATATGTCTATATTCTTTACAATTTTTAGAAATGTTCGAAATCTTTATATTTTTCGGATAATAGATTTTTAATCTCTTTTTCTTTTTCTTTTTTATTTAGAGTATTTACTGTGATTATGTACAATGGTAACAATACAATTATTTTTCTACTTCGTGGTGGTGGTGTTGAGCATTAGTGATTATTCCATATGTGGAAGCCAGTTAGTTATATTCGGTTATGAGTTATAAGGTGGCAAGTTGGGACAACTGAAGTGGGACCTGCTGGTGTTTAAAGTAGTTATTATAAACAGTTGGTTTGTGTAGTTGTGTATATATAACAGAGCAAGCTGACTGGGGCAACACCCTAGTGAGATCAATTGAGTGACTTTGTGAAAGAAATTCGAAGTTCTTTGCGAGAAATTTTTTTTCTTGTTCTATTGAGAGTGATTTTGCAATTTTGATCCGATTCAATAAAAGCTTTAGCCATACTATTTCTCAATCGTGGACATAGGTACCTTGGTATCGAACAAAGTTAACCTTTAAGTGTTAATTCTCTTCTTTTTTTCTTCTTAATTCTTTATGTTGGATTTGTTTATTTCTTTGCTGTATTGATCTCGATTGATTAAAAGATAGAGAAATTGATATGATTCCGTTAATAAACTAGTATCAGAGCATTGGTCTCTTTATTTTAGATTTCCAAATGGCAACTACTAGATTCGATCTTGAAAAATTCAACGGTGAAAATGATTTATACTTATGGAGTCTAAAGATGCATGCAATTCTCATTCAACAAGGGCTTTGTGGTGCTCTTGATATTGATTAAGATCTTAAGGCCAAGAAAAATAAGGGTGAGGGCTCTTCAAGTTCAGATGGAGACATGCGATTCATAAACAATAAAGCACACAACAATATCATCTTGCATTTATCAGATGAAGTGCTAAGAGAAACAACTAAAAAAAAGATTGCATCTGGTTTATGGATAAAGCTTGAAGAGCTGTTCTTGAAGAAATCACTAACCAAAAGACTGTATATAAAGAAAAAATTATATACATTCTCAATGAAACAAAGGACAACCATAAAGAACCTTTTAGAGGAGTCATTAAGTTGATAATGGATCTTGAGAATGTAAGAATTGATCTTAAAATTGAAGACAAAGCTTTTATATTACTGAGTTCACTTCCTAATTCATATGAGCATTTGTAGATACTTTAGTTAATGTGAGACAAACTCTCTCATTGAAAGATGTGAAAAGTGCTCTAGAATAAAAAGATTTGAAGAAAAGAACAGATGGGAAAGATCAAAATCTAGCGTAGTTGCCAAGGTAAAACCAAACAAGAAGGCTAATAAAGAGAAAAAGAACAGCAACCAAAAAGACAAAGGTGATAAGAAGAAAAAGAAGTGTTATTTTTGTCACAAAGAAGGGCAATATATCAAGGACTGTTTTGAGAAGAAAAAGCTTGAAAATTAATAGGGGGAATTTGATGGAAATGCTACTATTGTCTCAGAAGATGAAAAAAACTCATATGAGGCATTTGTCCTTGTTGTCGCAGAAAATCAATGTTTTGGTTACTTGACTTAGGTTGCTCATTCTCTATGTGTCCTAATAAAGATTTCATCAAGACTTTTGAAAACATTGATGGTGAGAAAGTTTTGCTTGGGAATAATATTGCTTGTAAGGTTGTTGGAATTAGAACCATTAGCATTAAGATGTTTGATGGTACTATTTAAGACTTGAATCAAGTCAGATATGTTTTAGATTTAAAATGAAATTTGATATCATTAGGAATGATTGATCAAGTTGATTGTAGTATAAAGACATAAAGAGATGAACTTCAAATTATAGAAAATGGTTTGGTTATAATGAAAGGTATCAGAAGAAATGGATTATATGTGCTAGTTGGGTCCTTATCCATGACAAGGATTACAACTAGTGTAAGTGTGATAAAACTAAACCTTGACATATGAGGTTGGCACGTATAAGTGAGAGGGGGATTAAAGGAACGAAATAAACAAGATTTAATTGGTAATAATCAAATCACCTCTCTTGAGTTTTATAAAAAGTGTTTGTTTAGAAAAGCAATAAGACAAAAGTTTAACACTAGGAAACAAGAAAATAAACACACCTTGGACTATGTTTACTCAGATCTTTAGGGACCATCTCAAGTTCCTTCTCTTGGTGGAGCTAGTTATTTTATAACTTTCATTGATGACTTCTCAAGAAAGGTGTGAGTTTATTATTTGAAATAAAAAAGTGAAGCCTGTGAGAAGTATTAAGAGTGCATTGCACTTATAGAGAACCAAACTAATAGGAAGGTGAAAATGGCCTGGAGTACTGCAGCAATGAGTTTAATGAATTTTGCAAGATGAAGGGCATTACAAGGTATAGAATAATGATACACACTCTATAAAAAAATGGCTTTATTGAAAGGTTGAATAAGACCTTGATTAAGAAGGTCAAATGCATGTTGTTCAATATAAATTTATCAAAATAGTTTTGGGTTGAGGCTGTTACTACAGCTGCATATCTCATTAACAAGAGTCACTCGTCAGCCTTGAACTTTAAAACACTATAGGAATCTGTTAACCTAAAGGGTTACACATAAATGTAATTTTGATGATAACAAACATGTGTCTTAAGTAAAAATAATAAATATTGTATTTCACATTTTTACTAGTTTTTTAAGGATAATACTTATGCAAGTGAATCAAGTGAAAATCAAGATTGAAGACACTCAACGGACAACGGCGAAATCAAGAATAAAGTTTAGAGCTTAACGGAAAAATTATTACGACAAATTCTTGTAAAGCCGGTATGATTTAATTAATGCATGATTTAACATTTGAAAAGCTCAAGAGATTAATTTAATAGTTACTTTTTATAAACTAAAAGGTTTTATATTTGTAAGATAAGGTGTTTTGTGGATCTAAGTAATTTGGATTAAAATGAAAAAGTTTTGTAATCTTTGAGTTTAATAAATATTATTTTGAAATTCAGATTTGGACTTATTTGCAAAGGTTTGAAACGTTTTGGAGCATACTATAATTTATGAAAGTTTGAGGATCCGAATGTAATCTAAACACTTGAAATCCAAAATTGGACAGAGAGGAAGCGGCTAACTGCCTGAGGCTAGCGGCTAGCCGCCTGAGGAAAATCTTATATTTTCAATTTTTGGACTAAAGTGAAAGATTTTGAGAACTTTGAAAAATATGGTTTTATGCTAAATTTGAACTAGGAAATTTCGGCACTAGCATAGTCAAGTGCCTAGTATTCCGATTCTGCATTAGATTGAGCAATAATCTGTTGCTTCTTAAAGCTCAAAGAGACTAGATTACCTCTAAGATAGACACAGTATCCCTAACGGATCTCTTATCAGCCAAGTCATAGCCTTAATCCACATCGCTGTAAGTTACAAGTTCCATTTATCTTGAGATTTCATAATAATAGACCATAGTCTAAAGAGCCTTGGAGATATCAGAGGACTCGTTTACAAACTTGCCAATGACGAAAAGAAGATGCAGCCATAAACTAACTTAACTTGTTGACACTGTATGCCAATTCAAGTCGTATTAAGGTGGCATATTGTAATGCACCAACTACACTTCGATACAGAGTAGCATCTGGAAAGGCCTTGCCTTCATGTCTAGTGAGTTTGTGACACATGCTTGATGGAGTGAGATATTCTTTGCAGTTGTCCATATTTATCCTGGACAACCAGTCTTGGAGATATTTAGTATGATATAAGTGAAAGGTAGATATTGTCCTAGTGACTTTTTTTCCCCAGAAGTAGTGTAAGTCACCAAGATTTTTGAAAGAGAATTGTCTATGCAAAGCAGAGATGAATTCCTTAATGAGATATCAATTATTGCCATAAAAAACAATGTCTTCCATGTAAACAAGTACCAGAACTACACCAGCTACGTCCTTTCGAAAAAAATAAAGATAAATATGAATTTAAGTTGTTGAATCCCATTGAACTAGAGCCATTTTAAGTTTCTCAAACCAACCTTGTAGGGCTTGTTTTAAGCCACATAGTTCCTTCCATAACTTGTGGACATGATCGAGTTTAGAGGGATCCCTAAAGCCTTTTAGTTGCACCATGAAAATAGCCTCTTCTAGGTCCCATTCAAGAATGCATTATTGAAATCAACTTGTCAGTGGCACCAATTGATATGAACAGCCAAGCTGAGGATAATTCTAATAGTTGCATTTTTTACGACTGGATTGAAAGTCTGAGAATAATCAATTCCTAGGGTCTGATTGGAGTCTTTCACTACAAGTCTTGCTTTAAGCCTAGAATGCTGTTTAACCTTGAATATTCATTTGTTGCCAACAAGTTCAAGGTGAGGTTGCGAGACACTAGAGTCCATGTGTGAAATTTCATGAGAGCCTGATGTTCGGTTTCCATTGCTTGTTTCCAGTGGCGGATTGCCAAGGTAAATTTGATGTGAGTGTTAGAAAAGCATCTGCAACTTTATAAGTACAATAAAAATGTAAATAGTAACCAATAACAATACAGTTGAACAATAAAGTTAAATCGTAGCAAATACAGCAACTAAATAGAAATTATAAATAAGATAAATTTATAGAAACAACCCGAGGCCTATATTAAATAGTTTCCTTAAAACAAATTTGTCACCTATTCGCGGTGCTTTTAAGTATGAATGACAACTATTTTCCTAGATACAATGGCAATGAAACTATTTAAGTACACATCTTAATAATTTTTTAGTGAACTTCCAGCTGCTTGAACTCTCTAACATAAATAACATTAAGGTAGGAAAAACATTTTGTGTTTGTTTGTAGTTGTTGTGTGTTTTAAATGAAGAGGTCACCAATTTATAGGCATTTGTGCGAGGGTAACATTGTCCATAATTAATCGCATGTAAATCTGTAAGGGTCACTTTCAATTAAAAGCTCTTGGATTTAAATTCACAATTAATCAGCTAATTAAATCACAATATTTATAACTATTGTATTCATTCAAAAAATTATTTGATGATTTATGTTACAAGATTTATAACTTATATTGGTGCGAGATTTTGGTGTCTGCTCGTCCGCGACTAGGATCTCTCCTCAACTACGAACTCACGACCAACCGAAGATACTTCTCGTAACCCTTCTAACCGAGCAGAGTAATGCCTCGTATGACTTCTACTTAGCAGATTCCTGCGCACACAGAAACTGGTCAGAACACGCCGGTAGTTTTCCCAGCGTAAACCCTCAAACGCTCAAGTCAGAAATCTATATTTACTTTTTTAGGAAACTCGGCCACTAATCTCGTGGCTCTTTAATGGTCTCTTAGGCAAATAAAACTCCTCTGAGTTTTTCACAAGTTTTTCAATAAGATGCTTTTTCCTTAAGTTCTAATGTAAAAATGTCTAACCCCTTTACCTTCGTTGATTACGTTTTTATAGCCTTCCTATGAATCCGGCCCTCTACGACGCACATTCATCACCTCCCCCGGCTCACGGAAGTGGATGCTTGAATGTAGTAGTTGCGGCCGAGTGGGTTTCGTCCCTAGATTCTCGGATATGAGTGCACGTCTCATTAACCGTTATAAACTGGGTCTACCGACCCCGATCTTCAGCAAGAAAGCCTCTCGGCTCCTAGTAGGAACCCGACTCGAGCTATGGTCCAGAAGAAGACATCCCCATGATTGAGTAGAGAATTCCTGCTCTTGGATATCTGCCACTAGCCTTCATCTTTCTGCTCATTTACAAGGAGACCGGCTCCTCGTTTAGGATATGGCTAGTCCATGAGAAATGCACCCTCAAATACTAGTCCCCCAGGTTCTGGTATTTGGCAATGTAGTGAACCAATACTAGAAACTCAATAATTCTGACTTGCTCAGGATAGGAAACAATTTCTTCACTTCGAGTAGAGGAACTGCTCACTTTATACGCCCACCGCTCTTTTCCCGGCTGCCAGTAACCGTTTTCTTTGAAGAGTCGTGTCGCATTTAATCGCAGGTTGGGTAATGTAGCAGTGATCTATCCCTTCGTTTGAATTTCAAACTGATGGTTATAAAACCCTTGGAATTTATGTCGTTAAATGCTAATAAACCAAAAGTTTGTTCCTCATTTGGAAACTTTAAACCTAAAAAAGAAAACTCATCTCTTGGCCTTCTTTTTCCTCTCCAGTGACTGAGTGATTTTTCTTCTTTGGAGTTGAAGCTACCTTCCTTGTCTCTATTCTTCGGTCTTGGGTAGTTGCAGAAACTTTCTGTTTTCTCTATCTCTCTCTCTTTGTTTGCGTGGCATTTGGTAGTATTGCTCTAGTCATAGTCTAAGGAATCTCAAAAGGCAAAGAGCAGGTGATTGAGGTTGATGATGACGAGTTAGACTTCCTACCTGGTTTACTCGCTGATTCTGCCTTTGACCCTAGAATCCCTTTAGAGCCGATTAGATCTAGTGTTGGAACTAGTGCTAGGAGAATGTCTCCTGAAGTAACCTCCTCACCCAACAATAGCAACGATGAGGGATCTTCTAGTTCGGAGGGTACTCTGAGTGAGGACCCGGGTGAAGATTCTGGTAAAGTATCCTCACCAGGAGTATCGCGACCAAGAAAGAAAAAAAAACTAGGTGGTAGAGCTCTAGTAAAGCATTACGCTATTGACTTCATGACCTGCATGACCACAGTAGAAGACCTCGTCGAACTCTGAACTGTGTATGACATTCCTGATGGTATACTGTTTAGAATTCCGGGGAAAAAAGACACTCCCAACCAACCTCCCAGGGGGTATGTACTCTGTTTCTGGAAAGCTTTAAGTTTAGGATGATGCTCCCCTTACAACCCTATTTCGTCCAGATGCTTAGTGGGTTGCACTTAGCTCCTGGTCAACTTAATCCTAACGGGTGGAGGGTACTTTCTGGTTTGTTCATTTTGTGGGACATATGCTGTCAGAGTGAGCCCACGGTTGATGAAGTTAAACACGTATATCAGTTAAAGAGCAGCCCTAAAGATGCCGGCTGATATTATTTCATGTCAAGCACCAAGACTAGGAAACCCATAACTGATCTTACAATAGGTGGTGGTGGGAATTGGAAGAAAAAAATCTTTTTTGCAGGGGGTCCCTGGGGTTAAGTGGCACAGATTGATAGGGAGAACATCTGCGTCCTCTCCTGTTTCATAGTTCCAGCTTGCCTACTCGCTTTAGATGTCTTGTACCCCTAGTTGTTCGAATGATTGATCCATCTCTAACACAGTATTTGTTTGAGCTGTAGCTTCTTGGGGCATCCACTACAATCTCGAACCTGACATGCTCAAGCGGGTCGATACTGTGTTGGCCAATTCTTGCTTGTGTAGAGAATTGCTATCTACTTACAACTTGTTCGAATCTCGCTTGGTACCCATCGATCTCGAGATGGAGAACGCTGTGATTGGGGCTTTGAACAGGAAACGTCCCTATCATAATGTTGCTAAGCGAGACCACAACAAAGATGCTCCCCCTCGAAAACGGGTAAACATCGTAAAGCATGTCTCCCCTTTGAAGACTCTGCCACCGCCTCCTCCCAAGGCCGGCGAAACTAGTGGAACGGCCAGTGGCACTGATCCCACTTCTCCACCTTCACCAACAGGGTTAAAACCTCATTCGCCCGACAATCAACCAGAGCATCTGGTCCCTTATATCAACGAGTTTTCTAGGCTCGTGAGTAAAAAGACTTGGAGGATTTTGATGGCAGCACTCTAGGTGAGCTGGTTGGGGCTATGCAGTTCAATACTTTTCACCTAGGTTGCATGGCCATTTACTATAAGGCGAAGGTCGGCCGTTACGACCAAAAAATAAAAGAAGACATTCAGTCAACCAAAAGTAGAGCTGATGCTGCTGAGAAGAAAGCTAGAGATTTCAACCTAAAAAATTTGAAGTTGATAGAGCGAGAGTCTCTCGCGCAGGCAAAGGCCATTATTCTTGAGGAGGAGCTGAATAAGGTTAAGGAGGACTTGCAGACGCAAAAGGACGAAGCTCAGCTCGAATCCCTCAATGCTTCTCACCAGACTCAGGTAAAAAACTTAGAGAAAGAAGCTGACAACCAGTACGACCAAGGGCTTCGGCATTCTTATCGGTGCATCATGGCCGTTCTCGGGAAATAACATCCTGATTCGAAGATGGATGAGCTTGCTGTTGGTGTAGCTGAATATATGGACGAGGAGGTAGCCAAAGAAGGTAGCGAAGAGTTGGAGCCAAATGCTACCGAGGAGGCAACCTCCCCTCCTTGTACAACCCTCACTGATGTTACCGAGGCAAGTACCCCCCCGGGGGCAACTGGTGAGACCCCTCCTGCTCCTAAAGTGGACCAACCAGTGGAGACGGCTCTACTTACTGATCCCCCATCCTCTTGATTGTATTGTGTGTTGTAGATTTCTTTTTGGAACATTGTATGTCAAGATTAGCATCCCTTTATTATTGTTGGCAAATTAATAAAACTCCTCGGTTCGTTTGTTTTGCTTCACACTCTTTTTTTTTGTTGGCTCGCTTGCACTTCATCGAGCAGATGCTGGGAAGCTTGGCTTCTGGTCTCGCCATTGAACATGCTTTGAGACTTTGGAGCCTTTGCATGCCTTAGCTACTTATTAGAACTTTTTATGGTCTGCTCGCTTTCACTAAGTCGAGCAGATCCTGACTTGCTTGGCTTCCGATCTCGTCATTAAACATGCTTTGAGACTTTGGAGCCTTTGCGTGCCTTTGAATTTTTTATTTGTGTAACATCTTCACATCCATGACAATTGAATGAAATTCCTCCAAACTTCATTGATTATTGAACTCGATTTACATGAAATTGACTAAACATAAAAAACAAATAACAGCATAATGAATAAAAATAACTCTTAAGCATAATTAGGTCTTAATGGAAGTATTTCTTGAGATGCGCTGCATTCCACAGCCGTTTCACCTCGTGGCCATCCGTGCGAACGAGCTTATAGGCTCCGGGTCCAGCCACCTGTTTGACTCTATATGGCCCTTCCCAGTTAGGACCGAGTATCCCTTGTGTCAAGTCTTTTGTGTTTTGATTCACCCTCCTAAGCACCCAATTGCCGACCCTGAACTATCGTACAAGCACCTTCTGGTTGTAATAACAAGCAACCCTCTGCTAGTAGGCGACTGATCATTTTGATGCTTGCTCCCTCTTCTCAGTCAGCAGATCCATATTTAAGCATATCTGGTCGTTATTTTCATGCTCATCGAAGTGATCAGTACAGTGTGTGGCTGCCCCTATCTCCACGAGCACAACAGCTGTTAGCCTATATCGCTATAGATATTGATTTTGATGATAACAAACCACATGTGTTGATTAAACAAAGATTTATGTATTGTGCTTTTACAATAAGAAAATGTTTTTATGGAGTTAAGTTGTTTTTCATAATATTTGATTTTCATAAATTATTGTTTTGAATTTCAGATTTGGACCTATTTAAAAATATTTAAATGTTTTGGGTCATTCTATAATTTCACATATTTTGGGTCATATCTTAATTTTAAAAAGTTTTGGGATTAATAAAGTAATATTTAGAAATTCTGAAATTGAACCTATTTGAAATTTTTTATAACGTTTTGGGCCATAACATAGTTTTATAAAGCTTTCAGGTCAAACTATAATTTTAAAACATAGTTCACTGTAGCAGTTACTGTCGCAAGTGACTATCCGAATCCTGATAAACGGTAGACTGGATTTGGGCAGAATGTTTCTGGAACTTAAACGGCTAACCGAATTTTACAAGCGACATACTGGATGTTCAGAAATTCAAAATTGTGGCTGTAATGGTAACATCAAGCGGCTAACCGAATGTCCATAAACGGTAAGTCGGTTATGAGCAAAATGTGCATAATGGCTAGTTTTTGAGCTCAAACTATAAAAATTCAAATCCAATTTATTTTCAAGCTCTCCAACAAGCAAAAACAAAAAACATACAACATATCTTGAGCTCTCAATTCGCAAGTCGTTATTCATTGAATCATTGTTGTTCTTCAATTTGTACATCTACTCTTCAAGAGAGTTTTTATTGTAACTTTCATTTCTTTATCTTAATTATGAGTGTTTGAGTGTGTGAGACACTTGAGTGAAGAGATTGGGAGATAATCTCTTTGGTGTAAAGGTTTATTGACATCTTGAAGTCAATTGTAAACGTTTGAAGCCTTGGAAGGCTTGGATAGTGAAATCCTCAAGCTTAGATCGTTTGGAGGTGTGGACGTAGGTGGGGATTACCGAACCACGTAAAAATTCGTGTGTTTGTTTCTCTTCTCTCTTACTCATTTGTTATTGAGCGTTTATTGAACTTATTGCTTTGAATTTATTAAGGCATTATATTGGATTGTTGTGTTTTTTTGATAGGATAATTTTTAAAGTACCAATTCAGCCTCCCTCTTGGGTTGCACACTTGTATTTCAACAGCTTTATGTCTGAAGGCCAAAGCGAATGAAGTTTCGCCGATTGATGTTTTATGGGTTGTCCTATATGCCCATAACACCCTTGGTAGCTCATCAACCCATGCTCCATTCTTTACTCCTAGCCTTGTTTTCAAAAGCCTCTTGATAACCTTGTTGGCTGCTTCTAGTTGTTCGTTAGACTGAGGGTGAGCAGGCGAGCAGAACTTCAGCTTTATTCCGAGGTTCTGGCAGAAGTCTTTGAAGTTATGATTGTCAAACTGCCTACCATTGTCTACTATCAGGGCATAAGGGATCCCATATCGGCAGACCAGGTTTTTCTATACGAAGTTAGTCGTCTTTTTCTCTGTGATCCTACTGAGGGCTTCTACCTCGACCCACTTTGTGAAATAGTCTATTTCTACTATTGCATGCGTTGCTGCCCCCCGTCCCTTTGGCAACAACCTAATCAGACCGATTCCCCATTGAGCAAATGGCCATGGTGAGGCCATAGAAGTGAGCTTCTCTGGTGGCTGGGTAGAGAAATTTGCAAAACTCTGGCAACTCATGCAACTCCTGGTTTTCTCCTGTGCTTCCTGGTGCATCGTTGGCCAGAAATACCTTTGCCTAAAAGCCTTGTGGGTAAGGGATCTAGCACCAGAATGGTTTCCACAAACCCCGTCATGTACTTCCCTCAATACGTAATCCGTATCGTCTTCGTCCAAACATCGAAGGAACGGTAGAGTGTACCCTCGCCGATATAACACCCCATCAATTATTGTGTACCTCGAAGCTTGAGCTTTGATCTTCCGAGCTCGTAACTTATCTAATGGTAATATCTCATCCCGAATGTACGAGATTATTGAGTCTATCCAAGAGCATTTCTATTCTATTCGTAACAACTCTAGATTCTGCTCAATGCTGGGGCGGGATTTCACCTCCAAAGGGATGGACTTGGACATTTTTGGATCTGCTACAACTGCCATTCTAGCCAGGATGTCTGCTCGATAATTCTCCTCCCTTGGGATTTGTATTACGTCCACTAACTCAAACTTCCCAATCATCTATTTCACCTTCTTTAAGTATTGTTCCATCTTCCCATCTCTTGGCTGAAATTTTTCACTGACATGTTTGGCAACCAGTTTGGAATCGGTTTGGACTTTCACCCTATCCGCTTTCACTGCCTTGGCCAATTCCAACCCTGCTATTAAAGTTTCGTATTCTGCCTGGTTGTTTGTAGCCGTGAACTCCAATCTTACAGTATAAGAGATCTCATCCCTTTCTAGGCCTTCCAAAACAATCCCTGCTCTAGCACCCTGCTCTCCTGAGGATCCATCGACTGACAACTGCCAAACCTGATCCTTGTAGTCGACTGTTACTGCCACTAGTTGGTCCAAATCTACTTCGGGCTCTGTGAATTCTGCCATGAAGTCTGCCATTGCCTGGGCTTTTATTGCTACTCGGGGTTTATAACTTATATCGAACTCGCTCAGCTCTATGGCCCATTTAAATAGCCGACCAGAAGCGTCCGGCTTGTGCAGTGTCTGCCACAGCGGTTGGTTTGTTATTACTAAGATAGGGAATGCTTGAAAGTATGGTCTCAGCTTTTGAGCAGCTACTACTAGAGCAAATGCCTATTTTTTCAGCGACGGGTACCTGGTCTCGGCATCGAGCAGGGACTTGCTTGTGTAGTATATTGGATATTAAACCCCTTTTTCTTCTCTCACCAGAACTGAGCTCGTAGCATGATCCGATACTGCTAAATATAAGAACAGCACATCCCCCTCCCACGGCGTGGACAATAAGGGTGTTCGTTGTAGATATTGTTTCAACTCCTGGAAGGCTTCTTCGCATTCGGGGTTTCATTTTGTTTTCTTTCCCTTTCTTATCACTTGAAAAAAGGTTTGGCACTTGTCTGTTGCCTTGGATATGAACCGACTCAATACTACTAATTTCCCCGTAAGGCTCTGCATTTTTTTCAAGTTACGAGGGGATCTCATTTACACGATTGGTTGGATCTTTTCTGGATTCACCTCAATCCTCCGATGGCTCACCATGAATCCAAGGAATTTTCCCAACTCGACTCCAAAGGCACACTTCTTCAGGTTGAGCGTCATCTTGTATTTCCTTAAGAGCCCAAATGTCTCCTCGAGGTGCTTGACATGCTCGTTCGGGTTCTTCGATTTGGTTATCATGTCGTCTACATACACCTCCATTGTTCTTCCAATCAGCGGCTTAAAAATCTTGTTCACCAACCTCTAGTATGTAGCACCCGTATTTTTAAGGTCGAATGACATTCCCCTGGAACAGAATAAACCCTGATTAGTGATAAATGTCGTGCTCTCCTCATCCTGCTCGAACATTGGGATTTGGTTGTATCCCAAGAATGCATCCATGAAGCTGAGCAGGCCATGCCCAGTTGTCGAGTTAACCAGCTGGTCGATCTTTGGTAAAGGAAAGCTATCTTTTGGGCAAGCCATCTTTTAGGCAAGCCTTATTAAGGTTAGTGAAATCAACACACATCCTCCATTTGCCATTAGCCTTTTTTACTAGCACAACATTCGATATCTATTCGAGGTAGTTGACTTCCCAAATGAATCCTGCTTTCAAGAACTTCTCTATGTTGTAATTTATTACCTCGTACCTTTCTTGGTTGAAGCATCTTCTTTTTTGCCTTACCGGCTGAACGCCCTTCTTTATAGCTAACCTGTGGCAGGCCACCTCAGGGTCGATTCCTGGCATGTCCTCATGTGTCCAGGCAAACACATCTGCGTGAGCCCGCAAACAATGCACCAACTCATGCTTCAGTTCTTCTTTAAGCCTCGACCCAATTCAGACTGTTTGACCCGAGTCACATTGTTCCAAATTTACCATTCTTAACTCCTCAACCGGCTCTTGTCTGCCATTCTTGACTTTCACTCATGTATCGAGCGATGTGATCTGTATGGCCTCCCTTACTGATGTGGAGTAACAACTTCGGGCAATTCTCT
Source organism: Citrus trifoliata (assembly GCA_018350135.1). Taxonomy (NCBI): domain Eukaryota; kingdom Viridiplantae; phylum Streptophyta; class Magnoliopsida; order Sapindales; family Rutaceae; genus Citrus; species Citrus trifoliata. The sequence continues at coordinate 4,379,155 of CM031390.1, forward strand.
GGTCTCCTCGTACCACCTCCACTACTCCGTTCACCCGGTACTTGAGAGACAAATAGTGATTAGAGAGTATTGCCTTGCTCACCCTTAAAAATAGGCGGCCTAGAATCATCTGGTAAGGGCTCTCTTCATCAACGACCACAAAATCCAGGATTATACTCTTTTTTTATGAGGAGCTGCCTATCATGATGGGCAACTCGACTACGTCCAAAAGGACTAGCTTTCCTCCACCGAACCCCTTCAAGGAGGTATTGGTGTGTTTTAACCTCAAATCTGCTATTCCCATTTCCTGTAGGGTTAACTTGAACATGACATTGAACGAGCTTCCTATATCTACCAGGATCCGGTCAAACTTCTTGCCGACAGCAGTGGCTTTAATGACTAAAGCATCCTTATGTGGATATAGAATTCCCTCTTCATCCTCATCCGTCCACATGATCGGCACTTGCCTGATTTTAACTCGCTTGGCTGCTGGGGTGTTGAAGAATACTTCTTTGCTAGTTATGGCATACCTAGCATAGCTCTTTCTCGATCTGTTGGAGTCTCCCGCCAACAATGGACCCCCAACAATTACCCTTACTATCGACTGCTCGTGGCCCATGTTTCTATTACTCTGCTCCCCTTTGTATGACGAACCCAACATCGGGATAGTCCCATCTACGAAATCGTCCAGGTGACGATTTCTCACTAAATCTTCAACCTGAGTCTTGAGAGCCCTGTATTCGGTTGTGGTATGACCGTGTGTGCCATGGAACTTGCAAAACCGTCCCTTATTTCTCATGTTCGGCAGCTTTGCTATTGGGGTAAGGGGTACAGTAATCCCCGGTCCTTTATGGCCTCATACACCTCATCCAGGGGCACCTTCAAGGAAGTATACCGCCCATACCTTCGGCTCTGGTTGATCATGTGTACTGCCCTAACCCTGTGGGTGCCGTTCTGAGCTGGAGGGGGCATCGATGCCTCGGGTCTGCTTGCTCTACCACCGTGTGGATGATGAGTCATCGTGGTGTGTTAATAAGGATAACTGTATATCTGATCATGCCTTCTTCAGGAATCTTTGGCTGGTGAGCGAGGAGGCTACATCCTGCTACGCTGATATTGGGGTGGCCTTTGATGAGGCTGGTAAGAGGTGACCCGGCTTCCTGTACCGCCACTTGGGTTATGATGGTCCTTCCACTTAATCGGTCAAAAGTGCTAAAAGTTCAAGGCAGAACAACCAAGCGGTGTTATTGCATGCATATTTATAATAATTCTTGTACTTCCAGTTTCAAGGCTCTAAAAGATGATATTGCGAGAATGTAGAAGTCAAAAACTAGCTCATGCGACAAGGATTCAGTTGTATTGTTTATGTCTAGCTGAAAAAGGGGAAGTTATAGGAGCATAAAAATAGTATACCATTTTAGACACCAAGTTGTTGATGAGACGATCGAGCAGTCTGCTTAGGAACTCTCCGATGCTGCCAGAAATAAGATGACAGATTAACTCCAGCATAAAACTCAACCACAAGGAATATAAAATTTTCAGCCTGACGGTGAAGGACGTTAACCTCTATAGGTCAAAATACTAAGACATACATTGCAATAGTTAATAAAACTGTGACAACAAACAATACATGAATTTGACATTAGAAGTACGCTGGGTATAAATAAATGTACTATATTATCTGTGAAATATATGGGGTTTCATTCCATCCAAACCAATATTTAAATATTGAATGATATTAGCATTTACATTAATGTGATTTGGTGTAAGAATATATAGTACTTCTCCAGCTAACAATTTGTGTCAAAAAGCAATCTTTTTAACAAATTAAGAAAGCAATTAAACTACACATAAAGCAAATTTCATATTGATGGGTCCTATATCAATAATTTCCATCTCCAGTTCATAAAACAAAAGTAAGGGTAGGCTACTACAAACCAGCCTAAAAGTCAAAACCAAAAGCTAAAGCAACAACAAAAAGTTTAGGGTCTGTTCGGTATTATTTCTGAATTTGTATTTTTTGAGAATAAAAATAAAATTGAAAATGGTGTTTTGCAGTTGTAGTATTTCGAATTTAAGTATGCGTCTGGTAACATTTTCTATATCCTATATTTTAAAATTGAAGACAGTAATATGCGTTTGGTAGATACAGTTGAAAATGATAAAAACAGAAAATATGTGTTCGGTAGTACTTTTTTCAAAAACAGTTTTTACTAAGCATTTACGTCATACTTATAGTTAGAAAATAATTATTTAGCTAATACATACACAAATGCAACATAATAATTTAAACAAAATTATTATAAAAAATTACATGATGATAAAGTTTTAGAATTAACATTAATTAAAAAAAAGTTTTACGTTATCATTGTTTTTACACCATAATTAAGATATATATTACAACAAATGATTTAAAAAAATAATTATAAAACATTATATGATAGACATTTTGCATTGCGTATCTAATCATGCCACATGAAAGCTGCAATTCTATCTCTTGTAGCATTCATCTCTGCGACACTTGTTAGAGATAAATCAATATTACTAAGTGGCCTACTAGTGTCTCCTTCTTCGTTGGTAACCAAATCTTGTACATCAAAGTCCTCAAATAACCTATCACTTGCATTTTCTCATCGAATAAAATTATGTAAAACGCAACATGCAATTGGAATTAGACGTTGCTTTCAAATGTGCATGTGATCAATGTTATCCCAAGCCAATACATAGTTAGAACATCAATCACATGCACATTTATAGATTATAATAAATTACACATATCAAATTCAACATAGTATATTTCCACTTCAGCAATATATCATAGATTAAGAATTACACAAACAAAATTCAAATGCTACAAATTGGCCAATTCAAATTAAGCCTGATTGGAGTGACATACAATAAATTCAAATTGTGAATTCCATCCAAAGTAATAATTTCAAATTGCAGATTGTTTAACTGAATTCTATCTAGAGCAAAGCTTGAAAAATCTCTATTTCTCTCTAATAACAAAAGCCCAATTTGCTTAAATCATTTTCTCTCTAAAAAAAAAATAATTAGAGTGACAGGCAATAAATTCAAATTGTGCATCCTCAACAAAATGGAACAATATCATCTTTACATGCTATTAAAAAACAATTAATCAAATCAATCAAATAATTACTCAAAATTTTACTAAAATGAAACAAATACCGGCAAGTGATAGAGCCGAGAGAGCAGCAGCGGCTGGGCAGAGACGGAGCAGCAGCGGCTGGGCGAAGACGGAGCAACAGCGGCTGGGCGAAGACAGAGCAGCAGTGGCTGGGCAGACACGTGGAGCAGCAGCGGCTGGGCAGAGACAGAGCAGCAACGGCTACGGTGGAGACGGAGCAACAACGACTGGGCAAAGACGGAGCAGCAATTGCTAGGCAGAGACGTTGAGCAGCAACGGTTGGGCGGAGACAGAGCAGCAGCAGCTACAGTGGAGACGGAGCAGCGATAGTGGCTGAGACGAAGTAGCAATAGCAGCTGGCACACCAAAAGAGAGTGAATCGGGAGAAATAAGGAGAGAGAAAGATGATGGGGAGAGAGAGTGTAGATTTGCTGCAACTGGATCAAGACAGGTGGGGGGAAGAGAGAGCGTTGATGAAGAGATAAGGATGAGGAGGTAGGTCACGAAGCTGGTTTTGTTTTCTAAGTCATTTTTAAGTTTAGTTTGTAATAATTGGAGAACATGTTTAATATGTTTCAGGTTTACCAATTATAATAATGAATTTGGATTTTATATTTTGTAATTTTTTTTAATATAATTCACCGAACTTGTATTATATGTGTATTATGAAAATGAAAATGAAAACACTGCTTGGAAAAGGGTACTAAATAGGCCATTACATATCCAAATCAAAGGTAAGAATTTTTTATTGAAGGGCTAACTTGGAAAGAATCATAAAGGCAAATTATGTTGGGGTGATTGACAAATGAGAGGAAATTGAGCTCACAATCTATGCAACTCTTAAGGTACTTGTTTTGTTTATTGACATAAACTTGTTTCACTGACACCATATCTCCTGATGACACATGCTCTGCTTTCCACACTATTGAGAGTGAACTTGAACTCTCTCTAATTTTTACTTTGAACGCAGGCAGACCTCTATATGGAGGCACCTGAGATATGCCAACAATGGGTAAGCAGACCTCTACCTACTAGATCATGAGCGCAATTTGAGTATTCAAGACATATCAGATCTCGCTTAGCTTTCCAGACTTAAGTCAACATCAACTCATATCTAAAATCACCAATGACTCGAGGAAATGAAGCCTTAGGGTATTCATGCAAGAAAAGACATGAAGAAGAATTAGAGTGACGATGGTTCACATGTGGTCAGGAATTCTTTACCGGCCTATGCTGTATATTTCTTATCTTATTATATATGTTTGTAAATTTTGTAAGAAGACCTTACGGGGACCTCAGGGTTACCCAGCAGTGGTCAATTTCACTTATGAATGTGCTTGTAAATATTGTCTGAAGACCTTATAGGGACCTTAAAGGTACCCTAAAGAGATTGTTTCTTGTTCTTTTTTGCGAATTTCATTATCTCCTTAGAAATTAAAAGCTTATAGATTGCCTACCCAAAGTCCTGACAAAGATGTGATTTGATGACTTGCTTTTAGCTATATGTCATAATATATGATGTATAAGCTTCCCCTTCCTTATTTATTACTCATGAAAGTTTTATATGGATTATTGTTTATCGCTATAGGTATAGCTCATCATGCTAAAATCCTCACTATGATTGAAGGGTGATGCAATAGCTTGTGTTCTATAATATATCTTACATGGCTAAGTTATGTAGATGACTAATCTTTACTATCGTGTGACTGTGCATGAATGATTTACTCTTTATTTCTTATGATTTGTTAATTGTAATTTATCTCCACTTATGATTCACCAAGTTTAATTTTTAGAGCATAGCTCTAGATACCCTGAGGTATCCTTATTTTAGTTGACTTATATTGATTGCTATCAAAGAGCTACGAACATGAACAAATCACCAACTTCAGGGTACGTTAATAAGGTTACCTATATATGGGACCAAGAACTCTTCTCCCATGAAATCTATGTATATCACCATGCTTTATAGCCATTTTTTTATTACCATATGATTAGAGAGCCAAGAAAACTCCTAAGAAAAACACATTGATAAAGGAGTTAAGAAACCTTCTGAATCAATAATCATGATTAGAGAGCTAAAAAAGATCTTGAATAAGTCTCCATGATGAAAGATCTAAGAAAGTTTTTGAATAAATCGCCATGATAAGAAAACTATAAAAACTCCTAAGAGAATTTTCATGATTTTTTATCTAAGGAAACTTTAGAATAGTCATGATTATTTGTAATAGCCCACATTGCTAACAAGTGAGTTCTTGGATTGGTTTATAATTTTGGGTTCTCCTAACTTAGTAGATGCATTTTGGGTTGCAAAGCCCAAATAACAAAACCATGACGGGTTATGTGCCCACAGTGAACAATATCTACGTGGTTGTTGGGCCCAGGCTATTACAATTGGTATCAGAGCCGACTCGTGATCTGATGTGTGGATGGATAGATATGTTACTAATATAATCTCGTACTATTCCTAATACAATGATCCTCACGAGGACGTGAGGTCCTATGAGGGGAAATATGTAATATCTTACATCGGTAGCGAGTGAGTTCTTAGACTGATTTATAATTATGGGTTCTCTTAATTAAGTAGATTTTTGGGTTGCAAAACCCAATAACAAAACCATGACTATCTATACGCCCTAAGCAAACGATATCTACTAGGTTATTGGGCCCGAGTTGTTACATTATTGATTTAAGGAAACTCCAGAATAAGTCACTATGAAAGATATCTATTGCCAATTTTTGTTTTGCCCAGGGCACTGAGCTCACTCGGTTACCTCACTTGCTCCCAAAGGGTTACAAGACAAGTGAACTAGTAACTGGAAGCAGTCGTTTGTCATCAAGACCAAGTTTTTTCCTTTGAGTTTCTTGTGTTTCAGTTCTTTCGACATAAGAAACTAAAGGACTCTTGTTGAAGGTAAATTTGAAATGACATTTTTGGACCAATAAATAAATGACAAGCAGACAATTTCAAGGGCAAAATGGGCACAAAACTTAAAATAGTGTAAAGATGCCATTTAGAAGAATTTACTACGTTGGATGGGCTTAGAAAATCAAGGGTTAAGATTGGATACTTCAAGATATTTGTGCAAAAGAATAAACCTAGTACGAAAGGAATATTCTTGTCATTTTTCTCAAAATATGACCCATATCCCTAAAATATTCTCTTCGTTTAACCTAAGAATGACATATAATCCTAACTTTTATGCACTCTCCTTATCACTAGCCTCACTACATAAATGTTTTACTCAACCCATATTAGGGAGCTTTCTCTCTCTTTCCCCTCCTCTCTCTCTCTCTCTCTCTCTCACACAATCTCTATCTATCTTTTAGATCATCACCCACTTCTCCATTTTTTGGAAGTCATTTTCTATTCTCCACGTTCACAATCTTCTCTACCATATTATCACCCTTAATATCTCTACTCAATATCTTCATCTTCACCCGTATCAAACATCTTTATATAGCTATTTAGCCTGTGTTATTTATATTGGATAATGTAAAATTTCATGTAATCTCTCGTCTATTTAGTGGATTAGTGATTACTTGCTCCTATGGATGTAGGGCTAAGGTCAACCATATAAACATCATGTATTCTTTATATTTGTGTTTATTTTACTATATTTTAAATTTAGGGTCAAGATTGTTTTTTATGTATGAGTTTACATGAGCTACCCCAGTTACGCTAAGTATTCAGTTAGACCACCTAAGCTATCCCCCAAGTATACCTGAGTTACTCCTATCACATTAGCCCCCATATCAACTTCCTAAATTAGCTCCTAAGGGACTATGTTGGACTTTTTTTATTATTCCCTATATGACTACCTTAGCTTATTATGCATATTACTTTAGTTCACCATCTAGTGTACCTCAACTAGATTTTTGGAGGCAATCAAGATCAAGGCCTTGTTTGACACTGATGTATTGTAGTTTTTAAGTAATAGTTGTTATAAAAAAAATTATAACTATGAAATAAACATTGATAACGTATCGTAAATGTGATTTTAACTAACATTTTTGACAAAAATAATAAACATATTATAGATTTTTCATCATGTAAATGTGATATCAAATCATTTTATCTTTCAAGTCATTGCAACAAGTGTACTTACTAAATATTTTAGTTTTGTAGTTTTTAAGATATGCTATCCAATCTCAATATTATACAGGGCCCAACGAATATTGAGGAAGTTGTTGGCATGTGGTAAGTAGTTGTGCTTCCTCTATATGCTTAAATTCCTTGTTTCAGAATCGTATGATCTATGATTTTGAGGTGTGTGGACAATGAATGCAGTGTGGATACATGTCTTCTAAATATGCAATGGCAGGGTGATTCCCAGATAAATCAGATGTCTTTAGCTTTGGAGTATTGTTTTATTAATTAGAGATTATTAACGGAAGATAAAACACGAGCTTTTGTCACAATGAGTATTATTCTTTGACTTCGTGCTACGCTATGTAAGTCCACCGAACTCCTCTCTCTCTTTGGCTACAAATTTAATGAATTAAGCTCATCAGTTTCTTTGAATTTGATTTGCAGTTAGATTGAATGCTGTGAATCGTGTCTAGTGCCAAATTTCCATCGTCATTTGTCCATCCCGTACTCTTGTCCTGTTACCCTATTAATTTTTGTCAAAAGTTAGGTTACACGAGAGCTGAAAGTTATTACGACACTTGTTTGTACGACATATGCATTCATGTGCTCTCTCGAGCTTCCAAGTCACCCCTGCTTATAACAATTCAATCACTATAACGCAGACCTATAACGTAGAACCATGTAATGATTACAAGCGGTCCAGTTTTTTTCTTCAAAATTTTGTTTCTTTCTTGATCATGTTTTAGTTTTAAGATATTTTTTATTTTTCATGTTTGTTTTAGGATTTTTATTATTTTTTTAGATATTAGATTTGGGTACCGTTTGTTCTAAATTTCTTATTTAGATTGGAAGAATTTTATTATAAAATAATATATTCGGATTTGTCTATTTTAATAAATTCGTAATATTTAAAGTTATTATAAGATAAAATCTTAGTTTTGTTAATTCAGACTTTTCTAATAAAATTTTCATTATTCAAAAACCTAATTTCTTTTATCAATCAAGCTTTAATGTCTCTGCATCGTCATAACCTAAAGCGATTAACTCTAATGGCAATAACTTCAAAGCTTGGTATTTTCAGCCCTTGATGGTAGTTCTACCAATCGCTACATTGGAATTTGGTACAATAGAGGAGGATCTACAAATAAAACTGTTGAATGGGTAGCTAACAGAAGCAAGCCTCTCGATGATTCATCCGGGATTTTTACAACTTTGGAGGATGGCAATCTTATTGTTCTGAATGGACGGAAACAGGTTCATTGGTCATCAAACGTTTCAAGTTCAGTAAACAATAGTAATACAAGAACTCTTCCTGTTCAAATTTTGGTATCGACCAAATGTAATCAAAATAAGTAAGATATTACTATTAACTATATATATATATATGCGCGATCGAATTTACGTTCTTTTTACGAGAATTTCATACCATTCTTGTAGTGTATATTAATTGACTATATTGGTGCTTAAAATTGCAAATGGCATCTTATCCCCATCCCCATTCACAAAGAAAGCAACCAGAATAAGTATATGTAAACATGAGTAAAATGATCACCTCAACTAAATAGCGTCCGTAGAGCATAGATTAAATTCTTTTTTCTAAGAAAAACAGAGAAACCAAAATGTATTACTTAATGAAAACTGTAGCTTTAAAAAATTTTAGTAAAATTAAAATAAAGATACGCTTACTATTTTATCACTAACTTTTTTTAGTAAAAGAAATTTTGTTATCCCGACTAAGTGCCACCCATAGTGCATAGGTTGGATTTTTTTTTTTTAAAAAAAAGAAAACGTAAATAGTCAAAGTGTATCACATAATGAAAACTGTATCTTTAACAAATTTTTAGCAAAATTAAAATAAAGATACACTTATTATTTTATCAGTAGCTTTTTCTCTTTAACTTTTTTTTTTAAAGTGGGGCTAATTTTTTTCTTTTTATTTTATCTCCCTCAAAATTCAAAGACTGACCAACCAAAAAAAAGGTTGGCCAACGCCACGAGGGCTTTTACTAGCTTGTTATATGTACTAACTTACTAATTCCATGCAAATTTTCTCAAACAATAAATGAGAAACAGAAACTGTCATTACTCAAGTTTATACCGAATACTCAATTATTTCTCTGACTTTTATCCAGACATTATTAATTGTACTGCGTGATTCGTGTATGTCCTTATCTCATCTTCAATGACTATCTTTCAAACATATTGACAAATTTTCTCATTTTCAGATTACTCTTGAAAAGATCGTCACTTGCACAAAACAATCAAAAGCTTTAGCCTTTTCTCTATATTCTTTTTTTTTTTTTTTCAACAACGTCTTTAGCATAATTTTCCACACAAGAGATACCTTATTTTCAAGGAAGTTGCAGCAAGATTTGTATTACAGTGTCCAATTTCTCTCCTTTTGGGCTATAGGCTGCTGCCAGATGTCTCACTCAAATAAGAATTTTGCTATATTCCTGTAGAATATCTTTTTTAACTTTTCTTTCAAAATCTTTTATCGGCTGAGTATTTATAATAATATACAATAAAATCTCTCTATAGTAATATTTTTGGGACCAGCTAAGTTTATCATTACTCTATGGATGTTGTAAGTTGGTAGAGGTTTAATTCAAAAGTTATTATTTTGACTTAATTATACTTAATGTAAATAATGTAGATGTAAATACATAATTGATTAATGAAGCATGTCAATTCTATGAAACTTTAAACATGCTCGAGAAGTTACAAAAATTTTGACTTCAACAAGAAGGTGTCTAAAATGGTGAGTTATTATACACTTACAAATTCAAATATGTGGTAACAACTCTAACGGATAAATCATTGTCTCAAACAAATTTAAAAAAATATTTTATTCTATGTTAAATCTTTAATATAACATACAAATATCTTTGTAATAGATAAATAATTATGATTATGTGGAGGTTAGATCTAACAAATTTATAACTTATTATAATGTAGAGTTTATTCCTCTTTATAACTAGTCCAAATCAAGACCAAAATTTTTATGTTGAATCTGGTTCGTTAACTTTACTACAGTGAAGAACCAGATCCTCCCAAGATTCTCAGCCAAAATAAAACAAGATGCAATTTCAGCTTAGATCAAATTCAGAGAATCAACTAAACCTAACAAGACTCGTAACAAAAAGGATTAATTACAAACACAGAAACCAAAACCAGCAAGAAACCAATCACATTGAATAGAGCACAAGCTTTAACGTGGTTCAGCCATCAATGGCTTACATCCACGAGTGAATTCCTCAGGCAGCTTTATTGAATGATTCAAGAAGTATTGTTACAGAGGTTCTAAGAACAAGAACAAGTAAAACACTTCCTCTCAGAGTTCCCTCAATCTCTTTCACCCTCAATTCCTCCAATTTAGAAGGCTGCAGCTTATATACCAGTCTTGTAACAGCTTTAACAACCTAGATCATACAGCTCCTCGACACGTGTGATATGAGTATGTTATTAACAAACTCAGCTTCAGCTAATGGTCACGTGAACAACTCGTGATCTCACTTAAGTTGAGTATATCCAAAACAATCTCACATGATGCCGTTTCGAATGAAGGACTGGCTGTGCTTCTCACGTGAGCTACTTAAAGCTTTGAACAATACTGGAAACGCTGTCGTTTGCTAGTCAAGGTGTTTCAATTCACCTTTCAGCCAATAATACTCCACCTTGAATCAAACACCCTGCAACTGATACATTCACCAACTGATTCATATCAAGTTTTGCATATACCAACTAAGTCCGAACATTTCTTGAACTTAGTTGCAGGAACCACCTTTGTGAGCATGTTAGAAGGATTTTCATCAGTGTGTATTTTAACCATCCTGATGACTCCCCTAGAGACTTCATTTCTTATGAAGTGAAGTTTGATATCAATATGTTTGGTCTTCTCATGGTGAGCTGGGTTCTTACACAAATGCAGTGCACTGGAGCTGTCATAGAAAAATGGTACAAACTCTTGCTTTAAGCCGAGCTCAGTGATTAAGCCCTTAAGCCAAATGGCCTCCTTTCCAGCTTCAGTGGCAGTTGTGAATTCTGCTTCTGTTGTGGAAAGTGCTACTACATGCTGCAAATTTGCCTGCCAATTTATCAGGCAACCATTTAACATAAATAACTATCCTATGAATAATCTTCTTCTGTCCAGATCTCCTACATAGTCAGAATCTACATAGCCCCACAACCCTTCTTCTGTTCTAGAGTTCTTTCCATATACCAGACCAAGATTCAAAGTACGCTTTAGATACCTTAGTATCCATTTCACCCATTTCCAGTGTTCTTTGCTTGAAGATGTCATGTATCTGCTGACAACACTCACATCATGTGAGATGTCAGGCCTGGTCAGCACTATGGCATACATAAGGCATCCTACTGCCTTTGCATATGGAATACTGGTCATCTCAAGTCTTTCTTCTTCAGACTTTGGACAATATAGATTGCAAAGCTTGAAGTGTGCTGCTAAGGGGCCTTGTACTGGTTTAGAATCCTCCATATCAAACGTTTCCAATATTTTCTTCAAGTATTTTTCTTGAGATAGAAATACCAGCCCTTCACTTCTGTTCGTTCGTATATCAACTTCCAATATCCTTTTAGTACTTCCTAAATCCTTCATGTCAAATGTAGTGCCAAGTAATGTCTTCAAAGCATCTATTTCAGACCTTTCTTCACAAACAATCAACATATCATCTACATATAATAGTAAGTCGATATGTTTGTTATGATTTAGCTGTTTAAAATAAACACAGCAATCATAATTGCACCTCTAAAATCCATGAGTAGTCATAAACTCATCAAATTTGAGGTACCATTGCCTGAGAGATTGCTTCAGGCCATAGAGGGAATTTTTTAGCAGACATATATAATATTTTCTATCAGGAGCCTCATACCCTTCTGGTTGATTCATGAAAATTTCTTCCTGAAGATTTCCATGCAGAAAAGCAGTTTTAACATCAAGTTGTTCCGGCTCCAGATTCTGTGTGGCTGTTATAGCCATCAGCACTCTTATTGAAGCATGCCTTATTACAGGGGAGAAAACTTCCTTAAAGTCAACACCCTCTATCTGAGTGTACCCATTTGCAACTAACCTAGCCCTTAAACCTTCTTGGTTCAGCTGCAGTCATATCTTCTTTGATTCTGTATATCCACTTGCAACTAATAATCCTCCTACTCTTAGGTCTTTTAACCAATTCCCAGGTACAATTCTTGTATAGTGAAGTCATTTCTTCATCTACAGATTTCTTCCATTCATTGGCATACTAACAGTTAATGGCCTCTTTGAAATTCTGTGGTTCTTCAGCATTTATCTCATGAGCAGAATGTAGTGCAAATGCAATCAGATCAACATAGCTATACCTCTTAGGTGCTTTGCTTTGTCTCTTTTATCTATCTCTTGTCAACTGATAATCCATTACTTGTGATTGAGTTGATCCAACTTCTTGAAGTGACTCATGTCTTCCAGTATCATCAGCACTTTCAGCTGATTCTGTATAATCATTCTGATTCAGATTTCCAGGTGACTCCACCTTAAAATGTTCATCATGAACTTGATCAGCTCTAACACTGTTTCTTTGAATACTCTCCACTGCTGATTCCTCATTGAACTTGACATCTTTACTTACTATGCACCAGGTAGCAAGCTGTGTTGAGAATCTCAGCCCACAAATTCTTAGGTATCTTGGCTTGAATCATAATGCACCTCACCTTATCCATGAGAGTCCTATTCATCCTCTCAGCTAAGCCATTTTGTTGAGGTGTCATTCTTACAGTTTTATGCCTTGTAATACCTTCATTTGCACAAAATTCATCAAACACCTGGTTGTAGAACTCCAATCCATTATCAGTCCTTAACTTCTTCACTGTTTTCCCAATTTGTTTTTCAACGAAGACCTTCCAGTTCTTGAATTTTTCAAACACATGTTCTTTACTCTTAAGCACATAAATCTAGACTCTTCTTGAAAAATCATCAATTATAGACAAAAAAATACTTGGCACCTCCCAGTGATACCACTTGTGCAGGTCCCCACAAGTCTGAGTGTATATAATCTAGAATGCTTCTAGTAGTTGAACTGATGACTTGAAACTGGCTCTTGTGGATTTCCCTGGGACACAATCTTCACAAAACACCATTTCACCAATTTTATCACTACCTAACAGCCTCTGTTTTGACAACTCTTTAAGGCCTCTCAGACTCATATGTCCAAGTCTTAAGTGCCATAGCTTAGTTTTGTCAACACTAGAGGTAGATGACACTGACACCAGCCCTGTTACAGTTGTCCCTTCTAACACATAGAGACCATTCTTCCTTGTTCATTTCAACAAAACCAATGACCTATTTACTATACTCATTATTCCCTACTGGACTTTAACAACACAACCTATCTGATCCAACATCCCCAGTGAGATCAACTTCCTTTTTAAATCAGGTACATGCCTTACTTGTTTAAGCTCAAGAATTGAGTTATCATGCAATTTCAATTTAATAACTCTAATCACTACAACTCTACAGATTGCAGCATTCCCCATCATCACCCTACCACCATCATATTCTTGATACTTAGAGAAATGATGTTTAAAAGGGCACATATGAAAAGAGCACCCTAAGTCAAGCACCCACTTACCTTCCTGATCAACATCAGAGGCAATTAGGACTCCAGCTGATTCATAACCTTTTTCTTCAACAACTGCTACATCACCATATTGACTTCTTTGCTCTTTGTACTGTTTGTTCTTCCTTTCTGGACAATCTCTCTTAAAGTGACCTTCCTTATGGCACTGGAAGCACTTAAGAGTCTTGTTTTTGTCTTTGGCCTTTCTTTGCTTCTTTTTCTTTTATGTTTTCTTGTAATGCTGACCCTTTACAGTTAACCCTTCCCTAGTTTCTTGATCAAGATTTTCTCTCTTTTCTTGCAACTCCCTTGTATTTAGAGCTGATTTGACCTCATCCAATGAGAGAATTTTTCTCTCATACATAAGTGCATCAAAAAAATTCTTGTAAGATTATGGTAGTGAGCTCACCAGTAGCAAAGCTTTTCCCTCATCATCTAAGGCTTCATCAATTGTTGCAAATGTATCACACACTTGATTGAATTCATCAATGTACTTATCCAATGATGAGCCTTCTGTCATTTTTAAAGTGAACATCCTTTTCTTGATGTACAGCCTGTTAGCCAAGGATTTCTTCATGTACATGCTTTCCAATTTCTCCATCAAACCAGTAACAGATGTCTCCTTGGCAACTTCTCTGATTACAGAATTAGCAAGGCTAAGGATTATAGTACCTCTTGCCTTCTTGTCAATTTCAGCCATCTGCTCTAAGGTCTTTGAAGACGATACCCCATTTCCTTCGATCTTGGTTGAAGCTTCAAGTACATCACCAAGACCTTGAGTAACCAAGAGAGCCTCGATTTTAACCTTCCACATGTTGAAGTCGTTTCTGCCATTAAACTTCTCCAAATCGACCTTCTGAGTAGCCATACTTGAATCTTGGTTAAGAACCAAGCTCTGATACCAATTTTTGAATCTAGTTCGTTAACTTTACTACAGTGAAGAAACAGATCATCCCAAGATTCTCAGCCAAGATTAAACAAGATGCAATTTCAGCTTAGATCAAATTCAAAGAATTAACTAAACCTAACAAGACTCGTAACAAAAAAGATTAATTACAAACACAGAAACCAAAACCAGCAAGAAACCAATCACACTGAACAGAGCACAAACTTTAACGTGGTTCAACCATCAATGGCTTACATCCACGAGTGAATTCCTCAGGCAGCTTTATTGAATGATTCAAGAAGTATTGTTACAGAGATTCTAAGAACAAGAACAAGTAAAACACTTCCTCTCAGAGTTTCTTCAATCTCTTTCACCCTCAATTCCTCCAATCTAGAAGGCTGCAGCTTATATACCAGTCTTGTAACAGCTTTAACAACCCAGATCATACAGCTCCTCGACACATGTGATATGAGTATGTCATTAACAAACTCAGCTTTAGCTAATGGTCACGTGAACAACTCGTGATCTCACTTAAGTTGAGTATATCCAAAACGATCTCACATGATGCCGTTTCGAATGAAGGACTGGTTGTGCTTCTCACATGAGCTACTTAAAGCTCTTAACAATACTGAAAACGCTGTCGTTTGCTAGTCAAGGTGTTTGAATTCACCTTTCAGCCAACATTTTATGACTACATAAAGATTATTCTTATTAAGAGGTTTTATTGTACTATGCTTTTAAGTTACTATCGTTTCTTCATATCTTTAATTATGCTCGAAATGGCAGGTAGCTCGTGATAGTTCCAATTGTTGGTCCACAC
Organism: Citrus trifoliata; assembly: GCA_018350135.1. Lineage (NCBI taxonomy): Eukaryota > Viridiplantae > Streptophyta > Magnoliopsida > Sapindales > Rutaceae > Citrus > Citrus trifoliata. The sequence goes on from CM031390.1 coordinate 4,394,689, forward strand.
TATTAGCCAAACATGTACATAGATAACTACTCTCTGTTTCAATAACTTGTAATCTTATCTTATAGCTCTTTACCATTAGCTTGTAATTATCATATAGGCTATGGCTTAGCTTGTATTTATCTTATAGGCTACGACTTATCTTATAGTGTTTGGCTTATCAGCCAAGTATGTCTGACTTGTATAAATTGTAACGTTACTCATTGATAAATTATTGATTCATACAATTTCTTTATGGTATCAGAGCTCTAGTCTCTAAAGAGCACATTTTTCCTTTTTATAATGGCTGCTTAAACAACACCTACTTCTACAGCCATTTCCCCTACCCAATCAACCCAACAATCTACTGGGTATATCTCTATTAATGCTGCTGCACATCTTCCTTTGAAATTTACACCAGAAAACTATTTTACTTGGCGAGCTCAGTTTTTATCCCTTGCTTTTGGTTATGATCTTATCAAATACATAGATGGATCATTTCCACGTCCAGACCCAATATTGGCCTCTAGCAGTGAAACTGTATCCACCCCAAACCCAGCATACCTTCATTGGAAACGTCAAGATCAATTGATCTTTCATTCCATCATTGCCTCCTCTTCAGAAAGAGTTGCTCCGTTGATTGCTTGTTCCACAACGTCCAAACAAGTGTGGGATAAGTTAACAAGACTTTATTCCAATCATAGTCGTAGTCATGTGTTTTTGCTAAGAGAGCGTTTAGCTCGCCCCTGTCGTAAATCACAATCTATGGCAGATTATCTCAATTCCCTGAGATCTACTGCTGATGAATTATCATTGATTGATGTACCCATCACTGATGACGATATTGTGGTTCATATTGCTGATGGAGTTGGTGCAGAATTCAAAGAAATAATTGCTGGGGTAAGAACACATGAAACTGCTATTTCCTTTGACGAGTTATATGACAAGTTGGTTGATTTTGAAGCAACTTTGAAACGAGCAGATCCAATGGCAATTTCTCCTGTTACGGCTAATGCTACACAACGACAATATAATAAGCATGGTGCAAATCACAAGCAAGGCAACCATGGCTCTCTTATGCCACATCAAAATGGCCAATTTAATAATGGTCAATTTTCTTCCCAACCCCATAATGCCTCCAACTATCAAAATTTAACCAATAATAATGCTCAATTTCGTAAGAAAGGATCTGGCTATAAGGGATTTTGTCAGCTTTGTGAGCAAAAAGGTCACACAGCCAAAGACTGTCTAGTTTTCTCCTCTCGCAAAAATACTTCGATGTTAAATCACACCATTACATCCAATATGGTTTCCCCAAATTGGCTTGTTGATAGTGCTGCCTCACATCATATCACAGGGGATTTTAAAAATCTAACTACTGCTTCTCCCTACCAAGGTTTTGATTCAGTTTTAGTTGGAAATGGTACAGGTTTGAGTATTTCTCACTCTGGATCTTTATCCTTATCTTCCCCTCATACCAAATTTTCTTTGCATGATGTTCTTTATGTCCCCTCTATGAATAAAAATCTAATCTTCGTATCTTAATTTTGTGCTTCAAATAATACCACTATTGAATTCTTTCCTGAATTTTTTCAGGTGAAGGACATGAGCACTGGGGCGATTTTATTGCAAGGCCAGAATAAAGATGGAGTGTATAAGTGGCCAAATTTATTCTTTAGCAAATCGTCTTTACCGTTTTCCTATGTCACTATTAAACCTTCATCTTCCATTTTGCATCGACGTCTTGGTCATCCGTCAACAGAAGTTTTAAATCATCTTTTGTGTTTTCTTCATTTATCTATTTCTGGGTCTTTATTTCCTCCATCATGTGAGTCTTGTTTATGTAATAAAAGTCATCGACTCCATTTTGGAGAATCCACATTGAAAAGTAGTAGTCCTCTTGAACTTGTTTATTCGGATGTGTGGGGTCCTTGTAACACCCCAATCCGAAATCCAAAGGCAAATATGTCCACAAATACAAACGTCTAATACTAAAAAAAATCTCTCCCGAGGACATAAAAATAATAACAAAAGTCTCAAACTCCAAATTACACGTTCATAATAGAAATAACTAAATAGAAACACAAGTCTATTCCTCCTCTTATTCAAATGGCAAACGGAAACAGAAAATTACTAACTCCAAAGCAAAGCGCACCTCTCAAAAGAAACTTAATCTGCAAAAAGTAATGACGAGGGGTGAGCCGTCAACTCGGTAAGTAAAACCATTCCTAACACACTAGGCCTATCGATACCAAAAATATTGCAAACCTTATTTTGTTTAAAACATATATCATAATCCATAATTTTCATAAAACGATATATCACGATAACATAACATAAATTCTTAATAATTCAGAATATCGAAAAACATATTTACTTACGAAGCAAATCATATAATACGTATACAGAAAACAAAAAGGTTAGTTCATATCACATGGTGTCACCTATAGTCCCGGTGACCCGATCAGAAATAGAATCAGAATATCATGTGCACACTCAGAACAGAAATCCAGTACTGGTCCAGACAGATATATCGTATATTACGATCAGAATCAGAAAAACTATGGACAATGAGCCAAAACATTAGCAATCTCATATAATCATCAATAATTGAAATCAAATATAAGTACAAAACATTCGTATCAGTTTCATAAAAGTTCATATCAATAATTTAGGCTTACATAATATTTTAAAGATAAAATCATAAAAGGTTGTCATGTCATAAAATCATTTACATATTAAAAAAATATTTATAAAATACTTTGTTAAAAAGAATTTAGCTTTAAAACATTTACATAAAACTAATTTTATTATCAAAATCAATTAATTCTTTAAGTAGTATAAAAACATTTGTACTTATAATAATAATATCAAAATACTTATACATATCCAGTATACTAGGAATGAAGTTACTTACCTCGACAAATGAATTTGAATTAACACAGCTCTAAACTTCTAAAGACCTCAATCACCTTCAACACCTTAAACAAATACAAGATATGACAATTAATAACTTATTCTAAGAATCTGATTTTCTAATTCATACCGGTACAGGTCTGATTCTCAGAATTTTAACTCTTAATCTAAAACTCAGAATGATATAATATTCTATGGAACTATTTTTGACATCCATGAGTACCCCATGTAAAATTTGCAAGAGGATCGGACATCAAAAACATTTTTAAAACTATTTATTTCTCAACAATTTCGAAACTGTTTTCACATAACCTCAACCAAACAGAACGGGTTCTGTGATTTTTATAAAATAAAATACTAATTAGAAACTTATAAAATTAAAACTGGGAATCCTAGACACATATTTTAACCTACATATAAACTTTCATAATTTTCCGAGTTCATTTGGTGGTACAAATAATCTTGTGAATCTGATCGCAATGCTGGAATCGCAGTTTTCCAGTGCAGTGGTTTCTATTTCGAAAATACATATAAAATTGCAAACGACGTCGAATTTAATGAAATAAAATTTACTCAAGAAGCCCTACATGTCTAGTTTCCAGAAATATTAATTTTTTAAAAAAACTCGTTCAGAAAATATACGTTTAAATTCGGGATACTCATGCTGTCCAGAATTATCCTGTGCTTAATACGTCAATGATTGAGTAACTAAACTCATAATAAATCAAAACCCTAAACAAAGCCTAAATACATTCTAAATCATGCATTATGATATATAACCATCTAGAATCGTGCCAATGTAAACTCTAGATAGAGTGATTAGAAATCTGTTGAGAATAGGGAGAATAATTTACCTGTCGCTTTGTTTCTCTCCTAAACAAAGGTTTGAATCCTAGGATTTGGGTAGGAGCGTAAAGAGCAGTAGAGAAGAAGAATAAACATAGTGGACTTAGGGTTATGGAAGAGAAAAAGTATGAATTTATAGGGAGTCTTAAGAAACCCTATTTAATAAGGAAAAATGACCCTTTTTCAAAATTATCTCATAAATAACCTCTATTTATAATTAGTATCCCTTTCTTAATAAGGGTTAGAGGCCACCCATAATTCTCAATGAAAGCCCAATTTCCATAATTTAATATTATGGAAATTTGTGGCGTTACAGTCCTGCTCCTGTTACATGTTGGATGGTTACAAATATTATGTGATTTTTGTTGATCACTTTACCAAGTATATTTGGCTTTATCCATTGCGATTCAAATCTGATGTCTTTGGTACTTTTGTTCAATTCAAAAACAATGTTGAAAATTATTTTAAGACCAATATTGTTTCTGTTTATACTGATGGAGGTGGGGAATTTATTAAACTCAAAGAGTTTTTTCTTAAGTGTGGCATTTCTCATTTATATACACCACCTTATACCCCACAACATCATGGAACAGCTGAACGTAGACACCAACACATTGTTGAAACCGGGATAACATTATTGCACCAAGCATCATTACCACCAAAATTTTGGTCATTTGCCTTCCAGACAACTGTCTATTCAATTAACAGGCTACATTCTCGTACCACTAGCATGCAATGTCCTTTCCAATTACTATTTAAAGAGACTCCTAATTACAATAAACTAAAAATATTTGGGTGTCTTTATTATCCATGGCTTCGCCCATACATTCACAACAAATCAGAACCACATTCTCTTCCCTGTGTTTTTCTAGGATATTGCTCTCAACAAAGTGCCTATAAATGCTTGGAGCCAAAGTCTGGGAAAATTTTTATTTCACGAGATGTGCAATTTGTTGAGTCTGTATTTCTCTATAACCCTATTACTTCTACTGTGCCTTCTTTCTCTACTTTACCTATAACATCTTGGCTTCCTCCTGTGTTTCATGTATCTAGTCCGACCGTTTCAACTTCCAATTGTAATGCCACTCAGTCACTTGCTTCATCTAACAATGCAATGACATCGCACTTGGGCTCATGTTCTTTGTCTGCAAAAAATTCTAATTCCCATATACAACCTCCAAGTTCATTCCAGGGGAACTCTCTTGACCTCACCCCCAAAAATCCTTCATCATACCCACCAAATACTAGCCCCACCACCATAAGTTCCCACATCCTCACGTCCGTATCATCTCCTAATTCCATTGAAATTCCACCCACCATTCCGGAACCCAATAATCCTCATTCAACCTTATCTAAACCTCATTCTTCATCAAATCCACTTGTTCGAACACATCCAATGACAACCCGCTCCCAAAATAACATCCATAAACTAAAAAAAAAAATTTCCTCCACTTTAGACCATCTATAGGTACACTCCAATCATCCATTGCCAACTTCTTGTGAACCCACCCACCTCCATTACACAGGCACTTAAAGATCCTTAATGGCTTGCTGCCATGACTACTGAATATCGTGCCCTTATCTCCAATAACACATGGGACCTTGTACCTCCATCACCTAATCAGAACCTTATCGGCAGTAAGTGGGTGTTTTGGGTTAAAAGGAAACTTGATGGTAGTATTGATCGATTTAAAGCTCGTCTAGTAGCTAAAGGTTTCCATCAGCGTCCTCGGATTGATTTTCATGAAACTTTTAGTAAAGTTATTAAGCCTACTACAGTTCGATTGGTTATTTGCCTAGCCTTGGCATGTGGCTAGTCCTTATAGCAACTGGATATTAATAATGCTTTTCTCCATGGTCATTTTCGAGAGGAAGTGTTCATGAAACAACCCAGTGGTTTTGTTGATTCTAACAAACCTAATTTTGTGTGCAGGTTGAATAAATCAATTTATGGCTTAAAACAGGCTCCACATGCATGGTTTACAGCTTTACATCATTTCCTGCTTGCTTATGGTTTTCATCAATGTTGATCTGATGCATCATTGTTTATTTATAACACAAATGGTGTACGAGTCTACTTTCTTGCCTACGTTGATGACATTAGTATAACGGGTAGCCATAATGCATTTATTTCTCATTTAATTGATGCTCTTTCAGCTAAATTCCCTCTCAAAGATTTGGGGGCTTTAAACTATTTTTTAGGTGTTGAGCTTGTTCAAACAACCACTGGAATTCTCATATCACAGCACTCTTACATTCGTGACCTCCTGCAGCGTTTTGGCATGTGTGATGCTAAAGCAGTTGGTACTCCTCTTTCCTCCTTAGTCACACTTCAATTGAATGACGGGGAACCACCAGTCGATTCCACTCTATATCGTCAACTGTTGGGAAAATATGCTCTTTAAAAGCATATGTGTTTATTTAACTGTACTAAACAATTTTTCTGATTAATAAAATAGATGAGGTATTTTATTCAAATATCTTAATTGCATTAATATTTGTATTAAAGTCCATTTAATCATATTATATGTATTTATGTGATCACCATGTGGATTCACAGAAGACATAAATGCAAGTTATCTTATGATTAAATAAATTTTGTTCACAGTTGATAAATAAAGTTGGGCACTTTATTTAGGTATAGACTATAATAAATTCATTGAATGATTTGTCTTAATCATGTATGAATTTGTTGATGTAGTACGACTACATTGAACAGAATCACATATGAGATTTAATTAACTTTGTAATAACTGTCAAACTTATTAAATCTCATAGGCATTGATTTTACTGTAATCTTAATCTTGAGTTAATTATGATTTCATGATTGTAATTGTTTTTCCATTTGAGTTACCAATGGGCACGACACATCATTGTGGTCAAGATTACCCGGTATCTTGGTGGGACCAATCATGAGTATTGGAGTTATGGATTAACAATATAGAATTTGTACAACACATCTCTTGATGGGTTTTCGGCACTTGATCATAGAATTCTCTGGCCAGAGTGTGTCAACATATTTAGTATGTTGAAAATGATCATTAGAGAAAAACCAATAAGGATCAAGGAATAAGATGTTATTAAATTGATTGGACAGTTGAGATATCAATTTAATTAACGATGTGGTACAAAGGATTGTGCAGTAAAGAAATCAATGTGGCTTGGGACGAATTATTATTCGAGCATACAATTATGAAAGTCAATTCCAATTTTTTAGTGGAGTAGATTTGGAATTAAATAATTAGGCTAGTTTAATTACAGGCCTAATTGTTATAGCCACTATTGTATGTTCCCAAATGATCCCCGGGTTAGCTCATTTAATTGACTGCACCACTACTGGACTAATAAGCTAGATAACTAGTTATTTAGGTCAAAAGCCTAAATATAACATTTAGTGGGAGGCTCCATTTCATAAGCTTATATGTAAGGGGCCTAATGTTATTTTACATGGTGGGTTCCCTACAAAATAAAAAGTAACGTGAGTTTTATTTTATATATTATTTGGAGCCTAGGGTTTTCACTAAAGGGAGATATATAAGGCTTATTTTCTCTAAAGAAAAAAGAAAGCCATTTTATATAGATCAGAGAATAAGATTTTTCTCTCTATTGTTGAGAGAAAAATTTTCTCGTGCTAGTTGCTTTGGTAGTGATAAAGGCGCCCACACGTTAAGTGCAAATCGAACCTGAGTCATAACCTGGAGGATCATTGGTGACAGTTCGTGATCTAACAAGCGTGGTGGTGACGGATCGTGATCTAACAGGAGTGGTGGTGGCGGATCGTGACCTAGGAGCCTAAATCACTTCAGCGGAAAAAACCAACTCGGATTTTCAAGGTACGATTTCTAGAATATAAATTCTTATATATTATATGAGAGCGATTTTCAAAAGGTTTTAAAAATTTAAAAACCTAATTTTTTCACCCAATAATTGGTATCAGAGTCATCTCATATTAATATATAAGAATTTCGTATGAAATCATTCTTGAAATTTATGCATTAAAGTGGCACAATTTATTCAGATATATAATATATGTTTAATATATGAATAAAGCATGTTTATGGTTTGTCTTAATTCATGGTTAGATTTTCGGTTGTAATTTTTCGTTTGGATCTGTAACAAGAGGGATGGTTTTTTATCACCATGTTTCCCTATTGATTTAGTTTACTGCTATAGAATTTTTGTAAGCCAAAATTGGCCTAGGAAATTTGTAAATTAATCACTGGAAAATTGCGGAAACTTGCTGGAAATTGATGCAACGAAGGCCGGAAATTGCAGCAACGAACCAGCGCACGCAGCAGCGAGGGGCCTGCATCACACTCTGCTGCGCGAGCAGCGCGCGGCCAGCAACACATGCTGCCAGTAGCGCGCGCTGCACACGCAACGACCAGCAGCCACGCTACTCGCAGCGCGAGCTGCACACGCAGCAACTACAGCGCGCGAGCAGCAGCTGCAGCGCCCAAGCAGCAGCGTGAACGTGGGCTGGAGGCACAGAGCGTTTTGGTTGGCGTCTTTCCGGCGTTGATGACGGCTGTCCGGTGTGGAAACAGTAAACAACGGCTGGGTTTTTTGTGCTGGTGGCGGCTGGGGAAGAATAGGAAAAGAAAAATGTGATTTTAGGGTTCCATGGTTTTTATCATGGAGGTCCCTATAGTTTCATATTTTTTCAGTTGGGCAGAAACGTTTTTAATTTTTTGCGTTTAAATCCAAACATAGTTTTGGGTTTAATGAATCCTAGTTTTAGGCTCAATTTCAATTGGGTTTAATGGATTAAAATGCATAGACAAAATTAAATACATTAAAATTTATTTTTGGTCCAAAAGTTTTATTTTAATAAAATAATAATAATAATAATTTATTTATTTTCTTTCAAAATTAAAATTGGACCAATTATAAATTTAAATGCCCAAATTCCCCTAGTCCATTAACAAAGACAAACTTATGGAAGATGGACATTGACAAGAAGCCCAATAAAGATTAGGCTTAGGGTTAATGTATTTTTCTTTATTAGGAAAACCATGAATTAAGATTATTTAATTGTTTTTTTTCTATATGTTATGTTTTGGATGAACACATGCGATGATAACATATCATATAGAATAGGTAGTGCCACTCTATGCATAATGATACATGTCATTCATTAATAATGAATTTCATTATATTGTTTGAAATTTGCATATGCTTAATAATATTTGATATCATCTAGATAATATTATAGGAAGCATGCAATTAACAATATGTATGTTTTAAAAAGGAAAAACCAATTTTAAAATATTGAGTGGGAGAGGGAAAATTCAAGTAATTTTCCCATGGGCTCCATTGTTAGTTCAATAATAAAATTATATATATACCTCGACTTCATGATACGGTGATGCTCCCTTCGGAGGGTATATATATTAGATATTTTATTTGATGAACTTCTTCAAAGATAAAATTGAAATATTTTTTCAATCGATTGTTCACCCCAACGGTGACTATTGATATGAAAAATACGTAAATTGAAACAATGGTTATACACTCAACTACAATTTGTTATTAACCTTCCCAACGAAGCTCTGTTAACAAATTTAGGCCCAAAAAGATAACGATAATTATTTATCATGTCTCTACATGAAAGTAAATAATCCAATGGGTAATTGGGTCTAGTAAGTATAGACATGACTTCCCCACCGGATAGCTTGTCAAAGCGGAACTAGATTATCGTTACAATAAATTAAAATGCATTTATTATTTTATGCATTTTTGTCATTTATTGTGAATATTATTTCAAATTATTTATGCATGGATGTTTTATTTTTCAGAAAATGTCTTCCCTGAGCCCACTTACTATTATTCTGAGTCAAAACAAACTCACTGGAGAGAACTATATAGATTGGAAAAGAAATCTATTCATTGTCCTGACTGCTGAAAATTATAAATATGTCTTAACCCAGCAATGCCCTCCAGTTCCAGCGGATGATGCTCATAGAAATCAGAGGAGGCTTTATGAGAAATGGCAAAAGGCCAATGAAATGGCAAAGTGCTACATTTGAGCCTCGATTTCTAATATTCTGCAGACCAAACATCAGAACTTGGAGACTACCACTGAAATAATGGATAGTCTCCAACAGATGTTCGGGCAGAGTACTCGCTCTGCGAGACAAGCAGCGCTAAAAGGAATTATGAACAGTAAAATGGGGAAGGACACAAGAGTTCGTGATCATGTCCTCAAAATGATGGACTATTTGAATGAGGCTGAGATTCAGGGAGCACAAATTGATGATAACTTAAAGATTGACATGGTGCTACAATTTCTGCTAGAAACATTCAAGGAGTTTAAGGTCAATTATAACATGAACAAAAGAAACATGACCTTAACTGAATTGATGAACGAACTTTATTCTGCTGAAGAGATCTATCGTGCTGAGAAATCTCTGGGAAGCATAAATATTACTGAAAAAAGTTCATCTTCTGGGCCTAAGCCGAAAGGCAAAGGTAAAAAGAAAGCTGGGAAAAAGAGACCGTCTACCAAGCAAGATGGCAAGCCGAAAGGCAAATGCTTCAAGTGTGGACAGAAAGGTCACTGGAAAAAGGATTGCCCTAAGATTGTGAAATCAGGTATGGGAAATCTTTTTGTAATTGAGGCCTGTTTAGTTCAGAATCCTATTGACACTTGGGTGTTGGATTCAGGAGCAACTAATCATATTTGTAATTCACTTTATTGGTTTCAGAAAACCAGGAAAATAAGTGAAGGAAGTGTCAAGCTGCAGTTAGAGACAGGACAGTTCGTGTCAGCAGTGAAGACTAGATCTGTTTTATTATCTTTTAATAATGAGACTTTAGTTTTGAATAATTGTCTTTATGTTCCAGACATTAAGAGGAATTTAATTTCAGTAGCTTGTTTGTCAAAGCAAGGGTACACTGTAAATTTTGGATCCTCTGTTTCTATTTTTCATAATAAGAGACTTATTTGTTCAGGTACATTGGAAGATAATTTATATCATTTAAGTCCAATGATCCATTCTATGCATGACACAATGATCAATAATGATGAGCATACACATTTATCTAAGAAAAGAAATATTTCTTCCAACCAATATTACCTCTGGCATTTACGCTTGGGTCATATAAACCAAAATAGGATACAGAGAATGATCAAAGATGGGCTCTTGGGTCCATTAGAAAATGAATCATTGCCACTCTGTGAATCCTGTTTAGAAGGGAAAATGACCAAAAAGCCATTCTCGGCCAAAGGTGTACGTGCAACAGTACCACTTGAATTGGTACATACAGATGTATGTGGACCAATCAATGTACAAGCTCGAGGAGGTTATGAGTATTTCATCACTTTCACCGATGATTACTCAAGATACGGTTATGTTTATCTGATGCGTCACAAGTCTGAAGCTCTTGAAAAATTTAAAGAGTATAGGGCTGAGACAGAAAAGTAATTAGATAAGAACATAAAGAAACTTCGATCTGATCGAGGTGGTGAATTTCTCTCAGGAGATTTCAAAGAGTATCTGGTTGAAAATGGGATTATATCTCAGTTGACTGCCCCGGGAACACCACAACAAAATGGGGTAGCTGAAAGAAGAAATAGAACTCTTTTGGATATGGTGAGATCTATGTTAGTTATTCGTCATTACCAATCTCTTTTTGGGGACTCGCACTGGAAACTGCAATTTACCTTTTGAACTTAGTTCCATCTAAATCAGTGCCTAAAACCCCAATAGAATTATGGTCAGGTCGCAAACCAAGTTTACGACATGTCCGTATTTGGGGATCACCAGCACATGTGCTGAAACCAAAGGCAGACAAAATGGATTCACGTTCTGAGGTTTGTATGTTTGTGGGGTATCCCAAAGGAACAAGAGGAGGTTTATTTTATAGTCCTCAAGATAAAAAAGTGATCGTGAGCACACATTTCACTTCCCTTGAGGAAGACTATATGAATAACTTCAAACCTAAGAGTAAGGTAATACTTGAAGAACTGTCAGGTGATCAGGTTGATGCTCAGCTTTCAACGCCTGTTACAGAACAGGAAGAACAGCAACAACCAGATGATCAACACAGGATTAACCCTGAACAACCATCACTTTTAGAACCTCGTCGTAGTGGGAGGGTAACTAGGTTACCTGCGAGATACATGCTTTTGGGAGAAACTTATACGGCTATCTCAGATGAACATGAAAGACCTGAGAGAGGCAAGTTATATTCTTGGTATCAAGTTACTACGAGACCGGAAGAATAAAACTTTAGCCTTGTCTCAAGCGGTCTATATCAATAAGATATTGGCTAGATTTAGCATGGAAAATTCCAAGACTGGTTTATTACCATTCAGACATGGAATTATATTCTCTAAGGATCAATCACCTAAAACATCTGAAGAGATAGAGAGAATGAGACAAGTTCCCTATGCAGAAGCTGTGGGAAGTCTCATGTATGCCATGCTTTGCACTAGGCCAGACATCTGTTTTGCGGTAGGGATGGTTAGTAGATATCAATCTAATCCTGGACCTGAACACTGGACTGCGGTCAAGCATATAATGAAGTATCTGAAAAGAACTAAAAATTATATGCTTGTGTATTCTGGTGATGAACTCATTCCAGTGGGTTATACTGATTCTGACTTTATGTCAGATAAGAATTCCAGAAAATCAACTTCCGGCTATGTGTTTACATTGGGAAGTGGAGCTATTAATTGGAGGAGTGTGAAACAATCTTGTATCGCAGACTCCACAACTGAAGCTGAATATGTGGCTGCATCCGAAGCTACAAAAGAAGCTGTATGGCTCCGCAAGTTCCTACAAGATCTTGAGGTGGTACCTGCTGTAACTGCACCCCTGAAACTATTTTGCGATAATAGTGGTGCGGTAGCTCAATCTAAGGAACCAAGGAACCACAAGAAACAAAAACATATTGAGAGGAAGTATCATCTTATAAGGGATATAGTGCAGAGAGGTGATGTGGAGGTTACTCAGATTGCGTCACAGCAAAACTTGGCAGATCCTTTTACTAAGGCCATACCTGGGAAACCTTTTAACTTGCACTTAGAATCCATGGGCATGCGTGAGATGCCAAATATGCTTTGAGAGCTAATGGGAGATTGTTGGGAAAATATGCTCTTTAAAAGCATATGTTTTTATTTAATTGTAATAAACAATTTTTCTGATTAATAAAATAGATGAGGTATTTTATTCAAATATCTTAATTGTATTAATATTTGTATTAAAGTCCATTTAATCATATTATATGTATTTATGTGATCACCATGTGGATTCACAGAAGACATAAATACAAGTTATCTTATGATTAAATAAATTTAGTTCACAGTTGATAAATAAAGTTGGGCACTTTATTTAGGTATATACTGTAATAAATTCATTGAATGATTTGTCTTAATCATGTATGAATTTGTTGATGTAGTACGACTACATTGAACAGGATCACATATGAGATTTAATTAACTTTGTAATAACTGTCAAACTTATTAAATCTCATAGGCATTGATTTTACTGTAATCTTAATCTTGAGTTAATTATGATTTCATGATTGTAATTGTTTTTCCATTTGAGTTACCAATGGGCACGACACATCATTGTGGTCAAGATTACTCAGTATCTTGGTGGGAGCAATCATGAGTATTGGAGTTATGGATTAACAATATAGAATTTGTACAACACATCTCTTGATGGGTTTTCGGCACTTGATCATAAAATTCTCTGGCCAGAGTATGTCAACATATTTAGTATGTTGAAAATGATCATTAGAGAAAAACCAATAAGGATCAAGGAATAAGATGTTATTAAATTGATTGGACAGTTGAGATATCAATTTAATTAACGATGTAGTACAAAGGATTGTGCAGTAAAGAAATCAATGTGGTTTGGGACGAATTATTATTCGAGCATACAATTATGGAAGTCAGTTCCAAAATTTTTAGTGGAGTAGATTTGGAATTAAATAATTAGGCTAGTTTAATTACAGGCCTAATTGTTATAGCCACTATTGTATGTTCCCAAATGATCCTCGGGTTAGCTCATTTAATTGACTGCACCACTACTGGACTAATAAGCAAGATAACTAGTTATTTGGGTCAAAAGCCTAAATATAACATTTAGTGGGAGACTCCATTTAATAAGCTTATGTGTAAGGGGCCTTTTACATGGTGGGTCCCCTACAAAATAAAAAGTAACGTGAGTTTTATTTTATATATTATTTGGAACCTAGGGTTTTCACTAAAGGGAGATATATAAGGCTTATTTTCTCTAAAGAAAAAAGAAAGGCAGTTTATACAGATCAGAGAATAAGATTTTTCTCTCTATTGTTGAGAGAAAAATTTTCTCGTGCTAGTTGCTTTGGTAGTGATAAAGGCGCCCACACATTAAGTGCAGATCGAACTTGAGTCATAACTTGGAAGATCATTGGTGACAGTTCGTGATCTAACAAGCGTGGTGGTGACGGATCGTGATCTAACAGGAGTGGTGGTGGCGGATCGTGACCTAGGAGCCTAAATCACTTCAACGGAAAAAATCAACTCGGATTTTCAAGGTACGATTTCTAGAATATAAATTCTTATATATTATATGAGAGCGATCTTCAAAAGGTTTTAAAAATTTAAAAACCTAATTTTTTCACCCAACATCAACTTATTGGAGCCTTACGGTATTTAACGTTAACTCGGCTGGATATTAGTTTTGTTGTCAACAAATTATCTCAGTTCATGCAACAACTTTCATAAATTCATTGGCAAGCTGCTAAGCGAATACTTAGATATTTGGAAGGGACAATTTTTCATGGTTTACATCTATGATCATCTCAGTCGCATTCCTTGATAGCTTACTCTGATTCTGATTGGGGAGGAAATCTTGATAATCACAGTTCTACTAGTGCCTATGTTATTTATTTTGGAGGTAATCTAATTTCATGGTCATCCAAAAAGCAACGAGTAGATTTATCATATAGGCTATGGCTTAGCTTGTATTTATCTTATAGGCTATGACTTATCTTATAGTGTTTGGCTTCTCCTGACTTGTATAAATTGTAACGTTACTCATTGATAAATTATTGATTCATACAATTTCTTCACACACCACCCACTCCTCACAGCGAGTAGATTTTATTCAACAAATAGTTTACGTTTTAAGAAACTAAAGAAGCAGAATATGGTGTTTCATGTTGCAAAGAATTCAATGTTGGTGAAGCCAAATTTAATTCATTTTTATGAATTCATAGGAAATAACACACACACAATTCATACTCGGAAGCAATCAACTAGTAATATGTGGAACTTGCATGCAATGAAAAAATGATTTCAGTCGCTCGCTCTTGTTGTGTTATTATCATCCTTTTTTTTTTAAGATTTCAGCACAGTTGTTACAGATACAATCAAATATTCTCAATGTTGTACTCTGATACCACTTGTTATGAACTGAATACGGAATCAAGTGCGTCAAATAATCACAAAAAAATATAAAACTCAAGAATTTAACGCGGTTCGACATTATGCTTACATCCGTGGGAGTAAGAGAAAAAAATTGTATTACTAACAATTATTAGAGTACAATATTTGAGTAAAGAAACCTCACTTCTCAGAACCTAAATACAACCAATACTCTCACACACACTTAAAAGGAAAAAACCTCTCAATTGATCACACTCTCCAATTGTTCACTCTCTCAACAATTCTTCACTTGAATTATTTCTCTTAATTTTGGGATGCCTCAATAAAGGAAATGGTTTTGTATTTATAGAAGAGATTCACCAAGCATGCAACAAAAAAACTTTAAAAAATTGGCAACATTTTCTCCATTCGATGTCAACCTTTCCCATTTTTCTTCATTTGGTGCAACTTTTCTAAATTTCAAATTTTGTGGCCTATAATTTAAAATTTTTGTGACCACTCTTATTGACTTTTTAACAATTCTCCACCTCAGTGGAGATTTATTCAAATATGAGCTGACTACCAATGATCCATCATCCCCAAAGTAATCCTTCATTAAAGATCTAAAACGACTATGTCACTTTGATTGCCTAACTACCCAAAATCTAGAATCAAGCCAACCATAGTTGAAAATTTTCTAAACTCAACACATTCAAAGGATTTGAATTAGGCTTAAGCAACGTTGAAACTTAACTCAAGAAATCACATTTGCTAACATATCTGATAGGTTATCTCTAGTATCAATCTTTTTCTATAATAGAACACTACTCTCGATAATCTCCCTTATATAATGATATTTCACATTTATGTATTTTGTTCAAGCATGATATGTTTGGTTCTTTGCCAAGAAAATTGTGCTTTGGTTATCACACATGGCCTCAATGTTCTCGTGGATTACTCCCAAATCACCTAACAAGTCTTTCAACCATAGGTCCTTTATAGCCTTAGTTGTTGTCTTGTACTCTGCTTCCTTAGTGGAAATAGCAATTATCGATTGCAAAATCAACCTCCAGCTAATTGGACCTCTACTCAATGTGAATACGTAACCCATTATTGATCTTCACTTATCTAAGTTTCCGGCGAAATCAAAATCACAATATCCAACACATTGTTGTCTAGAATCCTTCTTAAATAATAGTCCAACATCAATTGTCCCATTCAAATATCGAAGTAACCACTTCACCACAAGCCAATTTTGTATTTTGAGAGATTTTGTTACATTTATGCTCTAAACACTCTTGAATAGAGGAAAAGCAGGGTCCTTGTTTTGTTTTATGTTGTCCCTTTTGCGTACATATTTATAAGTTCACGCCACATCTGTAGTGGGTAGTGCTTTTGTACTTATTATTAATTTAAAGATTATTTGATTAAATAAAAAATTAATTATTTAACCCATTAATTAATTATTTCATAAAATATTTATATGTTATTTCCACTAATAATGCAAAAATAAAAAAAAATAAAATATTTATATGTTATTTAGAAATAAGAATTTACTCAACACACCCTTTACCAAATTATGTTAGAAATGTGAACTTATTCTCGGTACTGTAGCACCATTATATCCTTATTCTCTTTCCAGTGGATTTTAGAAATGTGAACTTTTTTATTTTGTTTTAGGAAAGAGAAAATTTATTAAGAAACTAGGAAAAAGATTACAATGAACTTAGGTGTTTTTGACACACTGTATTGTATTACACTGGGTTACGTTATTTAATACAAATATATTGTATTATATTGGCTGTTTATTATAATAATGTTATTCCACATTTGGTGTTACAATTTATTGTATTAACTTTATATTAATATTAAAATTTATTAGTATTTTATTATTAATTATATTAAATTAATTATTAAAGAAATATTTTTATATTAATTACTAATATACAAATATGATACTTATAATATAATATAATATAATATAACATAATATAGCATTATAAAATAAAATATTAATTTATATTATAATAAAAATTAAAATTATTTAATGCCTCTAAAATTGGTGCATTTGCAGTTTGTATAAGAGTTTGTGACTCTATTATTATTCTTAAAAAAATAGCCCCTCCCTTTTATTTAAGTTAAAAAATTAAATAAGTAAGACGAATGAGTCAAATTTTAGTACTATCCGATTATTTTTTAATTTTATAATAAAACACAGATTGCGGTGTAATTAACCAAAAAGGACCAAAAGTGGAGTATGTTGCACCGTAGTAATATAGCTGGACGCTTACTTCCATAAATGATTTTTCGACAGTTTGATTGCCTATAAAACACGTTTGATGGGCTCCACTCCAGGCAGCACATTAAAATTTACGAATGAAAAACATTTTTCAATTTTGTGCTTTAAACTCCTTCCTTTTCACAAGAAGTTGAAACAATCATCCGTACATCGTCAATAGCCTTATCATATTCCCAGCCTCAAACTCAAAACCTGCTAACTTCCGTTTCCATTAGCTGCCGTTCCATTTTGTTATAGTGCTTCAGCTTGTTTTTGCTTAATTCTCATAGCTGTTTCACCCATTCCGCTTCGTTTTGCAGAGAACAAACGTGGTTGAGACCAAACATAATTCATTCTTTAATGTATTCATGGGAAATAACGCATCCATATATTAATTCATCGCTTGGAAGCAACCAACTAGTTATATATGGAACTCGGAAGCAATGAGAGAATGATTTCAGTAGCTATTGTTGTGTTATTATCATCTCGTTTTTATTCAGATTTCGGCACTGCTACTGCTACAGATACAATCACACCTTCTCAGTTCATCAGAGATCCCGAATCGATTATCTCCAGTGGCAGCAAATTCAAGCTTGGGTTTTTTAGCCCTGATGGTAATTTTACCAATCGCTATATTGGAATTTGGTACAATAAAGGAGGATCCGCAAATAAAACTGTCGTATGGGTTGCTAACAGAAACAAGCCTCTCATTGATTCATCCGGGATTTTTACAATTTCGGAAGATGGCAACCTTGTTGTTCTGAATGGAAAGAAACAGGTTCATTGGTCATCAAACGTTTCAAGTTTAGTAAACAATAGTAATACAAGAGCTCAGCTTCTTGATTCCGGAAATCTTGTCTTGCATGATAACATTAGCCAAGTTAGCATATGGGATAGTTTCCAAGAACCTACCGATACATTCTATTCAGAAATGAAAGTTAGCACAGATCTAAGAACAGGTAAGAAAGTGCAGTTGACATCATGGAGAAGCCTTTCTAATCCATCCATTGGAAGCTTCTCAGCTGGCCTTGACTCCTTTACCATTCCTGAAGTGTTCATCTGGATTAATGGTACCCGCCCGTATTGGAGGAGTGGGCCATGGAATGGTCGCTACTTTATTGGGATTCCGGATATGAATTCTATTTATCTTGATGGATTTAATCTTGGAGAGGATCACCAGAAAGGAACTCGTTATCTCACTTTCGCCTTTGCAGACAATGATGTGTTTTTCGCCTTGACTCCTCAGGGGAATCTGGAAGAAAGAGCTTGGATCGACGGCAAGGCTCATTTGAAGATTTATTTTTTCTACCCGACAAACGACTGCGATGTTTATGGCAAATGTGGGGCTTTCGGAAGCTGTAATTCGCAGAAAGTACCAATTTGTAGCTGTCTGCTAGGGTTTGAACCAAAGAATGCAGAGGACTGGAACAGAGGAAACTGGTCTGGTGGGTGTGTCAGAAGGAAGCCACTGCTTTGTGAAAGGACGGTCAAAACTAGTGAAGTTGAGGGGAAGCAAGATGGGTTCTTTAAGCTAGAGACTATGAAGGTGCCTTACTTTGCTGAGCGGTCCTCTGCCAATGAAGATAAATGCAAGGACCAGTGCTCGAACAATTGTTCCTGCAAAGCATATGCTTATGAGATTGGCGTTGGTTGTATGATATGGACTCACAATTTAATGGACATTCAGAAATTACCCTCTGGTGGGACAAATCTTTTTATTCGTGTGGCACATGAAGAACTTGGTAAGTTGAATTCTGTCTTACTATGATCCATTCAATAGCACTGAAGTTAATAGTACGTCGGAAGTTAGAAATTCATATATCTATGATCTATTGAAGGAGGAAACTGATCATGACTGTACTGGACTTATTATCTGCAGACCAAAAAGACATGAAACTGGTTATCATACTGGTGATCGTAGGAATAATTGCCATTGCAATTTGTACATTTTTCGCGTGGAGATGGTTTGCTAAACGCAAGGGTAAACGCTCATGATTCTTACTTAGTTGTTGAGCTTGCTGATTTGCTCATTTCCAATTTATATATTCGTCTCATGCTATGTGATTTTAAATCAGCAATGAAGGAAAATTCCAAGGTGCAACGACTTGATTTGGGAGAAGCATATGCAAATTTTTCTACTGAAAAAGTGAACCCAGCTAGACTACAGGATTTACTAGTGTTCAACTTTGAGGAGCTGGCTAATGCAACTAACAACTTCCAGTTAGCGAATAAACTTGGGCAAGGTGGCTTCGGTCCAGTTTACAAGGTAATGATTAAGAAAAAGTAAGGGTAAGAATGTGATGCACTTTATTGTAATAGGTATTTTTTAAAATATTGGGACTTAATGGATATATAAGTTAAAATATAGAAATTAAACGAGTATTTACCTTGTTTATTGCTATTAACCCATGCATTCATTGGGACTTGAATTCAGGACCTTAGCATTAAAGACTGCTCTTTACTACTAGAGTAATTAAGCTTGGCTTCATTACAACATAACTAGCTGTTCAACATAATACATAAGTTATTGACTTGAGTTCATGTTAATTCCACAGGGAAAATTGCAAGATGGACAAGAAATAGCAGTGAAAAGACTATCCAAAGCATCCGGACAAGGGCAGGAAGAGTTTATGAATGAGGTTATGGTAATTTCTAATCTACAGCATCGAAACCTTGTTAGACTCCTCGGATGTTGTGTTGAAAGAGAAGAAAACATGCTGATTTATGAATACATGCCCAATAAAAGTTTGGATTCATTTCTATTCGGTTAGTACATGCTAAGCTATTCTTTATTAATTTGTAATTTAGAGTATAATTCTATGTGTTGAGCTTCCATTTCGGTCATTTAGATCCACAAAGACAAAGTCTTTTAGACTGGCCAAAACGCTTCAACATCATTAAAGGAATTAGTCGAGGTCTCCTTTACCTTCACCGGGATTCTAGGTTGCGGATCATACATAGAGATCTAAAGGCAAGTAACATCTTACTAGATGATGATCTGAATCCTAAAATTTCAGATTTTGGCCTGGCAAGAATTTTCGGAGGCAATCAAGATCAAGCCGCCACTAAGAGGCTAGTTGGGACATAGTAAGTTATTTCGTTTCCTCTATCTATACATTTATATGCTTAAATCCTGGTTTCATGTCATTTCATCTGCAGTGGGTACATGTCACCTGAATATGCAATGGAAGGAAGATTTTCTGAAAAATCAGATGTCTTTAGTTTTGGAGTATTGTTATTAGAGATTGTTAGCGGGAGAAAGAACACAAGTTTTTACCATGAGGAGTTTGAGTTGACTCTTCTAGGCTATGTAAGTCCACCAAATTCACATCTCTTTGGCTGCCTTTTAATGATAGTTGTCCTAATTTTTCTCTTGGGTTTTCTTCTCCGTTTTCACTTTCAGGCCTGGAAATTGTGGAATGACAACAATGTAATTGATTTGGTGGATCCACTTATATCCGAATCTGGCTTCAAAATGGAGATCATAAGGTGCGTAAATGTGGGATTGCTTTGTGTGCAAGAATTCGTAAAGGACAGGCCAAACATGTCAACCGTTGTATCAATGCTTAATAGTGAAATTAAGGACCTCCCTGCTGCAAAACAACCAGCATTTACAGTTAGGCGGGGTGCCTATGATTCGGAGTCATCTTCTAACCAGAACCAACAAATATGTTCTATTAACGATGTTACTGTTACACTCATGGAAGGCCGTTAGGCAATGTGCTGTAACTTCTAAATTATATTTGTTATAATATATATATATATATATAACTAAAAGTTAATAAATATGATGTTTAAATTATAAATTTGACAAAAATAATAAAGATATTATAGGTTCTTCATTTTATAAGTGGTGGATCAACACATTTGCACTCTCTTTTAATCCAGGTAGCTGATTTTTATTTGGAAAAAAAGACACCAACAAACCCCCTTAATTTAAAGAAATTGTTAGGGAGATCCTCTTGTACTTAAAACTGACCACATATGCTGCTTTTACGATATACAAACTCCTTTCTGTGTTTAGAAATGGTCACACAAACACTATTTTGAATACAAACCTTTTGTGTTACAAAATAATATATTTGCGCAGACCAACAATTTAGATTTGTTGAAAATAAGAGTCTATGTTTCTCAAAAGGAGTCTATAAGATCATTACTAAAAACTATAGGTCTATATAACTATTTTAACAAATCATGAGGATGCCAATCTACTTTTTCTTTATTATTTGTAGAAAAAAGACATTTTTTCAACAAGAAGCTTTAGTCTTTCTCAATTTTTTTTCAAGGGATTTCAAAATCATGGCAAAGTCATTGTTGATTATTACTATACCTGTGCTGTACATTTGCAAAAACTAAAAAACATTATGTTTGCAGTATGAATTTGAGAAAGAAATTTTAGGTCTAATGAAAGATATTTTGCGTTAAAAGAGTGTATAGTAGATTGGGTGTCTGGACATCCAGTGTAATACTATCTATTTATATTTAATTGTTCTTAATTGTAAATTTCAGTTGGAGTATATTTGTAATATTAAAAATCTTTCACCATAATATGCATGTTAAAAACATATTAGAGTGCAAATAGTCTACCATTTTAACTTAAATTTATCTTTCTAGTCTTTCCTATTATATTACAATCTTATAGTAGATATTTCTCTATTAAAAAAAAAAAACTCAAAACACTGACCTCAAAGAGAGGAATTTGTTTGAACAAATATTGAAACAAAATTCATCCTCCCACAATATGATCATGTCTAAGCGTTGAGTATCTTTTGATTCACATGTGCTTTTATTTACATAAGGTCAAAATTTACTTATTTATTATTTTCATTTATTAACTATCAATCATATGAGTGCATTTGTTCAAATAAAAGATTATATTAGGAGAGAATTTTAATCCTTGAAAAATAGTACTTGACATTCTTAAATTTTACCTAAAAACTTTCTCAGGCATTATTTATCAAATGAGTAAGCAATAATAAAATATCCAACACTTTTATTTTATTTTTATATTAAACACCAATTTCTTTTTTTTATGAATATTATCATTTAACCAAGTAATGTTTTATGACATATCACTTTAGTACTAAAGTTTTATGACAATTACTTTTTCTAATTAATGTTTTATTTTTTATCATTTTATCATCAAACATTAACTGTGAAGTAATTACTGATGTCAAAGGGGATATTTTAGGAATTTCACAAAGTATAATAGTTACAATTTTATTAATTAATTATTTCTTTGTATATAATTAATTTTTTATTTTTTTAATTTAATGGATTAAATTATACTTACATAGTTTAGAGTTAAGATATAATTTATAATTTCAGTTAAAAATTTTATTAATTTTAACGGTTTGGTGGTAAAATGATAAAAGTTGAAACATTAAGTGAAACAAATATTTATGAGAAAATTGTAGTGGTATTATGATATCTCAAAAAATATGGGTGGAAAAATGATAATATCAAAAAAAAATTAGCGTAACGACAAATGGAAATTACAAATTGTCCACGTGGCATCGGTTAATGGATCCAGCAGTCGCTAGCTACGTAAACAAGTTACAGCAAATACTAGCCGATTTGCGCATGAGCCGCTTTCCAGCTGCGCGGCCATCACAGTACACATTCGATTCGAGCTGAAAACGTGAACGAAAAAATGGCACCAGCAAAGAAAGGGAAATCGAAGGCCAAATCGGCCGGGTCGACCCAGTCCAAAATCAAAACCAACGACGAGAATTTGCCTTCGTGTATTCGCTTAGTTCCTCCTTCTTCTGTCTCCATCACCATCCACGCCAAGCCCGGCTCCAAATCGTGCTCCATCACAGGTTCCTTTTCCATTGATTCATTCAATCATTTTTATTTTGTTTAATTTAAAATTTTCCTAATTTAATTGTTATTTTTTGGGCGTTTTGGTAAATTTAGATGTAAGCGATGAAGCAGTAGGGGTGCAAATAGACGCGCCGGCGAAGGACGGCGAAGCCAACGCGGCGCTACTTGAATACATGAGCTCGGTTAGTTTAAATTTGTTATTTTTATTTTTATTTTCTTTTTCGAATTTGTTATAACGGAAATTTATTTGCTGTGCTAGCAATGTCTGTGATGAGACACTGAAATTTTCTAATAATGCTTCGTATACAACTATGAATTATATTTGCTAGAATTTATTTATTAATTATATCTTTCTAAGAAATTTACGAGAAATGGTAGTGTATTAATGCTGGTTTAGCGTACCGCTGGGACATGATTGATGCTCTTTTGCTCTTAGCAGCTAATTCATGTTTCAGTTGGGGAATTTGTTGAGAGTGTGCAAGTTTTCTTTTTGAACGGTAATGGTAGGACTCTTCTGCTATATTTCGTTAATTTTCTGAAATTTCAATTTCTTCATCCTACTAGGAAAATTGCAAGTGTTGTAGCTGTGCAACATATGGTACATGAAAATTTGGAATGGCTCGTTCTCTCTGGGGATTATATTTATAAATTTTTGGTGATTTATATTTTTATTTAACAGGTAAATTTTCTATTATAGATAGGAAGTTTTCAAATTTTGGACTGATGAACAGAAAGAAGGATCCTAGGTAAGCATCATGGCATGGATAGAAATTTACTACGTAGTGTAAAAATAGTTGATTCATGTTGCAGTGTCTTCAGGTTGGTACTAGTCTGTAGAGGTCTTGGTTCAAACCTACTTATAATTGGATTGGGATGGGGTTTGGTTTACATTTATGTAGTAATAAATTCTATTTAAAAGGAATAAATAATTTTTTTTTAAAAAAAAATTGAGTAATAGCCATCCCTATTATATCTTATCCAGGTTCTTCAGTTGATTATGAAGTGCAAAGCTTTTTTTTTTTAAATCGTTTCCTTATATTCAGTCTTATGATTCCTTCCATTTATTCTCTCTGGTGGAGGAAACTATGGAAAGTTCATAGTATGATTATTATTTATAAATTACAGGTTTTAGGGGTTAAAAGAAGGCAAGTGTCCATAGGTTCTGGGTCTAAATCAAGAGACAAAATTGTAATCGTGGAGGAGATAATGCCGGAGAATGTTCTTAATTCCTTGGAAAAAGCCTCAAGTTCCTAATCTAGATGTGGAAATGAGAAATGTCATTTCTATATTCTTGACTTCCAAATGAAATGGCTGTATATATTCCAAGTGAAGCTGAATCCAGGATTCATTCATACAGTGGCTGCATTGAGGATTAGGAGACTTCGACATGGGGTATTGCTCTTCATATCACCTAGAAATAGTTATCTATACTCATTAGAGTTGAAACTATGACAGCTGCAAGATAGCTTTGTTTTGTGAATTATCATCAGAACTGCATGCTGTTCAAACAATATATACCTCAGTTTTGTACTTTTTTTCCTATACATCCTGTGATCTCTCATCTTGATTTTTCATTTCTTAAATATTAGCTGCGTGCGTTTATTTGCTATATATTCCATGTATGAATTGCAATCACCACATTATGAATGTATCTAAGTTTGATCATTCCCAGAAGGCTTGTACTTTGGTTTCTAGGAAAGTGTTGTCTGAAAATTTTTTGCTTAACTGTCATAGACAAACATTATATATGTAGAGTCATGAATAAGTATTTTTATTCTTTTAGGCTATTGTTATCTTGGAATTTAGTCTTCTTTTTGATGATTCAAGAAATGAAATTCCCCTCCCAAGACTTTTAATCCCTATTTATTTTTTAATTGACATAGACCCAAGTCATCTAGTAAGATGAGAACGGTGTGTCGGAAATGGTCGGGATAGCTCAGCTGGTAGAGCAGAGGACTGAAAATCCTCGTGTCACCAGTTCAAATCTGGTTCCTGGCATATGATTAATATCTATGAGTATCTATCACTACAAATTCATTGATATGGCTCGCCATACATATTCATTTATAGATCATGATACATACATACTTATCCATCTAGCTAGATGTCTGGGAATAGTCCTTTTTTTCTT
Organism: Citrus trifoliata; assembly: GCA_018350135.1. NCBI lineage: Eukaryota > Viridiplantae > Streptophyta > Magnoliopsida > Sapindales > Rutaceae > Citrus > Citrus trifoliata. The sequence continues at coordinate 4,420,024 of CM031390.1, forward strand.
TTATTTTATTTTTTTATTTTATTTCTTCCTTCCCCTCTCTGTGACCCGCTAGAGCCCGTCGAAGTGGTGTGCGCGATACAAAGTTCATGATACAGAACTCTTTAATTTCTTTATCCCATTCACAATAATAATACGAATGAGACTTCAATTCCTCCGTTTGATCTAGAAAAGAACGTACAAATATTTCTTGAATATTGGGTCAAAATGAAGATTAATTTCTTAGAATTCAATAAGCATCTTGTATTTCATAAAAATTGGGGGCAATATAATCCTTACGTAAGGGCCACCCTATCCAACTTTCAAACATTAAGATACGTTTCAGGGACTACCCTATCCAACTTTCAGGCATTAAGATACGTTTCAGTCGTGGATGATTATCATAAAGGATTCCCAGCATATCATAAGATTCCCGTTCTTGAAAATTCGCACTTTTCCAAACCCAGAAAACCGATGGAATTTTAGGATTACTCTTTGGAGCAAATGCTTTTATGCATATCTCTTCTGATTGATCTACACCATACTCTATTTGCGTAAGATGATACACACTGGCTAACAGTCCACTCGGTGCTACATTATAAGCACATTGTGAACGTAAATAATTGTAGTCATATATATACAAAATGACAGCAACAAAGTGCCAATCCTCGAGCTTTATTTGTAGGGGTGGGCAAAATACCCAACCTGATCCGACACGAAAAATTTTGGGTTCGGATCGGATCGGGTTGTTAATATAACCCGATTGGATGAAATATTGCAAACCCGATCCGATCCGATCCGAAAACCCGATCGGGTTGCTTTTTTTATCCGATCCGATCACAACCCGATCGGATTGCTTTAAAAAAAAAAAAAATCTATGGCCAAACACACGCACACGGCACACAGAACACCACACATAATCACACACAAATCAGTGAAATCACATACTCAAAAGGTTACACTTTACAGTTTACACAAACACAAAACACAAAACAAAAAAATCACAACACCCAACCCGTGAACCCACCCTCAAGAAGCAAGAAAACATTCTCTCCTTCCCGCAATCTGCTGCTGCCGTGTTGCGAGTCCGGCCATCTGCTGCTGCGCCAGCGATCTGCTGTTGCCGTGCTGTTGTCATGCTGCTGCCGTGTTGCGTCCAGCCATCTACTGCTGCGTCCACGATCTGCTGCCGCCGTGCTGCGTCCAGCCATCGCGAGGAAACTCATGCGCGTCCAGCCGTGTGCAAGCTGCTGCTGCACGCCCACTGATCTACTGCCGAAAACCCAGCCGCCGATCTGCTGCTCCAAGGCTCCAGCTCCAACCCGACCCGAGTTTCTCCCTTAGTCCCTTATGTGTTTTGAATTTTGAAGCTTTCATGGTGTATTGGTATATATGTTTTGAATTGAGCCGTTTTCATCAACCGGAATTGGTTTAATTTGACTCGAATTTAATATGATCTATTTTTAATCCAAACCGATTCAACCCGAAGTCAACCCGATTTTTGATCCGATCCGAATATATATCGGATCGAGTCGGGTTGTAAGTTCGGGTTATATTCGGATCAATGTTTGCACAACCCGAATAACCTGAAACCCGATCGGGTTTACCCAAACCCGACCCGAATCCGATTTTACCCACCCCTATTTATTTGTAAAGTTTCTATTCCTTAGTAATCGAAGCCCAAAGATCTATGAACTAGCTCATGCTTGACCAGCTAAGCAGACAAACGACCCTCCATCTTTTTTATCTCTCCCACATTTTCATTTCGATAAATATTTCACATTTACAAATGAATCCTCCTGCCTAATTAATGATAGACAGACATTATATATGTCGAGTCATGAATAAGTATTTTTGTTCTCTTAGTCTGTTGTTATCTTGGAAGTTAATCTCACTATTTTTCTCATTTGAGTATTTTGAATTGATTGCTATTGTTACACTTGGCAGAGAGCTGCATCTTGTTTCAGTTAACATTAAAATCTGATTGATGGGCTCTGTTTTCGTTAAATATTAGTAAGAGATGTGCACTACTAGTATATTGAGTGAAACTGATGCCATCCAAAAATTCAGCAGCATTACTCTATTTATGTGTCGGTGAGTAAATAACCTAAAGCTAAAAGAAACTAATACCTCTTTGGCTGAATGGAAACTGGAAAGTCTTTTAAAACTACGCTGAATTGCAAGAGGCTGCATATATGACAGTCTTTGGTGGCTTTGTTTTGTAATAATGGAGTATCTATATTCATCTTGTTTTATATATGTACAGAAATTGTTCGAACTTCCTATGTAAAACGAGTTTTAAGTTGGTGACACAATCAGGTCCTGTAACCTTTCATGGTCAGTTTTATGGTCAGATCGTGGATTGCCCCTAATGATTTTCAGCAATAGTTTATTTATCAATAAATGTGTCAGTTATTGAATGGCTGGCATTTTTGGATAATCAATTAATGAAATAGGACTGTTTGTTTCATTAACAACATGAAGTAAATATCTTGTAAATTATCTTGTTTTGGCAGCTTGTAATCCTGATCAGGATTAGTTCAAAATCTCAAAATAAAAAATAAGAAAGTTTTCAAAATCTTTGAATTTGGCTGTTGAGTTGTTGAAAACTCTGCATCCATCGGTCAAGTCATCAAGTATTTTAAAGTGGATGTTCAAGCTTATAATTACCCTGGAAACTTTGCTGACACATAAAATTACCAAGGCCATTTCAAGTTTTCGACATCTGTTGACTCTTTGATGAAACAAATCAGCTTATCTGAAACTAAAATCTGCAGGCATAACTTCCAGGATTGCACTAATGCTCTGGGAATTTCCCAGCTATCTGTTAAAGGCATTAGAGAAGAAGACTTTTGTAGATATGTAGAGGACTGTTAGTGGAATAATCTGGACTTAGATGACTGGAGTCAGTCTTTAGAATTTAGATTTTACTTTGTTATGTCAAAGGATTAACCATGGATTTTTTTTTCTTGTTGCAGCTTAAATAAGAGTATGTCCTTCAATCATTTCGAGCAATCAATCTTATTTAACACGATATAAGAAGAAAACAGAGAATGATTCTTTAAGATTTAAACTAGAAAACAATTATTCTGTCCAAACCTAATTTGCCTAGATTGTAGTAAGAAAACTAGTTGGATTGGGAGGAATTGGGATTTCCATAGTTCCTTCCAGCATAAGTAAAACCTTCTTCATTGAAGGACGGAGCGATGGCTCGTCAAGAATGCACCACAGTGCAACTTTGATCATCCTCTCCAATTGCTTTTTATCAACGTCTTCATCTTCTACCAGTTGGCCAAGGTTACCATTCTCGAAACATTGGTAAACCCATTCTTCGAGAATAACTTGATCCTCTGGAAGATTCTGATCCAAACATCTTCTACAACAGATGATCTCCAGCAACACAACTCCAAAGCTGTATACATCTGCTTTTGCAGTAATGGGCAGATTCCGGTGCCATTCTGGTGCAACATACCCCCTCGTTCCTCTAATTCCTGTAAATGTTCTAGTCTGGTCTGGCTTCATCAACTTTGCTAATCCAAAGTCTGAAATTTTAGCATACCTGTTTTCATCCATGAGTATGTTTTGAGGCTTTATGTCACAATGGATGATCTGAGACTCGCATTCATCATGTAGATACAGGATTCCTCTTGCTATACTACAAGCAATTCCCATTCTTTCAACCCAATTAGGTTGTTTTTCGGGGGTGAAGAGTACATCAGCAAGAGAACCATTGCTCATGTACTCGTAGACCAAGATTTTATTCGATACATCAAAGGAATAGCCAAGCAGACGGACAAGATTCCGGTGATGAGTCCTCCCAATTACTTTCATCTCGGTCTGAAACTCTCTTTCGCCTTCAGCTAATATCTTCTGTAATCTCTTGACAGCCACGAATTTGCCATTGATCATAGTCCCTTTATAAACTGTCCCAGATGATCCTCTCCCGATTTCTTCCTTAAAACCATCTGTCATCTTCTCAAGTTCTGCATAACTAAATGACAAAAGAGCAATATCCTCACAATATCTGGCACTGCCATTGCCTGGAATTATTCTGTATGATCGGACACGGTATCTATAGATGAAAATTCCAAAAGTCGCCAGAATAAGAATGATAACTGCAACAAATAAACAAGAAATGATAACGATGTCTTTCCGTCGTGCTTTTTTGCCATCTCTAGAGAAAGGTTTTCCAGAATTTGACGATGCAGTAGCATCCACTTTGATGAAAGCAATGTCTGAATCACTCAGTTTCCTTCTTCCAAATCTCAAAGGAAGTCTTTGCATTTTGCATTCCTCATCTTTGTACAGAGCAGCTTCACAATTACAATCCTTCAGACATGCTTCCTGACAGTTCTGTTCAGTTGTTTTTGACAGAACAGAGTACGAAACATCTTCCCATACAGTGTTCTTCAATTCTTCAATAGCTTTATTGCTGCAACTTTCTGCTGTGTAATTCCTTGCACAGCCAGAACTCCAATTGCCTTGGATATTGGGAACAAATCCTGGAAGACATATGCAATCTGGTGTCTGATCGTTTAGAATACAAAAGCTGTTAAACCCGCAAAGACCAAGAGGGTCACATTTTTCATTTGTCGACTCCCACACAACTCGCCACGTACTATTTTGCCACCTCAAATTGTACGAATACAATCTGAATATCCCATCCGAATCAATTTTCATCAAATACATCATCCCTTCTGTCGGATTTTCTCCTTTTGTCAAATTTCTAATATTGAAGCCAGTTGAATTCAGCAAAAAGAGATGGCCATTCTCATCAAGATTTAGGCTCACATTATCCCCTTTTCCATCTGTAAAAGATGTCCAATAAGAATATGGAGCTGTGTCTGGAGTATTTTTTGGATACTCTATCAGGTTTCCATCATTCTGCATCTTAAGCCGGAATTTCCCTGTCGAAGGATCAGTTTTGGAAATACCTGGAAACAACTCCATCCCCGCCAAAAGTCGTTGAGTTGGCAAAAGGGTATCAGTCGGATGGTCAAAAGTTTGCCAGATTACTTTCCCATCCGAATCGTAAAGCACAAAGCTGCCAGAATCAAGCATGGAAGCAGAAGATGCAGACTGAGAATCGTCCGCAATTATGGAATCCTGGCCTTGTTCTGTTGAACGCAAGACAATTCTCCCCTCAGAATTAAAGAACAAGGTAGCATTGCTGGAGACGGGAGGATTGTCTCTGTTGGCAGTCCACACTACAGTTTTCTCTCGAATCCCAGCTAGAAAAACTCCAACATAATAGCTGCTGCCGTTGCTTTGCTGATAAAATCCGAAGGCGTAAATGCCGGAAGGTGACCGCCATGATGAGTTTCCATTGGGTGAAAGAGAAGAGCCTATCCTTATATTTGAGTGTCCTTGTTGAGCTGTAGCAGTAAAACATGAAGATAGAATAGTGAATGTGAGAAAATGCATGAAAAGAAGACGAAATCTAAGCATCTTTGAGAAAGAATCTTTTTTTTTTTTTTCCTTCTCTTTTTCCGTCAGCAACTTTCGTGAGCTTCGTATTCATGTTTAAATGTATGAACCTAGCTGGATCCAAGTCCTCAAAGTTAACCTTCTCAAAAAGCCGATTGCCCCTGTGAATTTCAGTTGCACGTGCTGACATGGTCAGTGTCTACGAAATTATTTGGAACTTGGATTTTCATATAAAATAATGTAATCTAAGAAGACCTTGTTGTTTGTTAAAAGAATTTCAGAAACCATAAATAGAAATACTACCTAGCTCAAGTCCGCCACAATACTTAGTTGCATTTTGAGTCTCATAGTTTGAAAATATAGAGAAGTCCCATGTGGGGGTGTAGTTAACAAAGCCTTAAATGACAATTTATGCCTCTGGTTTTTAGTTTAACTATATTAATTTTAAATTTACTTTCCCCCATAGGATTTTAATAAACTATAAAAAAAATTAAGACAAAAAAATCGCATTTTCGTTCAAAAATTGCTTTAAATGAATAGAACCAGGCAACCAGCACAAAATCAAATGAAAATCCTTAAGTAAAGACCAAAACTTTAAGTTAATTAAAATTTCCCCCACTACATCACAAGCCTTGCTCCACAATTGTTTGGAGCTACCGCAAGCTCCACTAAACACTATATAATAAGCTCCCGAAAATAGAATTATATAGTCTGTTTCCTATGTAGCAATCAAAGTTATCAAGGACCTAAGTGAAATAAAATATAATTGTGGAGAACTTAAGTCAAATCTTTTTTTGAAAACTTCTAATCTGTGTTGTTTTCTACAAATAGTAAGAACTAAAATGACAAAAACGTATAATTTAAGAAAAACATATCTTATATACGTTTAGGGTGCTGATATTTCCACCCCACAATATTATAAATTTCTTTCATACTTTCAGAAGATTAGTACAATAAGTTCACATTATTTTTAAAAACTTCAAATAAAAAAGAAGTTTGAAGAATTAATTAATTGATTCCATCTTAATTTATTTTTCCCCATGATTTATGGTTTTTTTTATTATTATATTTGATCATTAAGGTTTCTTTTAACTAAGTTTAATTTAATCGTTTTACTCTCATAAGGTGAAAAGTACCAATATACCCAAATATTTGCTTAACTTGAACAATTTTTTTTATACAAAATATAATTTTACTTAAATGATGTATAAGTACTAATTTATTAGTGTAACTATTACTATTCAATTAAACTAACAAAATGTATTTATGACATGTGGGTATTAAAAATTATTGAATTTTTTTTAAAAGTAGATTAGAGAACATAAAACTAAGTACTAATCTATTAGATAGAATAATACATTTTTTGTGGAGTAATTTTATTATTTTCTAATAAAGGGTAAAATAGGTATTTTAAATATATCTTAAAACAATCTCAAATGATCAAAGATTGTTAAAGTACCTAAGAAAAGTAAAAAAAAAAATTGTGAAAAGGATATAATTAACTAATTGCTCAAAGTTCTTATTCAGTTGTAATTTTTTAAATAATTTAGACGTAATTTTAATTCTTTTATGGAAGTGGGGTAATAATACCCCATTTGCAAATACAATTGTTATTTTAAAGTAACACTTAATTTCCAAATATTTTACATCTTCCAAAGGACTTGAAAACTTCACAAGACTGGCCGACCAGTGATATATACACCTGTGTGTCAAAATCAATCAACTTTGTCAAAAGTCTTCTAAAACCCAATTCAAAGCTGCTTCAATAATCAATATACAAACGGCCAGTTTTATATATTTTGTGTCAAAATCAAAGCTAATTTTATCAAAAGTCGTCTGAAAACTCAATTCAAAGCTGCTTCAAGAATTAATATATAAAAGACTAGTTATATATATTTTCAAAAATTAGGCTAATATTAAACAACTTTTAGTTATTGTCGCTAGTAAATTCTACCAAATTATCTTATCTTCCGTATAAGAGGTTTTGACTGTGTCGCCGACCTCGTCAACACGCGGTTTCTAGATTTAATTTGTGCTGCCCCGTATCTTCAACTCTAACCGTTTATTTTATTTTCAACACTGTATGAAGTTTAATTCATAGAATCAGACCAGTGCATAAAAGTCAGTCGTTGAGATTAACAAGTTTGAACACTCTTTTGAGTGCAGAAAAGCAATACCTCAGTATTATGGGGTTTTGTACCTGCCCCACACTATTGTTGTATTTATTTACGGAGTGAGAGTGAGAAATGTGCCTTTTTTTTCACTTTTATGTTTATTTATATATTTTAAAGGAGAAATGAGAATCCTATTTTGTGGGCTCTACTCATTTTTGGAGTAAGAATTGAGATTCCCACTCCTATGGGGGAGGTGAGATTTTTTTTACCTTTTTTTTTATTAAAGTTAATATAATTATATTTAATAAAATAAAATAAATAATATCATATTTAAAAATAATATTATTATATTAATTTAAAAATAATAGTATTATATATATTTAATATTAATAATAAATAATAATAAATAGTCTATTCTAAGCAAATATTAATTTCATACTATATTATTAATAATAATGTTTAATTTATGTTGGTCTTATCAATAATTTTTAATTTACATAATTAAAATTAAAATCAATAAAAATTTGAGATTTACAAAATTAAGAATATTATTAATTATTATTAATTTACAAATATAATAAGATAAATATTTTAAAATATATTTTTATTAATTTTGTAATTAAAAACTATAATTTTTAAATAAGGATAAAATTATAATTTGAAACCATTTACTCACAATTTAAGATAAAGCAAACATATAAATTAGATTTTGATTATGGTTCCATACTCCGATTTCAGTATAAGTAAACAAGTTACTCCACTCCCACTCTCACTCTACGCTCCCAATCTTAGGATTACCGCTCCAATCAAAATGTTGAGGAATTTCATGGCAACTTGCATATTGAGGAATTTTTAGGTTGGCTGAATGAGATTGAGACTTTCTTTGAGTACATGAATGTCGTTAAGGAGAAATGGGCAAATTTGGTGTTGTTTAAATTAAAGGGAGAAGGGAGCAGCATTTGCGTAGTGGCAACAAATTCATAATAGGAGAGTTATAGGAAAGCCAATCGTCATATTGTGGGCTAGGATAAAAAGAATATTGGAGGAATATTATCTACCTCTACATTACAAATAGCAATTGTATTTAAAGTATCAGAATTATAAGCAAGCAAAATACACTCTAGATGAGTCTACAAAGAAGTTTCACTTTCTATGTGCTAGAAATAATATTGATGAGCTAGAATTTAGAATAATTGCAAAGAATATTGATGAATTAAAAATGGAGATTTATTATGAACTTTATATGGATTCGGTTTGGAGTGTGAGCGAAGTGATTTCAAAGGCACAAAAGTTGGAAGAAAGAAGTAAAGAGCATTCTACATTCAAGTCACGACGAAGTTTTTGAATTTCAGAAAAATTAGTAAGGGATTGTAACACCATGTTGGGTTTGAAAATAAGTAGAGAACATGGGCTTGAATTAATAGTTTTCCATTGCAGTAAGGGAGGGGGCAACAGCAGTACAAGCAACAGTTGCAGAATAATTCATATGCAAAACCTATGCTTGGTAAGTGTTTGAACTGTGGAAAACCAGGGCATAAATCAAATGAGTGTATCATGGTAAAGTTTTGAATCTAGCAAAGGTTGGAGTTGATGAGTCTGAGCCCATTTAGCTATTGATGAAGAGGTAGATGATGAAGAAATAATAGAGTTGAAAGTAGGTGAAGGAGATATGCTAAGTTATACTGTACAGAAAATTTTATTAGCACCAAAGTCTGAAGAAAATAACTAATGCCATGAGATTTTCAAAACTCATGGTACCATCAATGATAAGGTGTGCAACGTCGTAATTGATGGTGGTAGCAGCAAAAATATAGTTTCGAAAGCATTGGTTGATGTAATAGGATTTCCAACAAAGAAATATCCATCACCACACAAGATAGGGTGGATAAAGAAAAGGGCAAAAATGAGAGTCAATGAGATTTGTCATGTTTCTTTCTCTATTGGGAAAATTTATAGTGTGATGTGGTGGATATAGATACTTACCATCTTTTGTTAGGTAAACCTTGGCAGTTTAATGTTGATGTGTATGAATTTTGGTGGAACAGCAAGAAATTTTAGTTAGTGCCATTAACAAACAAGAAGAAGAATTCTAAACCAGAGGAAAAGAATTTTCTGACCATTGTCAAAGGTCATCTGGAGGATGATTGCGATAGTTGTAAGAAGTTGAAGAAAAAGAAAGAATTTGAATGAAGACTTTCCATGTATTTGCGATTAATGTATCTATTATTAGAACACAAGTGATTTTCTAATTCGAGACGGATATCTGTTTAGGGCTAACCAATTGTGTGTCCTTATATTTCTTTGAAAGAATAGGTTATCTGTGACTTACATAGAGGTGGATTGAGTGGTCATGTTGGTCGAGATAACACCAAGGCACTTGTTAAGGAGCGATATTATTGACCAAAATTGAACAAAAATGTGCATAAGATTATACAGAGGTGTTGCATTTGCCAAAAGGGCAAGGAATAATTGCAGAACATTGGATTATACACACCATTATCTATTCTAGCGAATATCTGGTTAGACTTTAGATTTGTGTTAGTATTACAATGTACAAGGACTGTTCGATATTATATACTTGTGGTTGTTGATAGATTTTTCAAGAGTGCGCATTTTATTGCTTGTAAGAAGACTGAAGTTGCTTCTACTATGGTGCATTTGTTCTTTCAAGAAGTGATGTGTTTACATATTGTTCCAAAGACTATTAATTCTATTAGGGATGTGAAGTTCACTGGTAAGTTTTGGCATCATCTGTAGGATAAATCTGACATGCAGTTGTACTTTAGTAGTGCCTTTTATCTTTAGACAAATGGGCAAACAAAGGTAGTCAAACGGACTTTGGAAAATATGTTGCGTTATGTTTGTGTTGATAAGTAATGGAACTGGTATATTGCCACAAGTTGAGTTTGTTTACAACAATATGGTGAATTAATCTATTGGCAAAGCACCTTTTGAGATTGTCTATACTTATTCCCCGCACCATGTCTATAATCTGGTTGTATTGCCAATAGTAGCTGGAGGAAGCAAAACAGTGGGTAATGTGGCAAACAGGGTAAGTAAAAGCTCAAGTAGAAGTCACTAATGCTAAGTATAAGGCTTATGGAAACAAGCATTGATGTCGGAAAGTCTTTTCAAGAGGGAGATTTGGTGATGACATATCTGTGGCATAACCATCTTTTTGGGATTCACACTAAATTGGGGAAGTAGAAATATGTTCCATTTCATGTGGCAAGGAAGATTAACGATAAAGCTTATGTGCTGCAGTTGCTGGACAATTAGAGTATTTCTCACACTTTCAACATGGTTGATCTATTCGAGTAGCATTCGCATGACTAGGAGTTGCATTTTTTTAGAAGGGAATTAAACTTTCATTAAAGCAAACAAGAGAATACAGATTCCACATCAACTAGTAACGGTGATGTCCATACAACATTTCTAAGACTCCTTAAAGCAAGTTTAGCCAAGGAGTGGGCATGAGCATTACATGATTTAGGGGTGTAATGGAAACTAATGTGCTGGAAATCCTTCCTTTGATCTTGGATTTCAGAAATCACCAAAACAATCTCTGTTGTGCTTCCCTCTTGGTTGTTAATCAACTTTGCCACATCTTGACAATCCGTCTCCACCATTAATGAGCTAAGAGCTGCATTTTTTGCCACAACTAATCCCCATTCAACAGCTTCTGCTTATGCAACCTTAACATCTCCAGAAAATTTTGTGGTCTTGACAGTAGCCACAATGATTCTGCTGTTTGAATCTCGGATTACAGCTCCTAATCCTGCTATTCCTTTTTCATAGTTAATAGCGGCATCCACATTAGCCTTGAAAACATTTGCAGGAGGAGAGCACCACTTCTGGCTCTTCATTGGATTATGCTTTCCCCATGATCCTTGCCCTTGCTGACTCACCCATTTATAAGCCTCAACTACAGCCTTAGCTTTAGCCACCACTCGACAGCAATCCATTTTTTTTCCGTCAAAAATCTTGTGATTCCTACCATACCATATGGCCCAGCAGTATGCAACAAAAATTTCTGTGTCTGACTTGCTCAGGTTCTTAGTTATTTCAAGCATAACATTCCACATATCTTGGTTAGTAGCATTAGGGAAGCGTATTTCAAAGGGAGCATGAATCCATACCTTCCTTGCAGCTTTACAGTGCACCAATGCATGTGATACGCTTTCCACTCCTTGTTTGCAGACTTGACAATGAGGCTCTACCAATATCTTTTTTTTTTCCATAGGTTCTCAGCAGTGGGCAATAGGTTTTGGCCAGCTCTCCACATAACTATTTTGATTTTTTCTGGAAGTTGGAGGGTCCATAAACGGTTCCAGTGATTAAAGCTCTTGTATGAACAACTAGGCTTATCAGGGTACTTCATTTTTAAAGCTAGCTGATACCCACTTTTCAGAGCATATAATCTTTTTTTATCAAAATGCCAGATTATCCCATCCATTCTCGGTTTTCTTGGCAGCGGAATTCTCAAAATCTCATTGACATCTTCTTCCAAGAACCACTGCTTCACCTTTCTGTTAGGGATGTAAATGGGGCGGGTTCGGGTGGGGATCATAATCCCCGAACCCGAACCCGATTTAGAAGCAATCCCCCGAACCCGCCCCATACCCGAAAAATTGTGATGGGGATTGTTTGGGTATATCCCCGAAAATCCCCGAATTGAGCGGGGATTAAAACAGGGACCCGATCCCCATTTTTTAAATAATAATTTCTAAATATTTCATATTTCTTTTTTTTAAAATAATAATAATAATTCTAACAACCTCCATATTTAGAAATAAAATTACAAATAATCAAATTTCATATTATAAATAAAATTACAAGTGATCAAATTTTAACAACCTCCATATAAATAAAAACATAATAATTTTAAGTTTTCAACATAAACTTGTAGCCATCACCATTGATGCACATTCTAAGATTCTTCATAAACCTATAACAACATAAACAAAAAAAATTAATAAAAACATGTTTTAACAATTCAACTTAATAAATACTTGACAAGATAATATAAACTAAAACTATATACCTCTATAGCCTCTACATCTGTTTCAATCTCTGGCTCTTCATCAAGAATCTTGGCATATGCTGGAGAGGTCGATGCCACAACTACTTAAAAAATATAAATATAAATATCAAGTTAATTATTAGTTAATTTAAATAAATAAAAATACAAAAATTAAAATGCAAACCATATATCTCCACAAAGAGTACGTATCCAACTTTGACTGCACATCAAAGCCTCCAATGTGCTTGGATGAAGTCTATTGCGATATGGGCTTACAAATCGACCACCAGTGCTGAAAGCAGATTCAGAAGCAACAGTGGTAACTGAAATAGCCAAAATATCTCTTGCAATTTGAGACAATATAGGATAGTTACCACCATTCACCTTCTACCAAGCTAAAACATCAAATTCTTCCTCAACATTAAATGGTACTAACTTTTCACCCAAATAAGTGTCTAGTTCATCCTTTACTTCCTCATTACCAACATTAACAAAACTAGTAAACCCCAAAATCCATTCAGTTGAACCCTTATAGGAACCCGAACTCGGCATAAAATGAGAAGTACTTAAAGAACTAGAACTATATCCAGGAGAACTAGCAGCTGATGCATATCTAGCTTTGTACTCTTTCACTATACTTTGACAATCAACATACACTATCTGGACACGAGAAGTAGCATCATCCCCATAAATCATGGAAAAGTAATATTCAACCAACCTAATTTTGAACCTAGGATCAAAGATACATGCAATAGACAATATTCCACTCATGTCATGCCAATACTTATCGAACTTTTCAATCATTTTCTGTGCCATGATTCTAAATTCATCATACCTAAGAGTTGAAACCCATTCATTCAGGCACAATCTAATATCACACACATGGCGCAAAAATAGATTAGATGTTGGATAACTAGTACCAGAAAATAATGTTGTACAATCATAAAAACATTTCAAATCATTTTCTAAGGCACTAGCCAATTGCCAATCATGCTCACTAGGCAAACACTTATACTGTCCATCAATATTCTTCAATCAACAAAAAACGTTCTTATAATGTAATGCAGAGCATATCATGAGATAAGTAGAATTCCACCTAGTTGGACAGTCTTGTACTAGTTTTCTACCAGAAGTAATGCCTAATTTACGTGCATTCTCATCAAATGTCGATTTCCTTTAAGTTGATCCTGACCAAAAAATAACACTCTCACGAATGTTTGCAATTAGATTACCAATCACACTTAAACCATCCTTTACAATCAAATTTAGAATGTGGGCACAACAACGAACATGAAACTTTTGTCCACCCAAAATAAGATCATTTTTATCTAGTGCCAACAACATAAAATCAATCATACGATCATTAGTAGCAGCATTGTCAACAGTTATGGAGGATAACTTACGCTCAATGTTGAGCTCCAATAACGAACCCATCAGTTTATCACAAAGCACTTGGCCTGTGTGAGAACCAGGCACTTCCAAAAAACTAAAAAAAAAAAAAAGATCATTAACAATTTAAAAAAATCAGATTGATCATTAACAATTAAAAAAAATAAAATTGATCATTAACAATTAAAAAAAAATCAAATTGATCACTAATGATTAAAAAAAATCAGATTGATCATTAACAATTAAAAAAAATCAGATTGATCATTAACAATTAAAAAAAAATCAGATTGATCACTAATAATTAAAAAAAATCAGATTGATCATTAACAATTAAAAAAAAATCAGATTGATCATTAACAAGTAAAAAAAATCAGATTGATCACTAATAATTAAAAAAATCATAACAGTAAGAATTTTACCTCAAAAGTATGCTCTGTAATGCCCAAGCATCGTCAATAAAGTGTGTAGTGATTGACATATATGCTTTTGTTTGATTTTCTACAGTCCACATATCAGTTGTAATGGCAATTCTACCTTGAGTTTGCTCCAATACACTGATATATTTGGCCATTTCACACTTATACATGTCTAAAATCTCTTTCTTGATAGTATTTCAAGACACAGGCTTCCACAATTGATTTAGAGAAGACATAACATCCCTCAGACCTTGATGCTCTACAATGCTCAGAGGGTACTCATGCATGACAATAGCACGTGCCATTTTTCTCCTCGTAACATCAGGATCAAAATGAGTTTCTACTGCAGTCTTCCCTTTTTCACCAGCAGCTTTCTTTGCCGGTGGGAATTCTGTGGCCTCTATTTCCTTTTTCACTTGACATGTCTTCAAATGATCGTGCAAGTGCTTTGTTCCATCACTACTCCTTGCTACCAATGCATTTTTACAATAATTGCAGACAGCCTTATCAATCCCATTCATTTTTTTCTTCTCGAAATGCTCCCACATAATTGACCTAAACCTTCCTCTACGTCGCAACCCACCATGAGTAACACTAGCGGCTGATTCACCTTGAGTTTGATTGCCTTCATCATCCATTAAGTGTGGTGTGGGCAAAGAACTTGACATATTAAATGTCGAACCTACAATCAAGCCAATAAGCAAAATTTTAAAATGAAAATAAAACTAGCATTTTAAAATGAACTTGACATATTAAATGAAAATTTTAACACTAGCCAGCCATTTTCAGTTTTTGTTTCTACTTTTTGCTTTCACTTTCACATATAATTGTGCCGTTGGCTATGGACACAGTCAAGTCTAGTCATCATCACATTCACATGTTGATTTGCAAAGAAATATTATTACCCAAATTTGTCAATACCTCAATTTATTATTCTGCTCAACAAAAGTAAATTAATTAATTAAAATAATAAATAAAAAAGATACTAACAAAACAATTAAAGGTGAAATATATCAATAATGTCCATCACTTACCAAGTAGAGGAATTCATTTGAGTAAAGTTTATTCCCAGTTCGCAGTCCGCACAGCACAGTGCTATTAAGGAGGTAAGGCAGACCATTATTGCAACCACAACCAAGTTCAGTAAAATGTCCTCTTGGATGTTTCAGCAAACTAAAATAGAACTAGTCACTGAAACTTCCAAATGTTGAGTAGATCTACAATCAAGATTCAGTAGCAGCGTAAGTAAATGGATTCAATAGAACTATCAAACTGGCGATTGAGAATGTCAGGATTCTGGATCAAAATTTATTCCTCTAGATGTCAGTGGCATCAAGCTACTATCTCGTTTATGAACAGTTAAATTCCTTCAGCCTCGAAACTAGCTAGCTAAAGGAAAATGTTAAGAATAATGCAAAAACGAGAATAAATATTAGATAAAAAGTACCACTTGCATATTCAACCCATTATTAAATTACAAAAAAAAAAAACTACCGAATGCATGCATCTTGCTTCCAGAATGACCACATGAAAAAAAAGGGAAATTTACATAAACAAAAGCCAAACAAGTCTTAACAACTAGCTTAATTAAATATTCCGAGTTCAGGCTTCATTGACTTGACTTTTTGGAGATTGAATAATTTTTCTTCTTCTTAATAAGTAATAATTCAATCGATCAAAGCTAAGATCACTCACACTATCATAAACAGAATCATACAAAGCATAAGCACATGTATTCAATCAATCAAAACGCATGCATATATAATGTTTCCATATTTCCCGTTTTTAAAGAATTCTGCAGTGGATTGAGCTGCCTTAATTGCCGTACGGGGAAATTCCACTCTAGCCCAAATCTTAAGTGCTAAACTAGTTTCTTTACACCTCTAATGGTTGCTATTCAAATAATTCATGTGTTCCAAACCTAAAAAAAAGGGGGGTTCTGTAAATTGTTTTGTGTCACTTGTCTATCATTTTGGTTCCCTCACGTAGCTGCCAAAAGAAAAGAAAAGCAAGCGAGCAATATGCAAGCAAGCAATTAAACCCTGGAAATTTAACACAGAGCTAAAAGAAAAATTTTAACACAGAGTTAAAAGAAAAGCAAGCGGGCAATATGCAAAATAGAATCAAACTAAAAAATCATGACTACCCAAGCTATAAACCAATTAAACCCTTAAAGTTTCAGTTGATAGCACATGCAAACTAATAAAGCTAATATTACTGACAAAGAAATGGCAGCCAGTATCCGAAGGAAGTGCTAAAAATAACAATCAAATGCAACTCAATGACTCATTACTGACAAACAAACACACGCACAGAGACACCCAAATAAATGAAACCAGATGCAATTCGAAATAAATAAACAAAGAAAGAAAAGTAGAAAAGGCAAAAACCTTGTTGCAGGAGAACCAACAGGTGCAGCTGAGTGTTGGTCGGTGACGACGAACGGTGGCGGCTGACCGGCTGTTAGTGACGACGGCAGCTCACGAACTGCTAGGGTTTCTTTTGGGGGAAAAAAATGATTCGATGGCATTACAATTTCTAATTTCAAAGTTTAAAATATTAGATTTTTTTTGTTTTTATTTTCGGGTTGAGTTAGGGGATCCGGAAAATCCCCAAACCCGAACCCGAAAAGTTTTGGGGTTTTAGACCCATACCCAAATAGACCCAAATTTATTTTCAGATTTTTTCGGAGCCCCATACCCTCCCCAAATTAATTGGGGCCCCGCGGGTTTGGAGCCCCGCGGGTATTGTTGCCAACTCTACTTTCTGTGATCCCACTGGTTTTCAGCATTAATAAGCTCTGAGACTGTAGCTTCTGCTGGCAGATTTTAAATTGAGAGGGGCCTAAAAGTTTCAGGCCTTGGAATCCAATTATCCCTACAAATATAAATATGTTCACCATTGCCAATCCTCCACCGAATTCCTTTTTGCAGCACATGTCTTCCCCACAATATGCTCCTCCATATGTAAGACGAATTAGATCCAGCTTGAGCTCTTAAGAAGTCTGACTTTTGAAAATACCTAGCCTTCAACACTTTGGTAACCAATAGATGCGGGTATTGCAACAATCTCCATCCTTGTTTTGCCACTAAGGCCTGATTAAAACTAGACATCTCTCTAAATCTAAGGCCTCCTCTACTCTTTGTTTGACTCATCTTTTCCCACCTTGCCCAATGGATTCCACGCTTGTCCTCTTTTGATCTCCACCAAAACTTCACCA
The DNA here is from genome assembly GCA_018350135.1 of Citrus trifoliata. Lineage (NCBI taxonomy): Eukaryota > Viridiplantae > Streptophyta > Magnoliopsida > Sapindales > Rutaceae > Citrus > Citrus trifoliata. The sequence continues at coordinate 4,437,589 of CM031390.1, forward strand.
TTGCCATCTGAATGTCATCGCACAGCCCTATAAGGAGCTTAAAAACACTCATCGCATAGGCTGGAATCGCTTGAGCCACTGCTTTAATAAGAACTTTTTTACCTCCATTAAAAAAAAATTTATGCTGCCAATTTGAAATCTTGCTCACCACTTTGAGTTTCACTTCATTAAAGAAGTTTTTCTTGTTTCTTCCAACCATAGAGGGCAAGCCTAAATACTTTTCGTGTTTAGACACCATATTGAGTTGAAATATCCTCTTGATTGCATTAACTCTGTCTGCTGGGATTTTGCCACTCGTTCATTCAGAATGTGTAAACAAGTTGAAACAACTCCACACTCCACTGCTTGCCAATGCTTCTGAAAGAAGACAGCAGGAAGTCCATCCGGACTAGGTGCCTTTGTGGGGCACATTTGGTTTAGAGCCTCTGAAATCTCCTCAGCTGTAAACGGCTGATTCAGATGATTCTTCATGTCTTCAGCTATCTTTGGCAGCAATCCATCTAAAGCAGCATTTATTTGAGCTTGGCTTGGCCTTGAAGAAGTGAAAATCTCTTGAAAGTACTCATAAAATTCTGCTTCCACCTCAGCTTCCTCTTTTGTCCAATGTCCTTGTTTATCATCGATCCCCAAAATTTTATTCTTTCACTTCCTTGCTGAAGCCTTTAAATGGAAGAACTTTGTGTTTTTGTCTCCCTCTTTTAACCAGTCAGCTCTTAATCTTTGCTTCCAATACATTTCTTTATCAATCAACAAATTATTGATTCTCCTTTCTAACTTTTTAATTTCATCTCCGCTGTCGTAATGTTCAAAATTCTATTTCAATCTTTTTAACTGCTCCATCATCTGCTTTAACTCTTTTTCTCTTTCCTCGAACTCTTGCCTGCTCCACCATTTAAGTTTAGCCATAGAACTTTTGGCGGATTTTTGAAATTGAAGTACTGGATTCCCGAATTTCCAATTCCCTTGACTGCTCCATTCCTCTTGAACAATGGTCTTGCACATATCATAGGCACTCCACATATCCTCATAATGAATCCCATGAGGTGCCTTCCTCTCATAACGGACACTTTTCCTCAATAAGATGGGGGCCAAATCTCCAGTTAGACCAAATAAAAAGGTAGCCTATGCAACCTAAATCCACCAAATTACAGGCTTGAGCAGCCTCTTTAAAACTAGTCATCATACTCAAATTTTGATCCTTCCCACCACATTTCTCATTTGGGCTCAAAATTTCATTAAAATCACCAAAGCATAACCACGGGAGATTAAACAAACCTGACAGCCTTCGAAGCAGCATCCAAGTGTGTTGTTTTTACTGCATTTCTGGGTGTCCGTATATCCCCGTGCATCTCTATTACTTTCCATTCTCCAGTTAGACTACAGCATCTATATGGTGATTACTATATGAAGTGATAGTTACAAGGACCTCTGCGTTCCAACATAACGCTAACTCTCATTTTAAGCCCATCATATTTACAACAAAACAATTCTCAATACTTAGCCTTCTACACTCCTCTCTAGCTTACACAACCAACAACTTAGTTTCACAAAAAAAAAAAAAAATCCGAGGTTTGTGTGTTTGGAGAATGTTCTTTACTTCTAGGCGCGCCCGGGTATTCCCCAACCCCCGGACGTTCTAACTTCAAATTTTCATGACTCCCGGCGGGGCTGTTCACCAGCCACCGCCGATACATCCTTTTGCATATCTGCTGCATCTTCACTTACCACATATTCAAGATTTTCCCAATTCAATGTAGTTTTAGCTGCAGGGGAAAATGACTGGGGTTTGTTAGTTAGAAGCTGACATGAGCTCGTGAGCTTTGATCTTTTCTTTTATGGGCTTAGTTCACCACTCTCGGTTCTAGGCCTTTTAGTCACAATCTCCTCAGTTGAATTTTTTTCTCCACTTGTTGCATTTTTAGCTTTAGACTTCTACTTCTTCCTTTTGGGCTTCAGAGCAACAACCCTCAGCCCATTTATCTCCTCTTCATTGTCATTCTCCTTTTGAGCTTGCATGGGCTTTTCGGTAATCCATTCCACAAAGTTTCCTCTCTCATTTCAACCTCAGTTTCCTTCCCGCCACTCTTTCCCTCTTTTTTGCACAGAGTTCTAGTTGAGTCCATGATATCAGCTACTGCTTGTCAGCGTCTGCCTCAATTCTTCAGTATTGTGCATTGATTGCCCTTCACCTACTTTTGCCGCATGTTTTTCTCTCATTTGTTCTACATTTTTGTTTTGCTCAGCATGGGTTGCCCCTGACCTGCTTCCACTAACCGGGTTGGGTTGCAAGTGTTGCAGTTGCTGTTGTTTCATATTTGCAGGTGGAGAGTTTGGTTTGTGGTGCTCTTTACTCCATCCCCCTTTATCTCTATTAAGCTTTGCTCTCTCAGCTACGGTTTTGGCCTTCAACCAGCTCCCATATGGCAATTTATCCTTTGGCTGTCCTCGGTACTTAAGGCATTCTCTGTATTGATGTCCTAGGATACCATAACAAAAGCAGAAGTCTAGCAATCTCTCATACAACACTACCATTGGAGTCTTCTTTTTATCTTCTTCTTCAATGAATAAGATTTTTTAAGGGGATGTGTAACGTTTACCGAAATTCTTAATCGAGTATATAGCCCGATGCACTCCCCATCATCATCTGTTTCAATCTCCTCAACATCTCCAATCTTCTTTCCAAATTTTTGGATTGCGCCTTTATGCATACACATAAGGGGCACATTGTAGATTTGTACCCAAAAGGACGCATGTGTGAATTGCTGATCATTAACATCTCCTATGCCCTTCGGTTCTGTCATAACAATCAACGCACCAGCAAAGTGCCAAGGCCCTCACGTGAACACTTTATTTTTTTCCTCTTCTGAGTTGAATTTGGAAATGAAAAATGTTGTTTCCTACACTTTCCACCTTGAATTCTTTGATAGTTCTCCACACTTGTTGCAGTGCAGCTCTCAATCCTTTCTTGTTAATTCCTTTATTTAGCACAACTTTACCCACCAAATAATTTGCAATGAGCTTCAAACCTTTTTCTTTCATGCTGCCTAACATCGTAATCTTATCTTTCTCCTCTTCCTGCAAAGTTATAGCACTGCACTTTCGGACGAGTTCCTCTGTATCCATACTACAGATTGACTTAAAACAGACTATCAATAACGACTCTCCAATCAATTCACAACGCTCCCTTCTCCCCCTGCAATTACTCTTTGGTTAATGCTTTACCAACTCACTACCCGTACCTTCTATTGTTTCGTATGTTTTCTTTGAAATACATACCCACTCAACAAGTGAGTGACTGATGAGAGTCATGGCAACTCATTTTCCTCTCATTCTTAGTACCCCTTTCAGAGAGAAAGAGAGCACTGTAGAAGAGAGACTACTAGGAGTTGCATTAGAATAACTCAAGGGCGACTTCTTTTCTAAGTGAGGGGGACTAATGTAGGATGGTTATGTAGGATGAGCATGATACATTCTTAGAGTCATAAATTGAGATATAAGTATTCATTTTAGGCGTATAATACACCGTTTTGAAGTTTGTGACGAGACAAACCAAATCTAAAATGTTTTACATCATGATCAAGCCAGAAATTCTATTTCTTTTGCAATCATCTTTTAATTTAAGATATTTCTGATTTTTCCTATTGCTTTTAAGATTTTTTTCCCCTAAATATTGAATTTAGCGATCGTTTGTTTCGTTTTCCTTACCAATTAGAAGAATTTTATTATATAATAAATATTTCAAGTTTGTATATTTTGGCAAATACATGATATTTACGTTATTATAAAAGACCAAAAACCATAATTTTGTTATTCGGAACTTTGTTTTTCTCTATCTTTTCAATCTTAGTGTTCCTGTTTCGTCAGAAAAATTGTTCACGTCTCACAGACCAAGATCTTATTCGATATTTCAAAGGAATAACCAAGCAGACGAACAAGATTTCGGTGATGAGTCCTCCTGATTACTTTCATCCAGATGTGAAACTCTGTTTCCCTTTCAATTAACATCTTTTGTTATCCCTTGACATCCAACAATTTGTGATTGGTCATAGTTCGTTTATAAACTATCCCAGATGATGCTCTGCCAATTTCTTCTTTAAAACACTACAACAAATATCATCTATTGTATAGCATTTCATCGCAGCATTTTTTTGTTCTAATGTTACATTTAATAATATTTGTATAGCAGCATATTCATAAGTGATACGTATATTATTTAATAGGATCGCATTTTCTAAATGCTAAATAAACAATTTTAATTTAGTGGCAATATAAAAAAGCTGCCAAAAGAGAGGGGAAAAATGAAAAAAAAAAGCGGGGAAAAATTTGTCAACCGCCAAATGAAAAAAATTAAAACCTTCAAAAATAATTTTAGTCATCTTTTCCCTATAATCTCTAATTTCCTGTGTGAAGTCTAAGATCATCAAAACTCTCAGTCTTTTTCTCTCCTTTCAGTCCTCGCTATTAGATTTTGAAACCCAAAATCCTTATCTCCTGTAATTTCTTTAGAAATTATTTAACCCATGTAGGCCCCCTTAACATGCTGAGCAATTGAATCCCCAAATGGCGTGAGTTTGAAAGAAGAAATTGATGTGTCTTAATTTCTCCAAATATGGCTTAAATGTGATGGAGGTAATTTATGGTTTTGGTTTTATGTTTGTTAATTTTTGTTATTTATACTGAGGATGATGTGAAGTTGCTTAGAGAAAATGGTATGATTTTGAACAGATTAAAGAGTGATGAAGAGGCTGCATACTTTTGGAATGAGATAAGTAAGTCCATTAAGTTGACAATAGTTCCGTTCCAAGAGAAAGTGATTGAAAATATTAACATTTATGATGACAGTTGATGCCATGTTAAAGTTGAGAAATTTATGAAGTATCAATTTTAACTTTGTTGGATGATGTTTTGCTCCTATTCTTGATGAAATTACAAGCGTTTTTGTGCAACTTAGGACTTGTTAACATTTCAATTTACGATTAGTTAATTTATCCCTTTCTCCTGAGGCAATTATATGGCGTGCAATTAGATCGTTAATTTTTGATAGTCTAAACAAGGTGCTCTTATTTGTTTTTAATTTATCATTTATCTGTTAAAATCATAAATGTTTCAGCGCCATGAAATTTAATTTCTGTGTTGAATTATTGTGAAGCTTGTTACTTTAAATAATTATTGAAAACTTTTTTTTTTTTCTGTTTAACCAAAATACGTCTGTGACATATTGTTTAGATTTAGGCATAATGGTAGAAAATTTCATGGAATTTCTCCATTATGAGTTGAGAGAAGGGTGTATGAAAGTCAATTAATTGGCTTTCCATTTGCTGGTTGGAGGACAGAGGCAAGCCTTCAAAAAACGCATTCAAGTTGGTAGTATGACTACCTGGCTTCCTTGCCACTTTGTGATAAGGCAAGAGTTAAGTTGCACCATAAATGCTGGGCTGGTCACTTCAAAGAAATACGATGCGAAATCCACTACAATTAGCTAACTTTTTTTATTTGTTATTGAGATTTATTATATTTTATGCTCGAAAAGCACATTTGGTTGATTTTTGTATTGTTTTGAAATCCAAATAGTTCCTCTGAGTTGAAGAAGACCCAAATAACTTTCTCCTCTGGCTTGCATGGCCAATTGCATAATGAGTTGCTCCAGCCTCCCGACTAATGGATTTGTTAGTTTCTATTGTAGAATTTGCAATGTCATTTTTTTGTTCATTTATGAAGTTTGATCTATTAGTTTTTTGTTTATTTGGTGCTTATTAGTTGGTTTCGTTGGATGTTATTGTGAATTTGCCAAGTTATGTAGCTTCTAATCTATTTTCTATTTCATCTTAATAACCTATGAGTTTAGTTACTTAACACAAATTTTGCTTAATTTGAAAAGTAAAATGTTTATTCGCAATAGTATTAGTCTTGACAACCCTTTTTCTTCTTGTTTATTCTAAATAAGAAATAATAGGTACTGGATCCAATTTACCTTTCTATGGTATCTTTCCTCAAATCTGCAATGTTTTTCATAGCTTGTGCTTTTCATGTGGCTGAGTTTTTTCCCATTTTAGATTTTATCCGGTAGTTCACAACTTTGAATTGCCAATTTCCAGACTTCATTTTTTTTTATTAAATTTAGGCAACTTCAGTTTATCCTTTAGTTGCATATTTGAATTTTCACCACTCAAAACTATGATGGTTCATATAAGTTTGAAAGAAAGTTTATGAGACCAATATTTACAATTATCTATGCATTATGATGAAAATTCTTAAATTAAAAAAATCATGATAGATTTATTTTACTGAACACTATACCCACACAGATTTAATCAACTCGTTATTTTTCTTTCAATTTACATTGCAGGTTATGATGAGTAATACTACTTGTAAAGGAGGTTTGGGCGCAATTTGAAGATGAAGCAATATTTTTTATTTAAAGATTGTCTTCTTGAAAGATGGCACTCTTGGTTTATAGTTGAGTATAATTTTACTTGCAATTGATATTTAATCTTCAAATTATGAAATTCATACACTAGTAAATTGATACAATATAGATATAATATATTGTGTGTTTTTGTTCATTTGGATTATAAGTTTTTATATGAGGACATTTACCTAAAAATAATATTGCATTTCTCTAGAATTTGATCGAAGCTATTTAGTAATTAACTTATAATTATCATATAATTTGTAACATCTTCAAAATGCTACGAATCATTCAAAACCGTAGCTTTTTTATTCTGCTGTGATAGACAATTTGGTAGCATTTGTTAAACGCTATAGGACTTTAATGTGTAGCGTTTTTCCTTTGCTAGAACAGACAATTTGGTAGCATTTTTCCAGTGCTGCATAATGTAAAAAGATGGCTTTCCAAAACTGCTATTAAAGGGGTATATTTGAGTAACATGGGCTGTATCATGGCACTTACAAAAATGCTACCATTTACTTGTAGTAGCACTTTTCACATGCCACTACATTGCAGATCTGTTGTAGTGAAACCACCTGTCATTTTCTCAAGTTCTGCATCATTAAATAGAAAAAGAACAATATCCTCACAATATCTGGCTTTGACATTACCTCGAATTGTTATTTATGACCAGCCACGGTATTTGCAGAGCAAAATTCCAAAAGTAGCCGAAATGAGAATGATAAGAGCATCAGATGAACAAGAAATGCTGATGATGTCTATCCCCTCCCCCCCCCCCCCCCCCCCCCCCCCCCTCTCGCGCTTATTGCCTTCTATAGAAAGTTTCGTGTCGGCTTCCGCAAGTCAAAAACTAAAGATTTGTTTTTTCCCTTTCTCCTTTGCCTTTATAAATACTTCATTTTGTCTATTTCCTTTGATCATTTTCTTCATAATACATTAGGAGTCTTCATTGTAACACTTAAGATAATCAATATCATGAAATTATAATATTTATCAATAATCTTAAGATCCACAAAGCTCTTAAAATTTTTACTTCAAATGTGTAACAAATAAGCCAGGATATTACTGAAGCCTTAAATCTAATAGACATTTATTATGCTACAGATATCTGCAGCTGAAAACACTGGTTGGTCTATATGCTCCATCTTCATTTGGTCAGAATGATAAGATTTTCTTAACTAAATCATTCAATGAATTGTAGCAAGAATCACCTTCTTTCAGAGACAGCTCCACCTTCTCTTTCAAATGTATTGCCTTTTTCCTCATCTCTTTGCCTTCTGTATCCACCATGAGTCTTTTTATAGCTTTCTTAATCGTCCCTCCCTCGAACTCCTCCAATTCCAGGCCTACATTCCAAACATCACACACGTATCTCATGTTTATGTTTTGATCCCCGAAAAATGGCTTGCATAGCATTGGAACGCCTTCGCAAATGCTTTCGAGAGTAGAATTCCAACCACAATGGCTCCAAAACCCACCCACAGCATCGTTTGCTAGCACTTCCTTTTGCGGTGCCCATTCCACAATGCAACCCCTTTCTCCAACGCTATCTTGAAAATTAATTGGTAATAGTTCCAAGCAATTCGAGCCACGAACCAAACCAGGCCTAACCACCCACAAGAAAGGTTGCTCACAGTTGGCCAGCCCCCAAGCTGTTTCAAGCAGCTCTTTCTCATCGATGCTAGCTATGCTGCCAAAACTTACATAAATGACAGACTTTGGAGCTTGCTTGTTTAGCCAAGAAATGCAATTAGTATCTTCCTTTAGTAATGAACTAGAAATGGTTGGCACTAATTTGTGAAAAGGACCTATGGTGAAAGCTGAAGCTGAGAATAGTTCTTGAACTTTTGTTAGTGCTTCTTGTTCAAGAAAATCAACTGTGTTAACAATGAGAGCCGAACACTTTTTCACTGAATCTGCTACAGCAGCTCTTAACTCTAACATACCATCGGTTGTAATTTTTTTCATTGAAGCAGCTAGCTCCTTAAGCATGAGGGAGGGGAGATCGCTCACTCGGTCTAGTGACATAGACTCTGTTGCGCAATTGGTATATCAGCAATAACAATATAAGCTAATTTAGTAGGTCATTATCAGAGAGTTTTGAGGACAAGCCTGATTGGCCTAGTTGCCTCTGTTTCAATTAAACTCATTTCTCAAATTTAAGGACAAAAACATTTAAGTACATGTATCTAGATTTCATTATTAAGTTGGCCGTTAATACGAAATATTCTAACTTTACCTAGGAAGGAGATGTAACCTTGCTCATGAAGACAAGGAAAGACAGCGAAGGCCAGCATTGTGGCAGCAGGGCTAGTACGAACACAGATTCCTGGAAGCTTTAAATGATCAGCAACACTTTGAGAAAAGCACATAGTGCTGTCATAAACGATACATGAGATCCGATCATGTGGATCCTCTGCTTTCAACATTTCTTGAATGCATTCAGTCAACGGTCCTTCACAATTCTTGTTTAGAGCCGAAACGATGCCAAAAAGATCCCCAGCTGAGACTTGGCTTTTAGGTAAGTTATCTGATATGGGTATGAATGTGAATTCAGGATGATTCGATGAGTTGGGAAAGTTGAATTGTGGGTGAATGATGGTGATTGAAAAGCCTTTCGCGTAAAGGATGGTAGCTAGCTGAAGCATAGGATTTATGTGGCCTTGAAATGGAATCAACACAAACACCAAGCGGCTGACCTTTTGTTGTTCTTGTTTCTCCATTTTGTTTCTGTTGATGCGGCTGAAAAATAAATACAAGGACTTAAATGGCTAATGGGATTCAGTGACATGAAAAATACACAGGACTACAGGAGAAGGTTGCGTTTTTGAATTTTTTAACAATTTGCCAATTAGCTTTCAGAGATAATATTGCACAAGTTAATTTGACTTTATAGCACGGCGGCTGCAGATAAAGTGAGCTAATATTCAAAATTACAAATTTCTAATTAGTTATGAGCCATTGATCAAGACATCCGTTTCATGTAGAAGCAAAGAATTTCCTGTGTTACTCTATTTATCCTTCTCTAAGTCAAACCATTAGAAAAGTCTTACTGCATTTTTCCTTCTCTATGTCAAATCATTAGAAAAGTCATTCCTTCGAAAAAAGAAAAGTTGATATAACACAACCTAAAATCTTCTAAATTGAGTCCTATCTCTTAAGAGGTTTCATTAGCCACTAATTCTAAAAGACTCCTTTGTTTTAGCTTTTTCGCAGTTTAGCTGACATAAAACTTTCCCAAAACTGTTTAATGAAAAATAAACTCTGAAAATAATAATAAATAACTTTTATTTAATATACCAAACACCCATCAATTTTTCCTTAATACCTAGAGCTTCCATTCTACTTTCTACAGCACCACAATATCCTTCTAGCTCAGTCACATTCACTCTCTTGTTTATAGCAACTTAGCTCCATAAAAATTAGCATTCTCTCCTCTTCAAGAACTCAGTTGTGGCTTCTTTCACATAGGAACCATCACTAATAGCTACTAGAGATTGAAAAACTAATAATTTTTGCACCCATTTTCCAAATGTACTAGGTATATGTGGCAGCAGCACAATATTGTTGCAGACCACTTACTCATGTTTAAATGATTTAAAATTTGTTCAATGAGTCAATGGCATCCAAATAAAATTTGCCAAAGGGAGCTAAAAGTTTGATTTGTACTACAAATACTCATTTTAAAAAGCAGTAAATCAACATGGTAGCCCCACCACTGAGCCCATAAATTAAAGCGTCACTGTTCTCTTTATCATAGTGGAGTTGTATTGTGATGCATGAATATTCTGAATTTCTGTCCTCTTTTAGAAAAAAGGCAATAAACTGAGAGCCAGTTGACTAATCACAGTCGGCTAATACGTGCCTGATTGATCTTTCTAAAGTACCATTACATGTTATGAAGTGGAGCACTAGGTAGTACAACTTCCAAGTGTCAAGTACTATCTATGATCACTTGCATGAAAAAATATCCCACATCCTCCTATAACTGTACTACTATTATTTATCTTCCTTTGTGATCCTTTCCATCTTTGCTTGCTGTGGCAAAAGACATAGAAAGAAAAGATGATGATGGGTCATATAACATTTTTCCGGGGCACAAGTACTGAAATTATATTCCACGAAAAAGCTTCAGTTGCTTCTCTTTGACAGTGGACTGGACCTCACATGTGAAATTGATCAAGTCTGGCATAAACAACGTTGCTTTAGGGATTTTGCGGACTCTCATGTATGCCTTCAGATTTGGACTGGCCTATTTGGCGACGCTTCCCGTCATGTCGTTTAATATTTGTGTGTTGCTTGCTGCAGTTGCTGGATTTTCAGTTGGTTTTTTGATTTTTGGGAGTCAGGATTTTAGGAATAATTTTAAGATTGAACCTTACCAGGATTTATCAGATCTTCCTCCTCCGAATTGCTAAATACATATCAAGTTTGTAATATCAAGTTTCTGGTGTGTATGCAGTGGTTAAATTTTGAACCACAGTGAAGTGGTCCTTGTGTCTAACGTTGACTATTGTAACACAAGTTCCTATGTTTGTAAGGAGTTTATTTGTTATGTTCGATCGAATACTCTCTCTCCTCTGTAAATGAACAAAAGATATCTAGCTATAGGTGTCTGGACAACATTTAATTGAATGTAAAATCTTTGCTATTTAGACATTACAAATTGCATTTCTTGTACCACTCATAACATGTACCAATCAAATTGCTGTCGAATTTGACACATATGTTTGGCATTCATATAAAGAGCTTCGGACATTACCATCCTAGATTTCACATGAGCATAAATATATTAATTCAAATGGGTATATATTATATTATATAAGCTCATAAATTTTCTTTTCCTAATTAATTATAATCGATTTAGCAGCTATGAAGAAGCTGGGATGGGAATTAATATTATAGCCATTTCGATGGGGCACCTAATAGTTCATAGTTGAAAAAGTAGGCCGAAATGAAAACCCACCGATAGGAAGTTTGGGCCTGAACGGAGCCCATTTGTGCTTCAGGCTTCAAATGTTTATCTTAAAAAAAAAAGGAAATATCAATCTGAATTAATTTTATGGGTATTTTTCAGTTTTGTTCAGAAAATTTTGAATCAACCATGACTGAAAATTGAACCAAAGTAAACTAAATTGGTCGGTTTGGTTTTTTGATTTTTTTATTAGTTTGCTTGAGCTTTTGTCCCTTTTTTTAGAACTCGAACCAAACCAAACTCAAAACGATCAATTTTTAAAATTTTTTATACTGATGCATAACATGACTTTGTATAAACACACATACATATTAACAATAATTTATTTTTAAGATAAAGTCTTTTAAAAAATTCATGAAGTTTCATTTTCATAGTCAAATTCAGGTAAGAGGCTCCTCATTTTTATATTTTAAAAAATTCTCATTTTCAATTTTTAAAAAATGAAAAAAATTCTGCATCATTAATGTACAATTCTAGTCCAATTTTTCTCCCAATTCTTATTTGACCATCAAATAATTTTTCATTGAAAAAAAAAGACTATCTTTTTTGAAAAAATAGACAGCCAAATCCCAACTATTTAAAAAAGGGAGAATTTTTTCATATGTTAAAAACAGATATCGAGACTATTTTTCTTTAGTGAATTCTATATATTTAAATAAAAAAATTAATGTGCTACAATATCTACGCATCTATTTTTATTTAAAATTCCAATTATCATTGTGCAATACAACAAATTACAATTAACACTGTACGATCAATCTCTTACTAATCACTGAAACAGTCTCTAATAGAATAAATACGAACACAACTAACTGATATATACTATAATATAAAGATTTGGATTCTCTCCTAGTCATTTCCTTTCCTAATCCTCCAAGACCTTCAAGAATCCTGATATTTACTTAACTTTGATAATTTTTAAAAAATGAAAAAAATTCTGATAATTTTTAACTATTTTACCCTCATAAGATGAAAAGTACCAAAATACTCAAATATTTACTTAACTTTGATAATTTTTCTCCATACAAAAGATAATTTTTTCCTAATGGTGTATAAATACTACTTTATTAATATAATTATTGCTATTCAATTAAACTAATAAAATGTATTTATGACATGTGGGGTATTAATAGTTATTGAATTTTATTTCTAAAAAAAGTAGATTATAAAACGTACAACTAAATACTTAATCTATTAGATACAACAACACATTTTTTGAACAATTTTATTATTTTGTATTATAATTAAATTAATAGATCTTAAAGCAATCTCAAATGATAAAAAATTGTTAAAAGACCTAAGAAAAGAAGAAAAAGCTTATGAAAAGGAAATAATTAATTAATTGTTCAGAGTTTTTATTCACTTGTAATATTTTAGATAACTTTAAATTATTTTAATTAATTTTATGGTTGATTTCCAACCTCAAAGGACTTGGAAACTTCACAAGACTAGCTGACTAATTACATACATTTGTGTTCGAAATCAATCAACTTTGTCAAAAGTCTTCTAAAACCTAATTTAAAGCGGCTTCTATAATCAATATACGAAAGGCCAGTTTTTTATATTTTGTGTAAAATCAAGCTAATTTTATCAAAAGTCTTCTGAAAACCCAATTCAAAGCTGCTTCAAGAATCAATATATAAAAGACCAGTTTTATATATTTTCTATCAAAATTAAGCTAATATTAAACAGCCTTTAGTTGCTTGTTGCTAATAAATTCTACTAAATTATCTTATCTCTCATTTAAGAGGTTTTGACACGGACCCGTCAACACACAGTTTCTAGATTTCATTTGTGCTATCATATATTTTCAGCTCTAATTGTTTATTTTATTTTCAACACTGTATGAAGTTTAATTCATAGAAGCAGACCAGTGCATAAAAGTTAGTCGTTGAGATTAACCAAGTTTGATCACCCTTTCGTAAGCGTAAAAAAGTCAGTGCATTCTGAGGTGATGCGCCTTTCCCACACCGTATGAAGTTTAAGTCTAGATCATACAGAGCTTAATTGTTATGGCTCCCTTTCTTTAAGGTAGCAAAGAGTTTCACCATTATGTTGCTCCCAACTTTTTTAATTCAAGCCCCTATGAAAATGAACTTAGTCACATCTATTGTGCAGGCCAGAGACTTTAACGGACATGTCGCGGACTGCGGGTGGAATAATCTAGACTTAGATGAATGGAATCAGTCCTTAGATTTTATTTTCTTTCTTTGTGTCAAAGGTTTAAGTATGGTTTTTCCCTTGCCATTTCATTTTGCTGCACCTCAAGCAATCAAATCATATTTAACAAGATATAACAAGAAAAGAGAGATAAGATGTGAACAAGAAAACAGTTAATCGCGAATGCAAATCTAGCTATCCATACATAACTTGCCTAGATGGTACTGAGAAAAGAAGTAGGATTCTGAGGAATTGGGATTTCTACAGTTCCTTCCAGCATAAGTAAAACCTTCTTCATTGACCGGCGGAGCGATGGCTCATCAAGAATGCACCGGAGTCCAACTTTGATCATCCCCTGCAATTGTTTTTGGTCAACTTCTTCGTCTTCTACCAGTTGGCTAAGGTTACCATTTTCGAAACACTGGTAAATCCATTCTTGAAGAATAGCTCGATCCTCCAGAAGATTCTGATCTAAGCATCTTCGAAGACAGATGATCTCCAGCAACACAATTCCAAAGCTGTAAACATCTGCTTTCACTGTAATGGGCAGATTCCTGTTTCATTCTGCTGCAACATACGCCCTTGTTCCTCTGATTCCTGTAAAAGTTCTAGTCTGGTCTGGCTTCATCAACTTTGCCAATCCAAAGTCTGAAATTTTAGCACACCTTTTTTCGTCCATGAGTATGTTTTGAGGCTTTATGTCACAATGGATGATCTGAGCCTCGCATTCGTCATGTAGATACCGGATACCTCTAGCTATATCGCGAGCAATTCCCATTCTTTCAACCCAATTGGGTTGTTTTTCGGGAGTGAAGAGTACATCAACAAGAGAACCATTGCTCATGTAATCGTAGACCAAGATCTTATTTGATACATCAAAGGAATAGCCAAGCAGACGAACTAGATTCCGGTGATGAGTTCTCCCGATTACATTCATCTCAGTCTTAAACTCTCTTTCTTCTTCAGCTAACATCTTCTGTAATCTCTTAGCCACGAATTTGCCATTGATGGTAGTCCCTTTATAAACTGTCCCAGACGATCCTCTGCCAATTTCTTCCTTAAAACCATGTCATTTTTGTCAGTAATATGCCCTAAAGGCCAATCGAATGGTGTATGTTTGTTTAGGGAATTATTGTATTTGAATAGCATTTTGATATTTATAAAATGGCAAAGTTATCAACATTCATAAATTAATTTACTGAATATAGTCAAAGAAGTAAAATAGTTAAGGAACACATTCTCGAGTTTGTCGAGAATATGAAACGTACATCCTTTGTACTATACTTCTAAAATAGTTCCTAGTGGTAGATTTATGATTAGACATTATAAATTCCTATAAACACTAGTATGTGTTATGACTCCTTATGGTATGTGATAGTAAAATGGATGGTGAGTTTCATATCATTGACATGAGATGTCAAGTCAAACACATAGGTACTTGTTGAGAGAACGAGTTTACTGAACTTGACCAAATATAGTATGCCATATGGTTTTGAGTGTTAATGGCTTATTATACATTGTAATATACACTATGTTTAGTAATGGTCTTTAGACCTGAGGCATAACAGATGTCTTATACATAGACATCTCTGATATGTGAAAACATAATGATTGATTTCTAATCAAGGAAGAGATCTAGCAATAACTGTCATGGTTGGCTATGTATGAAGACAAGTGTATGGCCAATATGGAATTCATCACTTTGTAAGATACAAAAAAAGATGTCCCTATGAGATAATATGAATTGGCATGAGAAATCCTTGGCCAATGTAAAATATATTTGAAGGAGTTCAAATTATATTTTCATGCCAAGTTCATTTAGATTTATTTTGAGATAAAGCATAACTGCTTAACATAATAAACCATAAGCCGTGCTTTTCTCTGGACATGGATGATGAAGAGACCAAGACATAGAGATACAATGAAATAAGTTCTATAGATCCAACAATTCTTGTTATTTGGATAGTTGTGATATACTGCTAGGTGTCACTTATGACTTGTAGAAACCTTAAGATTAATATTGGTAAAGCATATTAGCAATGCATCTTAAGGTCATTAGAAAAGTTCTAATTGATGACTAAAGAGTTTAGCATCATTTAATGAATAAAAAGTTATCATTAAAATAGTTCTACTACCTTATAACTAAGAACCTAAAAAGTCACACACCAAATAGAAATGAAAAAGGAGTTACTAGAAAATAAGAAGTTAAATTTCCTAATTTTAGGAAAATCAATATTTATATTATAATTCATTAAGAATGAATATATATATAAATATATCTTAAATATGATTTAAGATAGAAATTTAGATGTTCCATAAATAGTTTAAGGAACAAAATAAATTTCATAAATCCTCAATGAAACATTATGTATTATCGAGCACATAAAATGACCATTTTGGACATGTTCCGGTTCATATATGATTATGGACTTCTAGACCAATTTTGGGTTTAATATGGATTAAGAGAAAGCATTAGAATATGTCACAAAAGAAGCCCACATTTAACCATTTGATTTGATCAAAATGGAATTAATTAATTAAAGACAAAATTAATTAATTTAGCTATTTATTTATTTGATTAAATAAATTATTGAAGTGATAAGAACACTTTCAATA
The DNA here is from genome assembly GCA_018350135.1 of Citrus trifoliata. NCBI lineage: Eukaryota > Viridiplantae > Streptophyta > Magnoliopsida > Sapindales > Rutaceae > Citrus > Citrus trifoliata. Next base: position 4,453,749 of record CM031390.1, read on the forward strand.
AATAATGGCTTAGTGGGTGGGTCTAACACATGATAATGTTTGGTGCCATTATTGGAGATAATGGTGGCTTTATTTGGTGGAATGAATTATCATGAACTAGCATTCATATTTCTTCATTATCTCTCTCATTTCTAAACGAAATTTCGAGATTCCAAATCCTATGAACTCCTAGAATATTCCTAAGTGTGGAATGACTAGAGGCATCAGATTGGGGTGCTTTAAGGATCTCAGATCGTGGCAAAACAGAAGTTGTTCGTGCAGAGCTCTATTTTCTGGACAGTGTTCGTAACTTGCTATTTTCAGTCATTTTCTCCTACTTCAGGAAGTCGTTTTTGAAACTACAAGTGAGCTAATTAAACTTCAATATTTCCTCTTAATTTTCATTTTTGAATAAAGCCGATCCGAGGTTTCTAGAGCTTCCGCCATCCGTTTTAATTTTACTGCACAGAAGTTGCGTTTTTAGGAACCTCATGGACAAATGTTGTCCTTCAAGTGGTATCAGAGCCATCTTCATTCAATTTTGAATTTTTGAAGCATGATTTATGTTATTTCCATTTATAATAGCATGAAGGATGATCATGGAAAGACCTAGATATTTTATGATATATTTATGTCATGTGATGATTGAATATATGCATGATTGAATGAGCTATTGATTTATTTGTTGATTTGGCCGATTTCTAATGGCTTAAATGGTTGTAATATTTTTAAATAGGGACTTGCATGTCTCTCCTTGTATTAAGATCTGATTGTATCCCATTACCCCTAAATTTGTACCCCAATTATTCTAAATATGTAATTTCTACAAGATAATTGTAAAAGGAGGGACGACGTATTTACAATGTCTTGGAGGTTGGAGCAAGAAGACTTTATGGATCATTGCAGCACTTCCAATGATATTTTGGCCATTCAAATAGAAATTAATAATTGTAATAATTTGAGGCATAAGATGTCTCATAATCATTATTGTTTGCTTGATACCTAGGTGGACCTTAAAACTAATTTTGGCTCAAATTGGTTTTATTAGAAAATTCCATGATCATCCTTGGTTGGTTTGTCTATAATATGCATGAGATGTATATTAGGGTGCTTAGACATATTTGAATATTGAAAATGGAATAACATGCTAAAAAGTGAGACCATAATAATGACCAAATACTCCCTAATTAAATAAACATAATTATTGTTAAGTTGTAATGATGGATATTCAGAATATTCATCATGGCCTACTAATACCAATGGAATATTTAAAATATTTTATGCTTGGGCTAGTTGTCATGGATACATGGGCTACTCATTCATTAAAATGTTGAAAACAAACCATATATCATACGATAATGCATAATTCATACATTAAGCTACCAAGAACTGTTAGGTGAGGTTAGTAAGATGTTTTGAAACATGCAAGGGTATTAGGGTAAACTTAACTAAATCATTTATACTAAGAACTGTTAGGTGAGGTAAACTTATGCTAATGAGAATCCGATTCCTACTAGAAACTTTTACCAATGAGAGTTTCCGTTTCTTGCATATGGGAATGTAATGAAATGATAAAATAGTGGGAGGTACTATTTGGTTTAAAGACCAAAATCAAATAGATTATAATAAAATAAAATGCTAATAATTTAATTTATATTTTCTGCAGAAATATTTAATAATGAATAATTCGTTGGCACGAATTCTAGAAAACTACCGTTTGACGGGACTCAATTACGTTGATTGGTTTAGAAATTTAAGAATTGTTATTAATTATGAGAAAATTAGCTATGTTCTTGATACACCTAAGCCAAATGAAATTCCTGAGGGAGCAAGTGAGGCAGAACGTGTCATTTATCAGAACTGGCAAAATGATGACCTAAGTGCTAAAAGTTATATATTGGCATCGATGTCTAATGAACTACAAAGGCAACATAAAAATATGCCTCATGCAAGTTCCATGATACTTCATATACAAGAGTTGTATGGTGAACAAAGCAGAACAATTAGATATGAGATATCTAAGAAACTGTTCAGAATGAGAATGACTGAAGGATCGGTCAATGAGCATGTACTCAAAATGATTGACTACATAGAGCAGCTGGAAGCTCTTAATTTCTCAATGGATGGGAAATTAGCTATCAACCTTATCCTACAGTCCTTGCCAGACTCATTCTCTCAATTTATCATGAATTTTAACATGAATAAAATGGAGTGCAGTCTTGCTGAACTGCTAAAGATGCTGAATACTGCAGAATCTTGCATAAAGAAACCAAAAGATGTTATGGCTATAGAAGGGCCCTCAGCTAAAAAGGGTAAAAAGAAAAAGTTTCAACCTAAGGCTAAATGTGGGATTAAGAAGGGGAAAGCTAATAAGCCCAATGACAAGGGAAAATATTTCCATTGCGGTAAGGATGGACATTGGAAGAGGAATTGAAAAGCTTACCTCAATAGCTTGAAAGTCAAGCCTAAAGAGAATCCTTATGAAGGTATGCTTATTATTGAAACTAATATTTCAATTATTCATTCTACTTCTTGGATTTTAGATTCTGCTGCAACCACACATATTTGTTTGTCAATGCAGGATCTGAAAAGAAGTAGAAGACTTAAACAAGGAGAAGTGTCTCTTAGAGTGGGAAATGGAGCAATGGTTGCTGCTTCAGCTATAGGGACATTTTTCTTAAAAATAACATTTGGGCATGTAATAAGTTTGAATGATTGTTTATTTGTTCCTTTTACTGTAAGGAACATAGTTTCAATTTCATGTTTATGCAAAGACAATTATGAATTTTATTTCAGAAATAAAATTTGTAACATTTATCATGAGAATAAATATATTGCACATGGTACTTTAGATAATGATCTTTATGTACTAAACATGAAAGAAAATAATGAGCATGTTGTGAATGTAAATACCATAACACATAAATGTGAAAGAGAAGAAATAAGCCCCAAATATAAGTGGCATTTAAGGCTAGGTCATATTGGAGAAGATAAAGTCACAAAATTGGCTAAAGATGGACTAATAGGTCCATTTGGTTTAGAAGCTTATCCAACTTGTGAATCATGTCTTCAAGGAAAAATGACCAGGGCACCCTTCGTTGGACGAACTACAAGGGCCACTGATTTACTTGAACTTATACATACTGATGTATGTGGGCCATTTAATGAAATGGCAAGGGGTGGATATTACTACTTCATAAATTTTATCAACGATCATTCAAGGTATAGTTCAGTATACTTAATGAAGTATAAATATGAAGCCTTTGAAAAGTTTAAAGAATACCGAAATGAAGTAGAGAAACAGACTGGAAAAGCTATTAAAACACTACGATCAGATCGATGTGGTGAATATCTCAGTGGAGAATTCCAGTCTTACCTTAAAGAAAATGGTATTGTTTTACAATGGACACCTCCAGGTACACCAGAGCTTAATAGAGTATCTGAGAGGAGAAATTGCACACTGTTAGACATGGTGCGATCAATGGTGAGTTATACAGACTTACCAATTTCTCTTTGGGGACATGCTCTCCTTACTGCAACATATGTACTAAACAGAGTACCTTCCAAGTCTGTACCTAAAATACCATATGAGATATGGCATGGTAAACAACCAAGCCTAAATCATCTTAGGATTTGGGGATGTCCTGCTTTTATCAAAAGACTCAAGAGTGAGAAACTTGAAACTAAAGCAGATAGTGGGAGGTTCATTGGATACCCACAGGAAACTTTAGGTTATTACTTTTACATCCAATTTGATCAAAGGGTATTAGTTAGTAGAAATGTCATATTTCTTGAAAAAGAGTTTATTCAAGAAGGTGGACAAGGAAGAAAATTAGAATTTATTGAGTCTAATGAGGATAAATCCAATGAAGAGCCTGTTCAAGTACAAACACAAGGAACATAGCAGCTCCGTAGATCTAGTAGGATAATTCACCCACCAGAAAGATATAGTTTACTTCATCAGATGAACGATATATTTTTATTGAGTGATACGGATCATAGAGATGATCCTACTAGTTACGAAGAGGCAATATCAGATATTGACTCTAAGAAATGGCTTGAAGTCATGGATTTAGAGATGGACTCTATGAGAACCAACCAATTCTAGACTCTAGTAGATCCACCCGAAGGTATTATACCTATCGGATGCAAGTGGATCTTCAAGAGGAACATAGGCTTAGATGGAAAGGTAGAGACTTATAAAGCAAGGTTGGTAGCTAAAGGTTATCGTCAAATACAAGGTATACACTATGAGGAAACCTTTTCGCCCGTAGCCATGCTAAAGTCCATCAGAATCTTATTGGATATAGCAGCATATTATGACTATGAGATTTGACAAATGGATGTCAAAATTGCATTTCTTAATGGGTACATTGAGGAAGATATCTATATGATACAACCTCGTGGTTTTAAATCTAAGACAAATCCTCATAAAGTATGCAAGCTAAGAAAGTCCATTTATGGGATGAAACAAGCCTCCAGGAGCTAGAACATCCGATTCGATGATGCAATCAAATCATTTGGTTTCATCAAGAATGAGGATAAACTATGTGTTTATAAAAGGGTCAGTGGGAGTGCAATAACTTTCCTTGTGCTATATGTAGATGACATATTGCTTATAGGAAATGACATTGGACAAATGTCTTCTGTTAAAATTTGGTTTTCTCAAAACTTCTCCATGAAAGATCTAGGAGATGCAATGTATATCTTGGGAATCAGGATTTATAGAGATAGATCCAGAAGATTAATAGGTCTATGTCAAGCTAAGTACATAGAAAAGATATTAAAGAAATTTAATATGTGGGATTCCAAAATGGGTTTTATACCCTTCAGACATGGAATTCATCTTTCTAAAAGCATGAGTCCTAAAGCTTATGATGAGAGAGAGCGAATGAATAAGATTCCATATGCTTTTGCAATTGGAAGTCTTATGTATGCTATGCTATGTACTATACCGGATATAACTCATGCAATGAGTGTCACTAGTATATACCAGAGTAATCCGGGTGAGGAACATTGGACCGCAGTTAAGAATATCTTTAAGTACTTAAGAAGAACTAAAGATTTGTTCTTAACATATGGAGAGGGTGAGCTAAAAATTGAAGGCTTCACATATTCAGATTTTCAGTCAGATGTAGATGATAGAAAATCTACATCAGGATTTTTATTCACTATCAATGGTGGAGCAGTAAGCTGGAAAAGTTCTAAACAAGCAACTACTGCAGATTCTACCACTGAAGCAGAATATATAGCTGCATCAGATGCAGCAAAAGAAGCTGTTTGGATATGAAAGTTTATTCAACAACTTGGAGTGGTTCCAACCATTGTGTTGCCAATCTCATTATATTGTGACAACAATGGAGCTATAGCACAAGCTAAGGAACCAAGGTCTCACTAGAAGTCCAAACACATTGACAGAAGATATCACATTATCAGAGAAATCATTGGAAATAGTGATATCACTATGCAGAAAGTAGCCTTCGCTAATAACACTGCGGGTCCTCTGACTAAAGCACTTACTCAACAGCAGTTAGATTGTCATCTTGAAAAGATGGGTATGAGATAACATAGCGATTGACTTTAGTGCAAGTGGGAGACTGTTAATAATATGCCCTAAAGGCCAATCGAATAGTGTTTGTTTGTTTAGGGAATTATTGTATTTGAATGGCATTTTGATATTTATAAAATGGCAAAGTTATCAACATTCATAAATTAATTTAATGAATATAGTCCAAGAAGTAAAATAGTTAAGGAACACATTCTCGAGTTTGTCGAGATTATGAAACGTGCATCCTTTGTACTATACTTCTAAAATAGTTCTTAGTAGTGGATTTATGATTGGACATTTTAAATTCCTATAAACACTAGTATGTGTTATGACTCCTTATGATATGTGATACTAAAATGGATGGTGAGTTTCATATCATTGACATGAGATATCAAGTCAAACACATAGGTACTTGTTAAAAGAATGAGTTTACTGAACTTGACTAAATATAGTATGCCATATGGTTTTGAGTGATAATGGCTTATTATACATTGTAATAGACACTATGTTTAGTAATGGTTTTTAGACCTGAGGCATAACAGATGTCTTATACATAGACATCTCTGATATGTGAAAGCATAATGATTGATTTCTAATCAAGGAAGAGATCTAGAAATAGCTGTCATGGTTGGCTATGTATGAAGACAAGTGTATGGCCAATATGGAATTCATCACTTTATAATATACAAAAAAGGATGTCCCTATGAGATAATATGAATTGACATGAGAAATCCTTGGCCAAGGTGAAATATATTTAAAGGAGTTCAAATTATATTTTCATGCCAAGTTCATTTAGATTTATTTTGAGATAAAGCATAACTGCTTAACATAATAAACCATAAGCCGTGCTTTTCTCTTAACATGGATGATGAAGAGACCAAGACATAGAGATACAATGAAATAAGTTCTATAGATCCAACAATTCTTGTTATTTGGATAGTTGTGATATACTGCTAGGTGTCACTTATGACTTGTAGAAACCTTAAGATTAATATTGGTAAAGCATATTAGCAATGCATCTTAAGGTCATTAGAAAAGTTCTAATTGATGACTAAAGAGTTTATCATCATTTAATGAATAAAAAGTTATCATTAAAATAGTTCTACTACCTTATAACTAAGAACCTAAAAAGTCACACACCAAATAGAAATGAAAAAGGAGTTACTAGAAAATGAGAAGTTAAATTTCCTAATTTTAGGAAAATCAATATTTATATTATAATTCATTAAGAATGAATATATATATATATAAATATATCTTAAATATGATTTAAGATAGAAATTTAGATGTTCCATAAATAGTTTAAGGAACAAAATAAATTTCATAAATCCTCAATTAAACATTATGTATTATCGAACACATAAAATGACCATTTTGGACATGTTCCGGTTCATATATGATTATGGACTTCTAGACCAATTTTGGGTTTAATATGGATTAAGAGAAAGCATTAGAACATGTCACAAAAGAAGCCCACATTTAACCATTTGATTTGATCAAAATGGAATTAATTAATTAAAGGCAAAATTAATTAATTTAGCTATTTATTTATTTGATTAAATAAATTATTGAAGTGATAAGAACACTTTCAATAAATAATGGCTTAGTGGGTGGGTCTAACACATGATAATGTTTGGTGCCATTATTGGAGATAATGGTGGCTTTATTTGGTGGAATGAATCATCATGAACTAGCATTCATGTTTCTTCATTATCTCTCTCATTTCTAAACGAAATTTCGAGATTCCAAATCCTATGAACTCCTAGAATATTCCTAAGTGTGGAATGACTAGAGGCATCAGAATTGGGGTGCTTTAAGGATCTCAGATCGTGGCAAAACAGAAGTTGTTCGTGCAGAGCTCTATTTTCTGGACAGTGTTCGTAACTTGCTATTTTCAGTCATTTTCTCCTACTTCAGGAAGTCGTTTTTAAAACTACAAGTGAGGTAATTAAACTTCAATCTTTCCTCTTGATTTTATTTTTGAATGAAGCCGATCCGAGGTTTCTAGAGCTTCCGCCATCCGTTTGAATTTTACTGCACGAAAGTTGCGTTTTTAGGTACCTCATGGACAAATGTTGTCCTTCAATTTTCTCAAGTTCTGCATAATTAAATGATAAAAGAGCAATATCCTCACAATAACTGGCACTGCCACCGCTTGGAATTATTCTGTACTACTGGACACGGTATCTGTAAATGAAAATTCCAAAAGTCGCCAAAATAAGAATGATAACGGTAACAAATAAACAAGTGACGATAGCGATGTCTTTCCGTTGTGCTTTTTTGTCTCCTCTAAATATAGGTTTTTCAGAACTAGATGAATTAATAGCATCCACTTTGATGAAAGCAATGGCTGAATCACTCAGTTTCCTTCTTCCAAATCTCAAAGGAAGAGGAAGTGTTTGCATTTTGCATTACTCATCTTTGTAAAGCGTAGCTTCACAATTACAATCCTTCAGACATGCTTCTTGAATGTTTTGTTCAGTTGTGCCTGACAAAAGAAGTTGTTGCTGGGTATAATTTGGTTAAAGAAAGAAGTATGTTAAAACTTTTTTTTTAATCTTTAACATGGTAGTTTACCTTTTTATTTATTGAATCTTACTTTTATTCTTTTAAAAAAATACATTTGGTAGTTATTGAATAAAAATGTAAAATTAATTAAATCTTAATAGAATATTACTATACATGAATGTATAGAGAAGATTATGAAGAGTTGAGCACTCAACTCATATGTGGGATTTTAGATCTTGTGCTAAGCTGACCTTTTTTTCTAACCTTTTACAAAGATAAGAATATAAAGCTAATTAAATCCTTATCGTATATTATATTGCTATACAAGTATGTGTGACATAAGATTATGAAGAATTAATTAAGCATAGATAAGCACAGCAGCGCTAGATCTAAATTCTTGCGTTTATTGTATAAGATTTCTTATTCCCATAAAAATGGTGTTCATAATAAAGACAATATTTTGAGAGACACGGCATACACTTATTGGACAATATTCCCATCCCATATAAAAGTTTCAGTGAGATACATGCTAAGACAAAAGGTTTGAATGGTTAAAGAAATTGTGGACTAAAATGATAAATCCAAAACTTGAGCATGTTAAACGACAACGTTTAGACTATGTTTAATATACTCAGGAGTCACGAGCATGACATGTGGGTTACTTAAGTTCAAAACGGAGGAGCTTATGACGTTTTTTATTAAAGGCTTAAGTGGAACATGTGGAGTGCATATGGGGTGGAGAATCAAGTTAGTTACAAAGCTGTTAGTACAGGTGGCAAAAACCTGTTCATTCTGGATTTGTTATTAGCTGTTATATAAGCTGGTTAATAGAGCAGTTTCAAGTATGATCTGAGAGCGTGATAGAGAGAGTTAAGATAGAGAGAAAACTTAGTCTTGATCTTAGGAATTAGCTCTTATATTACTCTAAAAGATTACTTGAATCATCAATAAAGCTTGCTCTGTCTCCCATGGATGTAGATTGTGCTCATTTGCACAATCGAACCACGTAAATCTCTTTTTTTCTTTTGCGTTTGATTAACTTCTAATTCTTGTTCTGTGTGAGTTCTGATTACAACCATTTTTATTAAAGGTTATGTTAACTCTTAAACTTGATTGTTTAGGATCTTAGTATCTTGTTGGTCAGATTTGTGATCTTGGGCAGTGCTTGGGTTGCTAATAGATTTCTAGAGCACCCAATTCACTATAATTGGTATCAGGGCAAGGTTAACAAATCAAGATCCTTGTATGGATACTCCAAAGATCAACCTTGAGAAGTTTAACGGGAAAAATGACTTTAACGTGTGGAAAGTGAAGATGGAGGCCTTACTGGTTACTCAAGGCCTTAGTGATGCAATCCAACCAGTGACCAAGAAGGAGGAAAAAAGTTCTCCACATCAAAGACTCCTGAGCAGGTTTCTGAGATTGATAGAAAGGCTAGAGGCACGATAATCTTGAGTCTTGCAGATTCTGTAATAATGGAAATGGTAAAAGAATCCATTATAGCTGAATTATTGGTCAAATTAGAGAGTATCTACATGAAGAAATCCCTGAAAAATAGGTTATACATAAAGAAGAAGATGTTCACATTAAAAATGATAGAGGGCACATCATTAGATGATCATCTTGATGAGTTTAACAAAGTGTGTAACACTTTGGAAACTATTGATGCAGCCCTTGATAATGAGGATAAAGCCCTTCTGTTGATAAGCTCTCTACTAAAGTCATATGGAAATTTTGTTGATGCCTTCATGTATGGTAGGCAAACACTATCTCTGGATGAAGTAAAATCAGAACTCAACACAAAGGAACTACAAGGTAAATAAGATCATCTAGGAGTTGAATCAGGTCAAGGTTTAACAGCAAAAGCCAAGTCAGAAGGTAAGAAAAAGAAGCAAGGCCAGAAAAAAGAAAAGCTAAAGGATCTGAAGTGTTTTTTGTGTCACAAAGAAGGACACTTGAAGAAAGATTGTCCAGAAAAGAAGCTTAAGAAGAAAGGGCAGAATGGAGGTGCAACAGTAGCTGAAGAAGAAGGCTGTGAATCTGTTAGAGTGTGCATTGCCACAGACAACAATGATAAAAGTAAATAGGTTCTTGACTCAATGTGCACTTTTCATATGAGCCCATATAAGAGTTATTTTACAGATTATTATAAGTATAATGGTGGTAGAGTAATGATGGGGAATAATGTTATGTGTAAAATCACGGGAATTGACAATGTTAATCTTAAGCTACATAATGGAACCATTAGGGAGCTAAATCAAGTCAGTTATGTGCCTGAGTTGAAAAGAAATATGATTTCTTTGGGAATGCTTGATCAGATGGGGTGTAGTGTTAGGATCAGGAGAGCTTATGATTGTCAAGAATTCACAGGTTGTTATGAAAGATAGCAGGAAGAATAGGGTGTTCATCTTAGATGGGGATGTAGTTAGTGGTGAAGATACAATGTCAGTAGTTGATACCATTGATAAAATCAAAATCTGGCATTTGAGGTTAGGGCACATAGGTGAAAGGGGCCTTAAGGAACTTGAGAAACAAGGTGTATTAGGGAATGATAAGCTTGGAGACCTAGAATTTTGTGAAGATTGTGTATTAGGCAAAGCAACAAGGTCTAGCTTTAAAAGATAAGTACATACGTCCAAGGATAAGCTGGAGTATGTTCATTCAGATTTCTGGGGGCCTGCTCAGCAGATATCTCTAGGTGGTAATAGTTATTTCTTATCATTCATTGATGATTTCTTCAGAAAGGTATGGGTCTATACCTTGAAGAATAAAGATCAAGTGTTTGATAAGTTCAAAGAGTGGAAGATTTTAGTTGAAAATCAAACTGGAAAGAAGTTGAAGAAGTTTAGAATAGACAATGGCTTAGAGTTTTGTAATCAGAGGTTTGATAAATATTGTGCAGAAGAAGGAGTTATGAGACACATAACTGTTAAGTTGACACCTCAACATAATGGCTTGGCAGAAAGGATGAATAGGACACTCGTGGAGAGGGTGAGATGCATGCTTGTTCAAACACAACTTCCCAAGTCACTGTGGGCAGAAATACTCTTAACATCCTACTACCTGGTCAACCTCAGTCCATCTTCGGCCATAGAATTCAAAACACCTTATGAAAAATGGACTAGACAACCAACAAACTATGGAGATCTGAGAGTCTTTGGTTGTACAGCCTATGCACATGTAAACTAGGGAAAGCTAGTTCCCAGGTCTTTAAGGGACATCTTCATAGGTTATCCAGAAGAGGTTAAGAGATACAAAATCTGGTGCACAAATATTAACCCTCCAAACTGCATAATTAGCAGGGATGTGAAATTCAATGAAGAAGAACTCATAAGCAAGAAATCTGTTCAAAGAAAATCTGAGGAAGATGCAAATGGGTCAGATACACATCAGATTAAGGTGGAGCTACCTAACCATCATGATACACATGAAGCTGCAAATTCAGGTGATATCAATGATGAGTCAGAAACTTAGGATGCAACTCAACTGGAATCACAAGTACAAGGTTACCAGCTAGCTAAAGACAGAGCAAAAAGGCCAATAAGACCACCTAGAAGATATGGATATACTGATCTCATCACATATGCCTTGGAAGCTGCACATGAAATTGATGATAAGGAACCAAAGACCTTCAATGAAGCAATCTAGAGCAAATTCAGAATAGAATGGAAAGAGGTCATGGATGATGAAATCTTGTCCCTGCACAACAATGAAACTTGGGAACTGGTAGAAAGACCAGAAAAAAGAAGAATAGTGGGCTGTAAGTGGATTTTCAAAATCAAAGAAGGATTGACCAACTCAGAACCAAAGAGATTTAAAGCAAGACTTGTGGCAAAGGGCTATACACAAAAAGAAGGGGTTGATTTTAAAGAAGTATTCTCACCTGTTGTCAGACATGCCTCAATAAAAGTGATTTTGTCACTTATAGCAGTTCAAGACATAGAGCTTGATGAACTTGATGTCAAGACTGCCTTTCTACATAGAAGACTTCAAGAAGAGATATACATGACTCAACCTAAAGGGTATGAAGACCCTAAGAAGCCTAGACATGTTTGTTTGCTTAAGAAATCCTTTTATGGTTTAAAACAATTCCCTAGGCAATGGCATCTCAGATTTAATGAATTCATAGTGACACATAGATTATGAGATGCAATTATAACTGTTGTGTGTACTACAAACTGTTGAAAGACGACCTCTACATATATCTCCTCCTATATGTAGATGACATGCTAATAGCTTGCAAAATAAAGGAAGAAATAAAAGATTTGAAGAAGATCCTAAGCTTTGAATTCAAAATAAAGAACTTGGGGATTGTAAAGAAAATATTGGGGGTAAAAATTGAAAGAAATAGAGCTGCTGGTCTTATATTCTTGTCACAGAAGAAATATTTGACCAGGGTACTGCACTCATTTCAAATGCTGAATTATAAACAAGTTGTGACTCCCTTAACAACTCATTTTAGGCTTAGTAACTTGCAAAGTCCTAAAACAAGGTCCTAAAACAAGTGAAGAGAAGCTGGAAATGGAAGATGTACCTTATGCTAATGTAGTGGGATGCCTTATGTATGCCATGGTCTTAACAAGACCAGACATATCACATGTTGTGAGTGTTGTGAGCAGATACATGGCAGCACCTGGAAAGGAGCACTGGAAAGCAGTTAAGTGGATAATGAGGTATATGTCTGGTAAATTGAGCTGTGGCCTGGTTTATGGAAAAAATAAAGGAAGTTGTGAAGGTCTGCTGGGGTTTGTAGATTCGGATTATGCAGGGGACTTGGATAGGAGGAGATCTTTAACTGGTTATATATTCTTGTTTAATAGTTGTCTCGTTAATTGGAAAGCAACTCTGCAACATGTGGTAGCTTTGTCAACCACTGAGGCAAAATACACAGCTGCCACTGAAGTTGTGAAAGAAGCATTATGGTTACAAGGGTTAATGAGAGAACTGTGGGTGAAGTAGAAGACTGTAACAGTGTATTGTGACAGCTCAAGTGCTCGACTTCTGTGCAGAAATCCTGCACATCATGAGATAACAAAGCACATAGACATTAAACTCCATTTCATTCGAAATGAAGTATCCAAAGGAGCTGTGAAAATGTCCAAGGTTCATATAAATGAGAACCCTACTGATATGCTTACTAAGGTGGTATCTACGGCTAAGTTCAAGGTGTGCTTGAGCCTAGCCAGCTTGGGTGACTGTTGATTACCTGAGGTTTTGAAGAAGGAAGCAGATTAAGGAGTTTTGGTTCAAGGTGGAGAAATGTAGACTAAAATGATAAATCCAAAACTTGAGCATGTTAAACGTCAGCGTTTAGACTATGTTTAATAAACTCAGGAGTCACGAGCATGACATGTGGGTTACTTAAGTTCAAAACGGTAGGAGCTTATGACATTTTTTATTAAAGGCTTAAGTGGAACATGTGGAGTGCACGTGGGGTGGAGAATCAAGTTAGTTACGAAGCTGTTAGTACAGGTGGCAAGAACCTATGCATTCTGAATTTGTTATCAGCTCCTATATAAGCTGGTTAATGGAGCAATTTCAAGTATGATCTGAGAGCGTTATAGAGAGAGTTAAGATAGAGAGAAAGCTTAGTCTTGATCTTAGGAATTAGCTCTTATATTACTCTAAACGATTACTTGAATCATCAATAAAGCTTGCTCTGTGAGCTTCTTCCGTGGATGTAGATTGTGCTCATTTGCACAATCGAACCACGTAAATCTCTTTCTTTCTTTCTGTTAACTCTTAAACTTGATTGTTTAGGATCTTAGCATCTTGTTGGTCAGATTTGTGATCTTGGGCAGTGTTGCTAATCGATTTCTAGAGCACCCAATTCACTACAGAAATCAGTTGCATTACTGCAAGTTCTAGCTTTAAACAAGTGATTAGATATTGTACAAGGAAAAATGAGAAACTAAAGCCTGAGATTTGAGCAAATTATAATAGAGAAAATCAAGTCCATAACAGTTCCTAAACTTTATTATTTACATTTAATTTCTCTTATTTATGGGTGAGACTGATTCTTGGCTATTGTGCCCCCTCAAGATGGCATTTCCATCGAAAACATCAATCTCGGATCGAAGGTGAGCAAAACGAGGCTTGGCAAGTAGTTGAGTAAGCACATCCGCAAGTTAATTAGGAGTAAAGACATGAGCTACTTGAAGTGAACCATTAGAGACTTTTTCCCGTACAAAATGAAAATCACGAGCAAGATGTTTCATTCTTGACTGAAAAAACTGGATTGACTCACAAGTATGTAGCACCAATGTTATCATAAAAAATAAGAGGCGGCTTAGGGAAAGAGACATGCAACTCTTGAAAAAGATTGGTCAGCCAAGTAATTTTAACAGCAGCTGAGGCAGCTAAGCGATATTTAGCCTCTGTTGAGGAGCGACCTATTGTCTGCTGCTTCTTAGAACACCAAGACACAAGGGTTGCCACCATGAAAAATAACAAAGGCTGATATGGGGTTACAATCATCACAATTTCTAGCCCAATCAGCGTCTGAGAAGGCTGTCAAAGACAGTGGCTGTGAGCGAGATATGAAGAGACCATCCCACTCTTGCTATTTTTGGTATCAAAGCATGCACTATTCCATCTAATCCCTCTGCAATTTGTCAATCTCCATCTCTGCCAATTTGACAAATTTTGCTTACTTTTCTATTTTTCTTCATTTGGTGCAGGATTGTCAAATGCCAAATATTTTACAGCTTGCAATTTGGTGCCGACTTTGAAAAACAAAAGCAATGCATGTGGCTCACTTTCCTTTTTCAACCAAACCTCTTTGACTTTTCAACAATTCTCTACCTCGGCAAGATTTGTCCAAATCTGAGCCGACTACTAACCAATCATCATCCCCAAAGTGGCTGCATCTCTGTGACTGCTTACGTATCCAAAATTTGGGATCCAGCCAACCGTAGTTCAAAATTACCGAAGGACATAACTTAACACAATCGAAGGATTTGAATTAGTTTCAAGCAATGTTGAAACTTAACTCCAGAAACTACCTTCGTCAATATATCTATGGATTATCTTTGGTATCGATCTTTTTCAACAACACAACACCGCTCTCGATAATCTCCCTCACATAATGATATTTCACATCTATGTGCTTTGTTCGAGCGTGATATGTTTGATTCTTCGCAAGGAATATCGCACTTTAATTATAACAGAAGACTGTAATGTTTTCCTAAATTACTCCCAAATCACCTAACAAGCCTTTCAACCAGATAGCTTCTTTTACAGCTTCAGTTGCTGCCATATACTCTGCTTCCGTAGTGGACAGATGAATTGTCGATTGTAGAATTGACCTCCAGCTAACCGGACCTCCACCCAATGTGAATACGTAGCCCGTTGTTAATCTTTGCTTGTCAAGGTCTCCAGCGAAATCAGAATCACAATACCCAACACATTGTTGACCACAATCCTTATTGAACAATAACCCAACATCAACTATCTCATACAGATATCGGAGAATCCACTTTACCGCAAGCCATTGATTTTTACCCGGATTGTGCATGTATCTACTAACTATGCTCACTGCTTGAGATTTATCGGGCCTTCTGCATACCATAGCATACATAAGACTACCCACATCACTAGCATATGGAACACGAGCCATATAATCGCGCTTCTCTTGAGATTTAGGACATGAAGAAGAGCTTAATTTGAAATGAGGAGCTAGAGGTGTACATGCCGATTTAGTTTTGTCATCCATACCGAATCTTTCTAACACTTTCTTCAAATAAGACTTTTGAGTCAACCATACGCTCTCATTCTTCTTGTCTCTACGAATCTCCATCCCAAGTATTCTCTGTGCATCACCCAAGTCTTTCATCTCAAACTTAGAAGCCAGCTGCTTCTTTAATCTTTCGATCTCATCTCTATTCTTCGAAGTTATAAGCATATCGTCGATATAGAGTAACAAATAGATGAAAGCTCCATCTGGTAGTCTTCTAAAGTAAACACAATGATCGTGTTCACTTCTGATGAATTTCTGCCCTTGTATAAATTGATCAAATCTTTTGTACCACTACCTTGGCGATTGCTTCGGTCCGTACAAAGAGTTAATCAACCTACACATATGATTCTCCTTTCCAGCAACTTTGAAACCACAAGGCTGACTCATATAGATTTCCTCTTCCAAATCTCCATGTAAGAATGTTGTCTTAACATCCAATTGAGTCAACTCCAACTCATATTCTGCAACTAAGGTAAGTAGGATACGAATGGAAGTATGTTTTACAACTGGAGAGAAAACTTCATTATAGTCAATACCTTCCTTTTGAGCAAAACCTTTTGCCACGAGTCTTGCCTTGTATCGAGGAGTTGATTGATTCGGAGATCCTTACTTTTTAGTGTAGACCCATTTATTACCAATAACCATTTTTCCTTTTGGTAACTTTACAAGTTCCCAAGTCTGATTTTGATGGAGAGATTTCATCTCTTCCTCCATGGCTAACTTCCACTGATCACTTTCATTACTGAGAACTTGAAGCTTTCATCATTGGAGCTTCATCAAATGTGACATCTCTGCTACACACAAACTTTTTTTCTTCGAGATCCCAAATCTTGAAACCCTTTACTCCACCTTTGAATCCCACAAAGATAGCTTTTCTAGCACGAGGATCCAGTTTACCATCTTTGACATGATAATAAGCTAGACACCCGAATATATGAAGGGAATCATAGTCTTGTGCATACTTTTCAGACCACATTTTCATAGGAGTTTTACTTCCAATTGCAGTAGAAGGCAACCGATTTATCAAGTGACTTGCGTAACTCACAGCTTTAGCCTAAAACTTTTTATCTAAACCAGCATTAGATAACATACACCGTACATTCTCCAATAAAGTACGATTCATACGTTCAGCCATACCGTTCTGTTGCGGAGTATGTCTCACCGTGAAATGTCTTTTAATACCCTCATTCTGGCATACTTGCAAGAATGGATTAGAAGTATATTCACCCCCATTATCATATTGTAATACTTTGATCTTTCTGCCAATTTGAGTTTCCACCAATTTCTTCTATTTCACGAAAATCTCTAGAACCCCATCCTTTGCTCGCATGGTGTACACCCACACACGTCTAGAGAAATCATCAACAAATGTAACAAAATAATGGCTTCCACCAATTGATGTAGTCTTGGTTGGTCCACATACATCACTATGAACATATTCAAGGATCTCACGAGTATCATGATTAGATGTACCAAACTTGACCATTATTTTCTTGCCTACTACACAATGCTCACAGAAATTTAATTTACAGATTTTGGTACTTTTTAAGAGTCCATGCCTCATCAGAGTTTGCAAAGACTTCCCTCCAGCATGTCTCAGTCGTACATACCATAACTTGGTGGTGTCACTATGCACCTCAATAACATTTACTTCATCAGTTGTACCTCCCTTCAAATAGTATAGATTGTGACGCCGAACCCCTTGCAGAATCACCATAACCTCATGTGTAAACTTCATTATACCATTTTCAATGGTAACCTTGTAGCCTTTAGCTTCCAAAGCACCCACATAAATTAGATTTTTCTTTAAAGCTGGAACAAATCTAACATCTTTAAGTTCTCTGATCATTCCATCAAACATTTTGAGTCGAATTGTTCATATCCCCATTGTGCGACAAGGTTGATCATTCCCCATCACAACTGCACCGGATTCTAGATTACAAAAATCTATAAACCATTCCTTAATAGGACACAAATGATAGGTTGCTCCAGTATCAAGTATCCACTCGCTCGAACTAGCCACATATGCTGCAGGAGTGATACTTAGTGAATAATCAGAGTCCTCATCTTTCCGAGCCATGTTTGCTGCTACTGGTTTCTTCCCATCTCTCTTTTGAGACTTTGGACAATCTTTCCTCCAATGGCCCTTTTCATGACAAAAAGCACACTCATCTCGGGCTATATTTCTGCTTCTCGATTTGGATCGAGAATTCTTTCCACTACGCTTTTTCTTTTTCTCCATCGCCCAATCTCTACTTGCCAAAGCTTCAGACGATGCTCGTTCAGAATTTTTATCATTATTCCGAATCTCCAAGTTAGTCAATGTTGTGTAAACATCTTTGAAGAGGATTACACTCTTCCCATATATCAAGGTAGTCACAAAATGACTATATTTCTCAGGTAGTGAGTGTAACAGAATCATAGTCTTGACTTCATCCTTAATATCTTCATAAAGATTCTTCAAATCAGTAAGTAACTTTTCAAATCTTGAGACATGATCGTGCATTGACACCCTAGACTTCATTCGAAAGTCATATCTTTGGCTCATTGCATAAAGACGATTTTCAGGACTTTTCAGCAGGCACTTCTCCTCCAATGTACACCACAAAGTCACCACACACTCCTTATCTTTCACTAAGTATTTCACCTCCTTGGTCAAACAAGATCTGATCTGACCACAAGCTTTCTTGTTCATACGATCCCAAATTTCTTCATTATACAAGTGTCTTTTATTTTTCATAACAACATCGAGATTGATTTGAATAAGGGCATCCATAACTTCGCACCTCCACAAGCCGAAGTTGATTTTCCCATCAAACTTTTCAACATCGATCTTCTAGCCTCCTATAACAGGTGCTGAATAGCGATTTGACAAATCTCGCCTCCCACCTGAAGTGTCTCCTGAAATAGTTTCGGTAAATCTCTCCCCAATTATGAAAGTTTCACCTTCTACAATTTTCTTAACGAACTATTTCCACTTGAAAAACAGTCTCTATGATGTTAATTTCACGTGAATAAATGTATCAGGAAAGTTCCCAAGAGATTGGATGGGAACTCGGTCCCAATTAAAAACCAGAATCCTTATACTCTTATCGCCTTTATTGACAAAATTTTCCTAAACATGCAAAAATACACACTACTTACAATAGACTGTCTCCCAAGTACAAATGGTCGTTTCCACCGCATTCGTGAACAGTATCGTATACGTGAATAGTATTGTATACGTGAACAATACCGTATCCCTCAAGTACGAACCGTCAGCTATGATACCACTTGTTGTGCGCGGAATGCGGAAACAAGCGCATCGAATAATCACAGAAAAAATAAATGACATAAGAATTTACGTGGTTCGGCAATATGCCTACGTCCACGGGAGCAAAAGAAAAATAATTGTATTATTAACAATTATTTGAGTACAAATTTAAGTAAAGAAATCTCACTTTCCCAGAACCCAAATACACTCAATACTCTCACACACACTCTCTAATTACTCACACTCTCAGAACTCTCAAAAGCTTAAAAATTTATAAGCTTAACAAATTTTGGGATGATTTAGAATGAAAAAATTGCTTCAATTTATAGGCTTCAAGCATGCACTATTCCACCTAATCCCTCTGCAGTTTGTCAATCTTTATCTCTGCCAATTTGACAAATTTTGCTTAGTTTTCCATTTTTCTTCATTTGGTGCAGGATTGTCAAATGCCAAATAGTTTACAGCTTGCAATTTGGTGCTGACTTTGAAAAACAAAAGTAATGCATGTGGCTTACTTTTGCTTTTCAACCAAACCTCGTTGACTTTTCAACACTGGAGGATGAAGGATTAGCATAAAATTTGGCAAGGCGATTTCAGGGTTCAGCAGATGGTTTGCATGAACGAACTACAGGTAAACCTTTGTGGCTAAGTGAGTCGATGATGCCAAGAAGAAGAAGTTTGTCTTGTCGCATCCAAAGGGTCAAATATGGGTTCGGGACAGTCTTTTCATTAACTATTGTCTCTGGAGGTAGGCAAGGCTTAGTGCCATCAATGTAGCTGAGCAAGTCATATCCATAGAGAAGTGCATCAAATTGCGTCTTCCACGAATAGTAGTTTGTTGGGGTTAATTTTAGAGTGAGTTGGTTTGGCTGCATTTATAGCAATGAGATTGTTGGGATTCGTGTTGGTAAAGGTTTGGTTAAGGCTAGAGGTAGCTGAATTTTCATTGGCCATGGTGAAGGCTAATGCTGGAAGGAAAAAAAATTAAAAAAGGAAACAGGCCAAGGCCAAGGTTCAATGACTCGTGTGAACCTAAAAATGCTTTGATACCATATTAAGACAAAAGGTTTGAATGGTTAACGATATCAATTGTATTACTGCATGTTCTAGCTTTATACAAGTGATTAGATATTGTACAAGGAAAAATGAGAAACTAAAACCTAAGATTTAAGAGAATTACAGTAGAGAAAATCAAGTTCATAACAGTCCATAACAGTTCCTAAACTTTAGTATTTACATTTAATTTCTCTTGATTGATGGGCGAGATTGATTTTTGCCTATTAATACACAATGACAGGCTTTTCCAAACTTCACTTTTTTTCATTTCAATTTAAAAATTAAAAAAAAAATAACACTCCTATCTCCATCTAGGCATAAATAACTTTCGTATGAACTTCCAACGTTGAGAGCTGAAAATCTAGAAATGGTGTTAGGAGGGACAATGAATTAAAGCAACAATTCTACCGAAAGCTTTCACAAATGAATGAAGTTGTAGAAGACTATGAGCTTTTATATTTTGAGACTGACATAACTATCATACTATTTTTTCTTTATTGATATTAGCTATAAAAGAAGATATTGATTTGAAATGCGATTTATTTAGTGGTGTTTTGAATGCTAAATATATTTAGATCTGGTGTTGAGTTAATCTATACTAAATTCTTCGTGATCTTTTGCCACATGTGCATGTATAGTAATACACAATCAAGATTTAATTAGTTTTATATTTTTATCTAATAACTACTAATTGCATCTTTCTAAAAGGTTAACAAACAAAAAAAATTAGTTTAGTATTGAACCTAAATCTAAACACCAACTCATACTGATCTCTATTATTTACTTGACTTGGTTGATCTAAGGCGTGCATTCACATACAACCGAGCTCATAGAGAGAGGCATGCACTATTATATCTAATATTTGTTGAATATGGGGCACCACTCTTCTAGAAATGTTGAAAATGGGCCGAAATGCTTGAAGAGGAAAATGGAAAAAGAAATGTTTGAAGAAGAAAATGAGGAACACGGTTTTGAAAAGGAGGAACACGGTTTTGACTTTCTTGGCCATCATTTTGCTATAAATAAAAGTGCAAATAAAGTGCTTAAGTATTCCATTTTCATAGAGCAATTTAGCAGTTGAGAGAGAGTTTAGAGAGCTTGAATTTATAAGCTTTTGTTATAGTGATTTAGAGAGTTTGGGTGTATTGGGGTTTTGGGAAGTGAGTAAAAATACTACAATACTTGTAACTCCTTTTCATTAGTAAAATATTTCCTTCTGTCTTCGCCCATGGACGTAGGCTAAAAGTCGAACCACGTAATTTTTGGTGTCCTCCATTCTGCTTGTTCTTTATTTTCTTACAATTTCAACTTAGCTGCGTGTCTACTTTACCCACCAATTTCATGACAGTGGTATCAGAGCTATTGGTTGTATTTTTTGAGTCGGGAACTGTTCACGTAAGGGGTACTATTAACGTATACAGCACTGTACACGTATATGATACTATTCACGTATACAGTACTGTTCACGTATACAGTACTATTCACGTGAAACGGTGGAAGCGATCCAAGAATTTTACAATGCAAAGCAGAGAAAAGTAGTGTGAGTAAAGCAACTATATGGTTTTGTACATGTCTAGGAAAGTTCTGTCACAAAGGCGATAAGAGCTTAAGGAGTCTGGGTTTTAAGTGGGACCATTGTGATCCCTCCAGTCTTTCCTCGGAACTTTCCTGGTGTGCATTCTCACACATACTCATAACTATACATTAACTTGTGTGCGGTATTTATCAACAAAATGGCGGCAAAGTATGAAATTAAGAAGTTTAACGGAAATAATTTTTCGTTGTGGAAAATGAAGATAAAAGTTGTATTGAGGAAAAATAATTGCTTGGCAGCAATTGGAGAAAGGCCCATGGAGATAACTGATGACAAGTGGAATAAAGTAGACGGCAACGCCATTTCTGATCTACACTTGGCACTTGCCGATGGAGTATTATCCAGTGTGGTAGAGAAAAATACAGCAAAGAAAATTTGGGATACTCTTACAAAATTGTACGAGGCCAAATCACTACACAACAAAATCTTTTTGAAGAGAAAACTCTATACTCTTCGAATGGCGGAATCTACAATGGTGACCGACCACATCAACACCTTAAAGACTCTATTTTCATAACTCACAACGTTGGGTCATAATATAGAGGAAAATGAACGTGCAGAGCTTCTACTTTAAAGTCTACCAGATTCATATGATCAACTCATCATTAATCTGACGAACAACAATTCAGTGGATAGTCTAGTTTTTTACGATGTTGCAGCCTCTGTATTAAATGGGGAGAGCAGGTGGAAAAATAAAGAAAACAGACAAGTAAGTTCGCAGCAAGCGGAGGCGCTATCGGTGACGAGAGGGAGATCAACGGAACGTGGCCCCAGTGAGAGTCAAAATCATGGTTGATCAAAATTCAGAAGTAAAAAGAATGTTAAATGCTACAACTGTGGCAAGAAAGGGCACATAAAAAAGGAGTGTTGGAGTAACCAGAAGAGAAAAGAGGGCAAAGAATCTAAGTCATCAAATGCTCAGGGATGTGTAGCAAGTATTGATGAAGGCAGAAAAAATCGGTGTTAATTTATTCATGCTTAAAGGAGAAACACTACAGGAGACTGATGCGTGTGTCGTGTCAAATGGAGAAGAATCAACGATGATGTGGCATCCCAAACTTAACCACATGTCAGAACAAGGCTTGAAGATTCTCTCTAAACGAAAATTACTTCCAGGGCTCAAATCGGTAAGTTTACCATTTTGCGAGCATTGTGATACAAGTAAGCAGCATAGATTAAAATTCAGTAGATCTATTGCTAGAAGTAAATGCATTTTAAACTTGATTCATTCTAATGCTTGGGAATCACCGGATATATCAATGGGAGGTGCAAAGTACATGGTGACTTTCATTGATGATTATTCCAGAAGATATTGGGTGTATCCAATTAAGAAAAAGTTAGATGTATTTCTAGTGTTAAAGAATACAAAGCACGGGTGGAACTTGAATATAGTAAAAAGATCAAGTGCTTGAGGACGGATAATGGTGGAGAATATACAGACGGAGAGTTTCTTGCTTTCTGTAAGCAAGAAGGTATTCAGAGGCAGTTCACGGTGGCATACACTCCTCAACAAAACGGAGTGGCGGAGCGGATGAACAGAATTCTTACAGAAAGAATAAGAGCTATGTTGAGGACTGTTAGTCTACCCAATTCATTCTGGGCAGAAGCAGCCACAACTGCCTGTTATATAGTAAATTGGTGTCATCTATCACTATTGGGTTGAAGACGTCGATAGATATGTGGACTAAAAAGCCAGCTGATTATTGTTACCTACATGCATTTGGATGTCCTGTCTACGTGATGTACAATGCTCAAGAAAGAACAAAGCTGGATCCAAAGTCTAGAAAATGTATTTTCTTGGGGTATGATGATGGAGTAAAAAGATATCGTCTGTGGGACCCCACTGCCCACAAGATCGTCATTAGTAAAGATGTTATTTTTGTAGAAGATCAACTGCAAAGAAAAGATGGAGATAATGGCACTGTAAAAGAAAAGTCAGAGACTGTGCCAGTATATGTCGAAAATAATCCAGAAGATTCAGATTCTTCTGAAGCAGCACCAGAGCACGAGGAACAAGAACCAATTGAGTCTGAGGCCCCAGAAGTTCGTCGGTCAACTCGTAAGAGACGACTGCCGGCGTGGCACTCGGAGTATGTCATAGAGATCAACATTGCATACTGTCTTCTAACGGAGGATGGAGAGCCATCAACTTTCCATGAAGCTTTAGAAAGCTCAGATATTGCTTTGTGGATGACAGCAATGCAGGAAGAAATAGAAGTTCTACACAAGAACAAGACATGGGAACTTATACCACTACCACGTGGAAGAAAAATCATTAGAAACAAATGGGTCTACAAGATCAAGCGTAATGGTAATGACCAAGTGGAGCGATATCGTGCAAGATTGGTAGTGAAAGGATATGCTCAGAAAGAAGGTATTGACTTCAACGAGATATTTTCGCCGGTGGTTCGACTCACAACAGTCAGAATAGTCTTGGCAATATGTGCTACATTTGATCTACATCTAGAGCAGTTAGATGTGAAAACTGCATTTCTTCATGGAGAACTTGAAGACGAAATATATATGCTCCAACCAGAAGGTTTTACAGAAACAGGAAAGGAGAACTTGATTTACAGGTTGAACAAATCTTTATACGGTCTCAAACAGGCGCCGAGGTGTTGGTATAAGAGATTTGATTCCTTTATCATAAGCCTTGGATACAACAGACTCAGTTCAGACCATTGTGCATATTACAAGAGGTTTGAAGATAATGATTTCATTATTTTACTGTTGTATGTGGATGACATGTTGGTAGCAGGTCCCAACAAAGATCGAATCCAAGAATTGAAGGCACAGTTGGCTAGGGAGTTTGAAATGAAGGACTTGGGACCAGCAAACAAGATTCTAGGAATGCAAATTCACCGAGACAGAAATAACATGAAGATTTGGCTTTCGCAGAAGAATTACTTGAAGAAAATCTTGCTACGCTTCAATATGCAAGATTATAAGTCAGTTTCTACCCCACTTCCTGTTAATTTCAAATTATCCTCAAGTATGTGTCCTAGCAATGAAGCAGAGAGGAAGGAGATGTCTCGAGTACCGTATGCATCAGCAGTGGGAAGTTTAATATTCGCTATGATATGTACAAGACCGGACATTGCACAAGCAGTGGGAGCAGTCAATCGATATATGACGAATCCTAGTGGAGAGCATTGGATAGCTGTGAAGAGGATTCTGAGATACTATCAGGGGCTATGTGGATTCAGATTTTGCAGGAGATCTTAATAAAAGAAAATTCACTACTGGTTATGTGTTTACACTTGCGGGAGCAGCTGTAAGGTGGGTTTCAAAACTGCAGACCGTTGTGGCTTTATCTACAATAGAAGCAGAGTACATGGCAGCTACACAAGCTTGCAATGAAGCTATTTGGATACAAAGGTTATTGGAGGAGCTCGGGCACGAACAAGAGAAAATTTCTGTATTTTGTGACAATCAAAGTTCCTTGCACATTGCAAGGAATCCAGCATTTCATTCCAGGACAAAGCACATAGGAGTTTAGTATCACTTCGTTCGTAAAGTAGTGGAAGATGGAAGTGCGGATTTACAGAAAATCCATACCAAAGAGAACTTAGCAGATGTTTTGACCAAGCCGATAAATACTAATAAGTTTGTCTGGAGTAGATCCTCTTGTGGCTTAGCAGAAACGTAGGCAACATGATTATGGCGAAGCAGAAAGGACGGTGTGGAGATTGATTGTTTTTCAATCTAATCTCCAAATGGGAGAAATGTTGAATATGGGGCACCACTCTTCTAGAAATGTTGAAAATGGGCCGAAATGCTTGAAGAGGAAAATGGAAAAAGAAATGTTTGAAGAAGAAAATGAGGAACACGGTTTTGAAAAGAAGGAACATGGTTTTGACTTTCTTGGCCATCATTTTGCTATAAATAGAAGTGCAAATGAAGAGCTTAAGTATTCCATTTTCAGAGAGCAATTTAGCAGTTGAGAGAGAGTTTAGAGAGCTTGAATTTATAAGCTCTTGTTATAGTGATTTAGAGAGTTTGGGTGTATTGGGGTTTTGGGAAGTGAGGTAAAATACTACAATACTTGTAACTCCTTTTCATTAATAAAATATTTCTTTCTGTTTTCGCCCGTGGATGTAGGCTAAAAGTCGAACCACGTAATTTCTGGTCTCCTCTATTCTGCTTGTTCTTTATTTTCTTACAATTTCAACTTAACTGCGTGTCTTCTTTACCCACTAATTTCGTAACAATATTTTGGGTTTTCCAAAAGATACATACGCATTTTAATTATTTAGAGGTGCCTATTTTTTAAATCTGCCGGAGAAGTCAGCATCTCCGGGCCTTAGAAGCTAGAGCAGTTTCAAAGCTAAAAGACTGGAAGGACAAAATTTTCTTTTAGTGGCTAGAGGGTTGAGTTTATTTAAATTATTGTTTCAAAGTATCCTAATTTGCAATTCTAAGATTTATATTCGGTCAAAATCTCTGACCGAATACCTTCATCAGCCTGCTAAGAAATTTTGTCCGGAGATATGGGATCTATTAGGACTCAAGGCATATATAATTATTATGTAGCCTAAAAATCTGTTCAGATTACCTTGAAATCTACTTGTACTAACAAATTTCGCCAAGAATTTACTTCTATTTTATATTTTTATGGAAGAAAAATGATATCTATCGCGAGATTCTGTTATATCGAATATATCATTTTTATTTTTTTTTGGTCAATGGTTTATCACCTGAAGACAGTAGACGAGCGAGGGGCCATCTTCTAATTTTAGTTTGACTTTAACGAAAAATGTTAATTTCAGTAGATAAAATTTCATGCCAAATATCAGCGCTGTTCATGGAAAGGCCAAAGAGCTCCTACTGGGCCCAGTGACACTATGTCTAGGGATTCACATATAGGGAAAATGACTTAATATGTCTCTTGGAACTTTGCTCAATAAGTCTTGTTTGCTCGTGTCAGTTGGAGATTTACAAAACAATATTGGCTTAGCTATGCTTCTCTTGTTAATGGAAGAATAATTAAGATCAAACGCTCGAGTCTTGGGCATCATATCCTGTACAGAAGGGAAAAAAAAATGATCAAACGTACTATGCAAGTCATTTAGCTTTGACTGACAAAAGCAGTCATGCTTGCATTCAGTATATGGAAGAAAGAAGGGAAAAAAGAATGGCCATCGAGCAAAAATCTTAGCAAAAGTCTTATGTAGACCAAGACTTGACAACGTTAATTTTGCACCACGTCTTTTTTCGACATCTATTTTTGACTAAAGTTCGGTTTGCTTGATAAGGTCATTTTGGCCTTAGGGGGTCAAGGAATTTATTGTATCAAAGAATATTAGATTTTAAAGGCAGCAGAGTCCAGTCATATTAAACTATACAAACTCTAAAGATTTTCTAAAATTGGGGAAATATTGTATTTGAACTCCGAGTTTCAAATGATACAATTTTGTTAAAATTCGACGAATAAGTATTATACTATTCATATGATATGAATCATGCAGTAAGTACCAAAATATTACGAAATACGTTAAAGAAAAAATAAAATATTACAAAATCTGGATTAAAGTGAAAATCGGAAAGTTGCGTAATAATCTTGTTAAACCCGAAAAAAAAATTATAATAAAAAATTACTGACTGGTGTGGCAACTACTAACATGGCCCGCCCTAACTCTTTTGTCGGATTCAAGGCGAATCATGTAATAGCCACTGTGTTACTTGCTTCATGCTTATATCTAAAGTTCATAACAAAATTTAATCCATGTATATATATATATATATATATAACATATTCAAAATGTGCATGTTCTACATCTCAATATATCTTAAATACATATACATATAAACCTAAACGTGTTCAAAATATTAGTCATACAGCTTCAACTGATCAAAAAATTGAACTGCACAAAATCATGAGAACAAGGGTGAATTTAAGTATAGACAAATAAGGTGATCGCCAAAGGACCCCAAATTTTAGGAAGATCTTTTTTTTTAATTTTTCATTAATAATTTTCTAATTAATAAAGATTTAAAATAAATTTATACATGGTAGTAAAGCCTATTAGACATCTCTCTAATTAATAATTATCCTATAATTAAGAATTATTTTTTTATAAAAGAATCTATATTTGGTAATCTTATTGTTAAAGAGATATAATTAATAATACTGTCTAACTATTGATTTATTCATTATTAGTTTTTCCAAGAAAAATAAATAAATTTTTTTACCTTTTTAGTTTCTAAAAAAACTTAATTATTTAACATTAGAATCTTTGATTTTTAGTATTCCTTTTAATTTCTATTAAGAACCTTATGATCTAAAAAATCATAGATGCAAATATTTTTTGCTCTCTTCTCTACAAAGAAAATTGTTACATGCATTATTCATTCAAAAAAGCAAAAGATTAGTTTCTTCAAATTCAAAATCCATCTCCATTATCCAATCATCAATTCATTATCTCAACTTTTTATATGCTACCATTCTAAATGTTCTATTCGAAAATAGTATTGTTCTCATTTATTTGTTTGTTTATTTTTGTAAAAGTTCTAAAGAAAGTAAATTTTAGGTTTTGTTTTCAAAATTTTTTAGGATCTTCTTGATTATTTTTTGAATTTAAGAACTAAAGATAAAATGAATTTTGAGCTCCTTTATGTTTTTTTTTCTAGCATTGAAGTTGTTGAATAAAAAGAGAGCTCATAAAACAAATTTGACTAAGGCTCCAGATATTCTAAAGCTGACCTTGCATGAGGAAACATAGG
Source organism: Citrus trifoliata (assembly GCA_018350135.1). Lineage (NCBI taxonomy): Eukaryota > Viridiplantae > Streptophyta > Magnoliopsida > Sapindales > Rutaceae > Citrus > Citrus trifoliata. Next base: position 4,482,148 of record CM031390.1, read on the forward strand.
AGAAATGGGATAATAAATAAGAAAATAGTGAACTTGTAGCCTAGTGAGTGAATATAATTTATATATAAAATAAATTAATGCTATACATAATCATATGACATAACTTTACACTGAATATAATACATAAGCAAACATGAAATCATATATACATAAATGACAAAACTGCACCAAATATTAGTCAGGAGAAATAACTATCATACTCACTAGGATCATCGTTGTGTGCGCAAAGCAAGGAAAAAACCTCTCTCACTTGGTAGACATAACGTCATTGCACGGGTAGAGCAATATAACTCTTAATACACATGCAAAGAGGACCTAACAGGAAGGGTGCGCATATGGTGACTGGCAGTCACATCTCAATCATATAATGTGCGTGCATATAATTACAACATGATACTAAATCATACTATCAATATATAAATGCTTTATGGAATACATAATTTTGGTCTCTCATGAGAATCGATAATTGCTAGTGTACATATTTTTTAATCATATATACTTTTTTCATTTTTGAACTCAATTTTAAATTAGGTAACACAATCTAATCATGCAATCTTCTTAGTCAGTTTTATGGTTAGGAAACTTGATGTATAAGAAGTTGTGGAGAAATTTTAGAGTATATCAGAGTTCCATGTCGGCTATACAATAAGCAAATGATATTATTCCATTTGTTATTTGAAAAAACAACATGCAAGTGATAGTTGTATTAAATTTAACAACACATGTCACACATTTAATTGTTGGTTGTATTACCTATAATGTAGCATAGACTTTCTCGAGGTCGTGGGTGGCCTCAAATGATTTTCAACAATAATTTATTTGCCAATACATGTGTAAGTTTTAGACTCACTAGCATTTTTCGATAATTAATTAACAAAACAGGCCAGGATTATTTGTTCCATTCAAAGCACAAGCTAAATCAATTTGTAAATTGTTTTGGCAGTTTTTAGTCCTATCTATTCAAGCAATAATACATGGTCAAGGTAAGTTCAAAAAACAGAAAATTAAAAATGAAACTAAGAAAATTCAAAAATGTCAAAATCTTTGAATTTGAATGTTGTCCATGTGAACTTAAAGCTTATAATTACCCTGATAACACGGCTGCCACATTAAATTTTAGTAGCATGCAAGACCAATTCAACATCTCTCAACTCTTTGACAAGAGAAATCAGCTGAAACAAATATGAAAGTAAAATCTACGGCAAGAACTTTCAGGATTGCTCTAAAGCACTGGGGACAGAGATTTTATATATACACAGGGGATAGATTAAACACTAGACAGATGATTGGAATCAGTTGTTAGATTTTACTTTGTCATGTCAAAGGTTTAAGTAGGATTCTTTTTCCTGCAATTTAATTTTATTGCAGCTAAAAGAAGAGTATGTCCTTTAATCATTTCAGGCAATCAATCTTACATAATAGGATATAACAAGAAAAGGGATATTGTAAACCAAAAAACCATTTTTCATTAATGTAACTCTAGCTATGCAAACATAACTTTGCCTAGATGGCACTAAGAAAAGAAGTAGGATTGGGAGGAATTGGGATTTCCACAGATCCTTCCAGCATAAGTAAAACCTTCTTCATCGATGGGCGGAGCGATGGCTCATCAAGAATGCACCAGAGTGCAACTTTGATAATCCTCTCCAATTGTCTTTGATCAACCTCTTCACCCTCTACTAGTTGGCTAAGGTTACCATCCTCGAAACACTGGTAAACCCATTCTTCGAGAATAACTTGATCCTCAGGAAGGTTCTGATCCAAGCATCTTCGAAGACAGATGATCTCCAGCAACACAACTCCAAAGCTGTAAATATCTGCTTTCACCGTAATGGGCAAATTGCGGTGCCATTCTGGTGCGACATACCCCCTTGTTCCTCTGATTCCTGTAAAAGTTTTAGTCTGATCTGGCTTCATCAACTTTGCCAATCCAAAGTCTGAAATTTTAGCACACATATTCTCATCCATGAGTATGTTCTGCGGCTTTATGTCACAATGGATGATCTGAGTCTCGCATTCATCATGTAGGTATAGGATTCCTCTAGCAATATCGCGAGCAATTCCCATTCTTTCAATCCAATTTGGTTGTTTTTCTGCGTTGAAGAGTATATCAGCAAGAGAACCATTGCTCATGTACTCGTAAACCAATATCTTTTTCGATACATCAAGGGAATAACCAAGTAGACGGACAAGATTCCGGTGATGAGTCCTCCCGATGACTTTTATCTCTGTTTGAAACTCTCTTTCCCCTTCATCTAACACCTTCTCTAATCTCTTTACAGCTACTAATTGGCCATTGATCATTGCCCCTTTATAAACTGTACCAGATGATCCTCTACCGACTTCTTCCTTGAACCCATCTGTTATCTTCTCAAGTTCTGCATAACTAAATGACAAGGGAGCAATATCCTCACAATATCTGGCACTGCCATTGCCTGGAATTCTTCTGTATGACCCGACACGGTATCTATAAATGACAATGCCAAAAGTGACTGCCGAAATAAGAATGACAACAACAACAAATAGACAAATGATGATGATGTCTTTCCAGAGTTTTTTCTTTTTGCCTTCTGCAGAGAATGGCGCTTGAGGAGATGATGAAGTGGCATTATCTACTTTTACGAAAGTAATGTCTGAATCAAGGAGGTTCCTTTTACCAAATCTCAAAGGAAGCCTTTGCATTTTGCATTCCTCATCTTTATATAGCGCAGCTTCACAATTACAGTCCTCCAAACACGCTTGTTTGCACTTCTCTTTTGTTATTTCCGACAGAACATTGTACGAAACATCTTCCCAGTTAGTGTTCTCCAGTTCTTGAATAGCTTTGTTTCCGCAACTTTCTGCTGTGTAATTCCGTTCGCAGCCAGAAGTCCAATTGCCTTTGCTAATTGCAACAAATCCTGGAAGGCATATGCAATTTGGTGTCTGATCGTTCAGAACACAAAAGCTGTTAAACCCGCAAAGACCAATTGGGTCACATTTTTCATATGTCGATGACCAGACCTCTGACCACGTACTATTTTGCCGCTTCAAATTGTATGAATACAACCTGAATATCCCATCCGAATCAATTTTCATCAAATACGTCATCCCTTCTGTCGGACTTTCTCCTTCTGTCAAATTTTTAATATTGAAGCCAGTTGAATTCAGCAAAAAAAGATGGCCATTTTTATCAAGATTTAGGCTCACATTATCACCTTTTCCATTTGTACCAGATGCCCAATAAGAATAGGGAGCTGTGTCTGGAGTATTTTTCGGATACTGTACCAGATGTCCATCATGTTGCATGTTAAGCCGGAATATCCCTGTCGAAGGGTCAGTTTCTGAAATCCCAGAAAACAACTCTGTCCCTGCTGAAAGACGTTGAGTTGGCAAAAGGGTATCAGTCGGATGGTCAAAAGTTTGCCAGATTACTTTCCCATCAGCATTGTGAAGCACAAAGTTGCCAAAATCAAGCATGGATGCAGAAGATGCAGACTGAGAATCATCGGCGATTGTGGAATCTTGGCCTTGTTCTCCTGAACGCAGGACAATTCTCCCCTCAGAATTGAACACCAAGGTGGCGTCGCTGGAGACTGGCGGATTGTCTCTATTGGCAGTCCACACTACAGTTTTCTCCGGGATCCCGGCTAGAAAAACTCCAACGTAATAGCTGCTGCCATTTCTTTGCTGATAAAATCCGAAGGCGTAGAGGCCGGACGGTGACCGCCATGATGAGTTCCCGATCGGTGAAAGAGAAGAACCTAGGCTTATATTTGAGTGTTGTTTTTGAGCTGCGGTTGTAACACATCCCGATGACAAAATAAAGAGTATGATTGAATGCATGAAATGAATATGAACTCTCTGCATCTTCCTTTTTTTTTTGGATTTTTGTATGGAGATTGGGGACGAAATGGCATAATGAGGAGCTTGAGATTCATTTTAATAGAAATTTATAAACCGAAGTCAACCAAGTCAAGTCTCGTTCTTAAACTGCAACATTGAACAGTACTGTCCCAACGGCCAACGAGGCATGTGGGCTTCACTTGTAAGACTTTTCCGTGGCAAGGACGTCAGAAGGAAAAAGCTTGGTGGAGAAAGTTCAACGCATGCACACAAGTGTTAGGGTGTGTTAAAGGCTATTGTAAAATCATGCGCTTGCCTCTTGCGGCCCCTCATATAATGTCAAGTGGTCATATTTCGTAATACAAAGTTATTTGGGTTTTTCGGTTTGGGTCCAGTTATGAGATTTCTAATCGAGCCAAACCGATTTCTTCAGTTCTTTTATCGATTTTCTGGAAATATAATAATCGAACCGAATTTGTGGAAAATCGAGACGAAATTTTTTTTTTTTTATAACAGTTAATTTTTTATACATATAATTATTATTGATGTAATAATTGATAACACTAATAAATAAATAACACATCATCTATCATTATTATTTGATTGTTTGAACTTCCTTTAACTTACGTACAGAGCGTAGTGTCACAGACCGCAATCGTGGCACCCAAGATATGCGCTTGTACGCTAGTGTCGATGATGGTTGTGCTGATTGTTGGAGACGTGCTTCAGGAATGTGTGTGTGGGGAATACAACGCCCTAGACTCTTTGGAGTTCAGGCAGGCTGACTCGGTTGAGTTTGGGGAGATTGTCGCTAGTCGAGGACTTAATGCTGAAGAGAGGTCTAGGAAAATCCTGACGCACACTGGTTGGGAACTGAAGCCGTTCTCCTGACGAGCCCAAGGTAGGGCGAAACCAGTCGACATTGTGCCACTTCCACTAGGTTTACTCTCGTAGTATGGGATGCGGGAGTGTCGCACGGGCTCGAAATCTCTCGTCCCGTGACAAATGGTATCAGAGTCGCGCTTATCATCTCTCGAAGCCCTCGTCGCGAGCTCGCCAAGCGCTCCAATGCAGCACCACGCAGGTCCCCACCCTTTTGAGCCCAAGGGTCGACAAGCGGGACGAACAGGCGGGTTCTCACACCCCCAAGCGTTCGCACTAAGTGGATAGTGTTTGCACGCGGGTCCTCTCCACGGATCGAGGACGAGTAGGCAGGGAGTTCATAGGTGAGATTGGCAAGCCGATCTTCACGTTTTCGCGTGGAAGTGCACACTTGCGAGGCATACTCCTCATGCACGAGGACGTGCATGGTTATGGCGGTGGGAGAATGTCACGGACAACAATCGTGGTACCCATGATATGCGCTTGTACGCTAATGTCGATGATGGTTGTGCTGATTGTTGGAGACGTGCTTCAGGAATGTGTGTGTGGGGAATACAACGCCCTAGACTCTTTGGAGTTCAGGCAGGCCGACCCAGTTGAGTTTGGGGAGCTTGTCGCTAGTCGAGAACTTAATGCTGAAGAGGGGTCTAGGAAAATCTTAACGCACACTAGTTGGGAACTGAAGCCGTTCTCCTGATGAGCCCAAGGCAGGGCGAAACCAGTCGACATTGTGCCACTTCCACTAGGCTTACTCTCGTAGTATGGAATGCGGGAGTGCCGCACGGGCTCGAAATCTCTCGTCCCGTGACAGTAGTATAGCTTCTGAAAATTCAATCCAAAGCTAATATCATTGAACTAGAAATAATATGGCCTACTTATGTCAATGTCAAAGAAGCTCATATATGCTACGACTTAATTAGTCTAAGGAATTAAAGCTTTTAGTTGAAAAGTTGTTTTAATTTCATGCACTGCCCCTCTCCATACGATTTCAAGATTTTCAACTCTCAATGTTTGTTTATACGAAAATTATAAATACCTCAATGGAGATAGGAGTGTTTTTTTTTAATACTTTATTTGACATAGCTGAAACTTTCAAAAGCATGTCCTCTTGTAGTTTATTAAAGTTATTTTTCAAAGTATCCTAATTCACAGTTTTAAGATCTATCTTCAATCAGTTTTGTATTAAAGTTGGGCTGCTTTAACATAAAGTTTAGAGTATAAAGTGTCTGATAAATATTAATTGTTATGACTTTAAAATTAAGTTGATTTGATCCATCATTTGTATAATAAAAAATATGTAATATCTTTACTATTTCTTTTAAAATTATTATTTAAAAATTTATTTATTATATACTATTAACTTTTATTATATAATTACAGTTTTTTTTCCTACAAACATGGGACTCTACATACATTTATAACAGTAAAAAAATCTACTCCTAATAATATATGGGAGAAATTTACTTCTAATTTACATTTTAATAAAAAGGAAGAAATTAAAGATATGGGCCGAATGACATTATGTCGTGTCAAAAAAGTGAGCGGTGGGCACCACTCATCTATAAGAGTGGTGTCGTACTGCAAATGAAAGAGAAAAAAGAAGAAGAAGAAGAAAAAAGAAAGAAAGAAAGAGTGACAGGCCGTATAAGGAAAAAATAAAATAATAATAAATAATAAAATAATAGAGTGCACAGCAGCTAAAATTTGGTTGTAAAAAGGGTGGCTCCCCTCATTTGTAATCCATCTATTTTTCAGTTCTTTTTATTCATTTAGGGAGTTTTTGAGTGATTAGTGATTTGAGAGTTTTGGTGTATTGGGATTTTGCGTAGTGAGATAAAATATTATAATATTGTAACTCCTTTTCACTAGTAAAATATTTTTCTTTTGTTTTTACCCGTAGACATAGGCTAAAAGCCGAACCACCTAAATTCTGGTGTTTCTGTGTGATTATGTTATCTCATTATTTCTTAATTTCACTTTACTTACATGTTTGCTTCACCAATAAATTTCCCAACATGTCTAGGGATTCGTAAAACAGGAAAATGGCTTGAATATATTATCACTTGTAGCTTTGCTCAATAAGCTTGTTTGTTTGTGTCAGTTTGGGATTTTACAGAAAAAAAAAAAAAGGAAACTCAAGGGATCCATTTTATCATTGTGCCAAATATGAGTACTTCGCTTGTGTGCATTGTGAGATCAATGAGGAGGAGTACAATGACAAAGGAAAATTGAAGCATTTTAGTCACAAGCATCTCTTGTTTGTCCGTGAAATCCATATTGATGATGATATAGTTTGTTATGGTTGCCAAAATTATATTCAAGGCACAACATATGGTTGTGATCCCTGCCTATTTTATCTCCACGAATCCTGTGCTGAGTTGCCTAGATAGGTTTATCATCCATTGCACGAAAAATATATATGACAACATACAGCTTCACTTATGGGTTTGGCAATGAAGAGTTGAGTTCTTTGCTAAATCCATCAATCATTGCCTACCCTGACGGGCGAAATACCAAAAAGATAAAAAAAAAAAAAAGAATCACACATTTTAGTCATGAGCATCATTTATATGTCTTGGAGGAAACCAATGTGAGTTGCAAGTTATGCTACAAAATTATAAACGGTCAAAGAGGTGGTTGTAATACAAGTCATGTGGTGAGCTACTGCAAGACATCCGATATGCCATTTCATCCACGCCATTCTTTGAAACTCTTGGTTGCTGATCAGGAACTCAGAGGTTGGTGTGATGCATGTTGCTTCGATACTAAAGGTTTAAAATATCGATGTGACAAGTGTGATTTTAACTTACATCCTGAATGTATTACTTTGAAGTGTGATTTTGACTTACATCCTGAGTGTGTTTTTTTGAAGGCAAACATAGAGTAAAAAGTTCATAAGCGTCTTCTTTCTCTAGTTGAGAATATGTCCTTCAAATTTTATTGCAATGCATGTGGTCATACAATTCAGGGTACTTTCTGATGGAGAAAATCAATTTTTTAAAATTTTACAAAAGCTTTTAAGATCGCTCTCATACAATATATAAGAATCTGTAATTTAGAAATCGTACCTTGAAAATTCGATTTGGCTTTTTCCGCTGAAGTGATTTAGGCTCTCAGATCACGATCCGTCACCACCACTCCTATAGATCACGATCCGCCACCAAATAATCTTCCAAACTATGACTCAAGTTTGATTTGCACTTGACGTGTGGGCGCCTTTATCACCACTAAAGCAACTAGCACGAGAAAATTTTTCTCTCAACAATAGAGAGAAAAATCTTTTTTTTTTATCTGTATAAAGTGGCTGCTCTCTTTATTTTGGGAGAAAATAAACCCTTTTATATTTCTATCTAGTGAAAACCCTAGGCTCCATATTTATTTATTTTTAATTCTATTAAATCCCTTTTGATTTAAATTAAAAAATAATTAAAACAAAAGTCACGTTACTTGTTCTTGTGTTATAGGGGCCCACCTTGTAAAATAACACAAGGCCCCTTACACTCAAGCATATTAATAGAGCCTCCCACTAAATAATATATTTAGGCTTTTGACCCAAATACCTAGTTATCTTTCTTATTAATCTAGTAGTGGTGCAGTCAATTAAATGAACTAACCCGGGGATCATTTGGGAACATACAATAGTGGCTACAATAATTAGGCCTGTAATTAAACTAGCTCAATTATATAATTCAAAATCTACTTCACTAAAAGATTGGAACCGACCTCCATAATTGTATGCTCAAATAATAATTCGTCCCAACCCACATTGATTTCTTTACTGTATAATCCTTTGTACCACATCGTTAATTAAATCGATATCTCAATTGTCCCATCAATTTAATAACATCTTATTCCTTGATACTTACTGGTTTTTTCTAATTATCATTTTCAACATACTAAATATGTTGACACACTCTTGCCAGAGAATTATATGATCAAGTGCCGAAAACCTATCGAGAGATGTGTTGTACAAATTCTATATTGTTAATATATAACTTCAATACTCATAATTGGTCCTACTAAGATACCGGATAATCTTGACTACAAGTGTGTGTCGTACCCATTGGTAACTCAAATGGAATAACAATTACAATCATGAAATTATAACTAACTCAAGATTAAGATTACAGTAAAATCAATTCCTATGAGATTTAATAAGTTTGACAGTCATTTCAAGGTTAATTAAATCTCATATGTGATCCAGCTCAATGTAGTCAAACTAAATCAGTAAATTCATACATGATTAAGACAAATCATTCAATGAATTTACTACAGCCTAAATATAAATAGAGCGCCCAACTCTATTTATCAACTGCGAACTAAATTTATTTAATCATAAGATAACTTGTATTTATTTGTTCTATGAATCCATATGATGATCACATAAATACATATAATATGATTAAACGGACCTTTTTCAATATATATTTATGCAATTTTTTATTAATTAGAAAATAAATTAATATGCTTTAAAAGAGCATATAATCCCAATACTTTCTTTATGTGTTAGTGTGAAGAACTCAATTTTCATGTGCAATGTGGCAGTGACCCACTACCAGCGTGTATTCTCTGTGAAGAACATAAGCATCATCTCAGTTTGAGGACTAAAACACTTGCTGAAGCTAATTTTGATCAACTGTATTGTATGGCTTGCGGCAAAGAAATAAATCATGAACATCCCATTTATAGTTGTGCTGACTGTGAGTAGTACACATACATTGTAAATAAAAAAAATATGATTAAATATAGTCTACTATAAATAAGTATATAGGGTTGTAATCTTAAGAATTAACAATAAACTTTCCTATTCATTAAATTAACCATCACTTAGTAAGATTATCTATGTAAATCTCTTAGTCGTAAAGTTACTTGGGCTAGAGCATTTTCTAGTCCGACCGTAAGATACGTCAATGAATTAAACTTGTTTCACGAGGGCTGCATCAGCGAGTGTTGTTTACTAATAAACTTCAATTTTGTTGCTAGCTAGCTAGGTTATAGACCTGCCTATTTTCAAAGCAAATGATCAAAAAATATGTAATTTAGAATTAAACAGCCTAGCAAGCTAGGCACTAATATCCCTATCACATAAGAAGAGCTTAATTAACGTTATTTGAATATTCACCACTTTTTAGGGGTGTTCAGAATCTAATCTAATCAGCAAAAATTGGATCCGTAAAAATCTAATATGTGGATTGGTGGATTGGATTTGATTGAAAATTTGAAAATTCGTAGTCGGTTCTTATGATATTTGGATAAAATTAATTTGGAAAAGATTAAATCATTTAAAATAAATTTATTTTTCCAAAAACTACTAGCCACTCACTAAGCTCACCGAGTTTTATACTCACCCTGATTTTATTATATTCCCCCCCCCCCCCCCCCCACAGGAGATTTGCAGGTACATCAGTCGACCCAGCAACGATAGTTAGATTGAAATTATGGCCACGTGATGGTGTTAGGAATCATAGATGTTTTGTTGGGACATTTTGAATTGTATAATTTATTACTTATTTGTGATTAAGGATAAATTATTGTATTCTTGACATTATATGTTTGAAGGATACTGGTATTTAAACTCAAGAAGTTGGTTGTGGAGGTTGATTAAATATTGTATTATTTTTTGGAGTGTTAATTGTATAAATTGCAGGTTTAGGGATGTCATAATTATATAGGAGACTGTCGAATTTTTGGTAGAATTCTTAGATATCAGAATTATTATTAATTTGATTAGCCGAGATTAGATAGATTCGGGGTGGGTCATTTCATCGGGACTATCTTTTCATCAACTATTGTCTCTGGAGATAGGCAAGGCTTAGTGCCATCAATGTAGCCAAGCAAGTCATATCCATAGAGAAGCGCATCAAATTGCGTCTTCCACGAATAGTAGTTTGTTGGGGTTAATTTTAGAGAGAGTTGGTTTGGCTGCGTTTATAGCAATGAGATTGTTGGGATTCGTGTTGGTAAAGGTTTGGTTAAGGTTAGAGGTAGCTGAATTTTCATTGGCCATGGTGAAGGCTAATGCTGGAAGGAAAAAAAGATTAAAAAAAGAAACAGGCCAAGGCCAAGGATCAATGACTCGTGTGAGCTTAAAAATGGTTTGATACCATATTAAGACAAAAGGTTTGAATGGTTAACGATATCAATTTTGTTACTGTACGTTCTAGCTTTATACAAGTGATTAGATATTGTACAAGGAAAAATGAGAAACTAAAGCCTAAGATTTGGGAGAATTACATTAGAGAAAATCAAGTCCACAACAGTTCATAACAGTTCCTAAACTTTAGTATTTACATTTAATCTCTCTTGATTGATGGGTGAGATTGATTTTTGCCTATTAATACACAAAGACAGGCTTTTCCAAACTTCACATTTTTCATTTCAATTTAAAAATTAAAAAAAATAACACTCCTATCTCCATCTAGGCATAAATAACTTTCGTATGAGCTTCCAACGTTGAGAGTTGAAAATCTAGAAAGCGTGTTGAGAGGGACAGTGCGTGAAAACAACAATTCTACCGAAAGCTTTCACAGATCAATTAAGTTGTAGAAGACTATGAGCTTTTATATTTTGAGACTGACAAAACTGTCATACTATTTTTTCTTTATTGATATTAGCTATAAAAGAAGATATCGATTTGAAATGTGATTTCTTAGTGGTGTTTTGAATGCTAAATGTATTTAGATTTGGTGTTGAGTTAATCTATACTAAATTCTTCGTAATCTTTTACCACATATGCATGTATAGCAATATACAATCAAGATTTAATTAGGTTTATATTTTTATCTAATAACTACTAATTGCATCTTTCTAAAAAGTCAACCAAAAAAAAAATTGTTTAGTATTGAACCTAAATCTAAACACCAACTGTTGGGGAAAAATTAGGTTTTTAAATTTTTATAAAACCTTTTTAAGATCGCTCTCATATAATATATAAGAATTTGTATTCTAGAAATCGTACCTTGAAAATCTGAGTTGGCCTTTTTCGCTGAAGTGATTTAGGCTCCTAGATCACGATCCGCCACCACCACTCCTGTTAGATCACGATCCGTCACCACCACGCTTGTTAGATCACGAACTGTCTCCAATGATCTTCCAGGTTATGACTCAGGTTCGATCTGCACTTGACGTGTGGGCGCCTTTATCACTACCAAAGCAACTAGCACGAGAAAATTTTTCTCTCAACAATGGAGAGAAAAATCTTTTTCTCTGATCTGTATAAAGTGGCTTCCTCTTTTTTTCTTTAGAGAAAATAAGCCTTATATATCTCCCATTAGTAAAACCCTAGGCTCCTTATAATCAAAAAATAAAACTCACGTTTATTTTCTTTTTCAATAGGGGACCCACTTTGTAAAATAACATAAGGCCCCTTATACAAAAGCTAATTAAATGGAGCCTCCCACTAAATGATATATTTAGGCTTTTGACCCAAATAGCTAGTTATCTCACTTATTAGTCCAGTAGTGGTGCAGTCAATTAAATGAGCTAACCCGGGGATCATTTGGGAACATACAATAGTGGCTACAATAATTAGGCCTGTAATTAAGCTAGCCCAATTATTTAATTCCAAATCTACTCCACTAAAAGATTGGAACTGACTTCCATAATTGTATGCTCGAATAATAATTCGACCCAAGCCACATTGATTTCTTTACTGCACAATCCTTTGTACCACATCGTTAATTAAATTGATATCTCAACTGTCCAATCAATTTAATAACATCTTATTCCTTGATCCTTACTGGTTTTCTCTAATGATCATTTTCAACATACTAAATATGTTGACACACTCTGGCCAGAGAATTCTATGATCAAGTGCCGAAAACCCATCAAGAGATGTGTTGTACAAATTCTATATTGTTAATCTATAACTCCAATACTCATAATTGCTCCCACCACGATACCGGGTAATCTTGACCACAAGGATGTGTCGTGCCCATTGGTAACTCAAATGAAATAACAATTACAATCATGAAATCATAATTAACTCAAGATTAAGATTACAGTAAAATCAACGTCTATGAGATTTAATAAGTCTGACAGTTATTACAAAGTTAATTAAATCTCATATGTGATCCTGTTCAATGTAGTCATACTACATCAATAAATTCATACATGATTAAGACAAATCATTCAATGAATTTATTACAGTCTATACCTAAATAAAATGCCCAACTTTATTTATCAACTGCGAACTAAATTTATTTAATCATAAGATAACTTGTATTTATGTCTTCTGTGAATCCACATGGTGATCACATAAATACATATAATATGATTAAATGGACTTTAATACAAATATTAATGCAATTAAGATATTTGAATAAAATACCTCATCTATTTTATTAATCAGAAAAATTGTTTATTACAATTAAATAAACACATATGCTTTTAAAGAGCATATTTTCCCAACAATCTCCCACTAGCTCTCAAAGCATATTTGGCATCTCACGCATGCCCATGGATTCTAAGTGCAAGGTAAAAGGTTTCCCAGGTATGGCCTTAGTAAAAGGATCTGCCAAGTTTTGCTGTGACGCAATCTGAGTAACCTCCACATCACCTCTCTGCACTATATCCCTTATAAGATGATACTTCCTCTCAATATGTTTTTGTTTCTTGTGGTTCCTTGGTTCCTTAGATTGCGCTACCGCACCACTATTATCGCAAAATAGTTTCAGGGGTGTAGTTACAGCTGGTACCACCTCAAGATCTTGTAGGAACTTGCGGAGCCATATAGCTTCTTTTGCAGCTTCGGATGCAGCCACATATTCAGCTTCAGTTGTGGAGTCTGCGATACAAGATTGTTTCACACTCCTCCAACTAATAGCTCCACTTCCCAATGTAAACACATAGCCGGAAGTTGATTTTCTGGAATCTTTATCTGACATAAAGTCAGAATCAGTATAACCCACTGGAATGAGTTCATCACCAGAATACACAAGCATATAATTTTTAGTTCTTTTCAGATACTTCATTATATGCTTGACCGCAGTCCAGTGTTCAGGTCCAGGATTAGATTGATATCTACTAACCATCCCTACCGCAAAACAGATGTCTGGCCTAGTGCAAAGCATGGCATACATGAGACTTCCCACAGCTTCTGCATAGGGAACTCGCCTCATTCTCTCTATCTCTTCAGATGTTTTAGGTGATTGATCCTTAGAGAATGTAATTCCATGTCTGAATGGTAATAAACCAGTCTTGGAATTTTCCATGCTAAATCTAGCCAATATCTTAACGATATACACCGCTTGAGACAAGGCTAAAGTTTTATTCTTCCGGTCTCGTAGTGACTTGATACCAAGAATATAACTTGCCTCCCCCAGGTCTTTCATATCAAATTGTTTTGCTAATCAACTCTTTATTGTAGTCAATACTCCTATATTATTTCCAATCAGGAGAATATTGTCCACACAAAGAACTAGGAAGGCTACAAATTTTCCCTGAATTTTCTTGTACACATATGGTTCATCAATGTTCTGAATGAATCCAAGCGATTTAATCGCTTGATCAAATCTGATGTTCCATGACCGGGATGCTTGCTTCAATCCATAAATGGATCTCTGCAACTTACATACCATGTGTTCTTGGCCTTTTTTGTATAAATCCATCTGGTTGCTGCGTAGGTGTTTTCTTCAAGATGCCTGTTAAGAAAGGCAGTCTTGACATCCATTTGCCAAATTTCATAATCTAGCACTGCAGCAATGGAGAGCAGAATCCTGATGGATTTAAGCATAGCAACCGGAGAAAAGGTTTCCTCATAATTGATTCCTTCTTTCTGAGTAAACCCTTCGGCTACTAATCTTGCTTTAAATGTTTCCACCCTTCCGTCTACTCCTCTTTTTCTCTTGTAGATCCACTTGCACCCTATAGGTTTTACCCTATTTAGTGCCTCTACAAGTTCCCAGACTTTATTGGAATACATAGATTCCATTTCTTGATTCATGACCTCTTTCAAAATTCAATATCTCTATCTATTAGAGCTTCGTTGTAACCAGTGGGATCTTGTACATGTTCATCTGAGATAGCCGTATAGGTTTCTCCTAAAAGCATGTATCTCGCAGGTAACCTAGTTACCCTCCCACTACGACGAGGTTCTAAAAGTGATGGTTGTTCAAGGATAATCCTTTGCTGATCAGCTGGTTGTTGCTGTTCTTCCTGTTCTATAACAGGTGTTGAAAGCTTAGCATCAACCTTATCTCTTTTATTTCTCTAGTTTTACCTTACTCTTAGGTTATAAGTCATTATATAGTCTTCCTCAAAGAAAGTAAAGAATATTTCTATAAATACATTCCTATCTTGAGGACTATAATTCAGACTTTCCCTTATTCCTTTAAGATACCTAAAACATGCAAGCTTCTGAACACGAATCCATCTTCTCTATCTCTGATTCTAGTAAACTCCAAATACGAATGTGTCTCAAACTATGTTTGTGACTTTTTCATAATATCTTGGAGTAGTAGACACCGAGATAGATGAAACTAAGTTCAATAAACTTTGTAGTTTCAAATACTAATATCTGGAATCAAAAAGGTAAATGATAAACCACTTAGTATATATCTTGTCTTATCCAAAAGAATCTTGTTTCTCCGTTTAATTACACTATTGTATCATAGTGTTCATTGAAAACCAAATAGTGCTTGAATTCTCCATAGAGATATTCTTTGTTTCGATCTTATCGAAGTTCTTTTATGTTCTTGTCTAATTGCTTCTGTCTTATCCACGTACTCTTTTGAATTTCAAAAGCAATAGAATCATGACGCACTTAGACAAACATAAATAAAATGAATATTCATCAACAAGATTGATAGAATACTCATAACCTCTTATAACATGTAAACTGATTAGTCCGTATACATTTGTATGCGCTAAATCATCAAATACAATGTTATGCTTTTAGCTCAAAAAGAGCATCCTTGTCATATTACTTTTCTAAATAAGATTTATAGAGTTACAATGATCAATCTTAATAGGCCAACAAGTCTATCATTAATCATTTTCTTAAAATCTTATTATAGTTTATATGACTTAAGCATAAATATCAGAGGTGAATTTTTGGTTAGAAGAAACATTTCTTTTCTTAGATAAATGCATATACTTTTTATCATTATATCTTACTTTTGAATAGATCAATGTACTTCTATGATATAAATTGTCTTTATAACCAAAATAAGTAATAAACAGAGGATCCATAAATAACAGTGTACTCCTGTTTATTAAAACAAGCCACCGAAATTAAATTCCTCTAATATTTGGAAAAATAAAGACAAATATCAAAACTAAAGTCTTGTAAAATTGATCTAGTCTTTCAATTGATATAAACTAGCACGTCCTCAACTGCTGTTTGAAGCTTTCTTCACTTAATCTCTTGGTTTCCTGAAAACCAAATAAATGAATTACAAATAAGATTAGTTATCTCAGAATTCATTATTGTATGAATCAATAGAAATCTGAACTAATTAGGAAGCTTAAAGATTTCCTATACCTGATTTTAATAATCTTAGGACAATCTTTCTTCCAGTGACCCTTCTGTCCACATTTGTAACACTTGCCTTTTGGCTTGCCACTTCTTTTAATGGACAGTTTGCCGATCCCAACTCTTGCTTGCTCATTCTTGTCTTTCGACTTAAGCCTTGAAGAGAATCCTTTTTCAGGAAATTTTCTGCTATTATAAAATTCTTCTATAGCATGTAGTTCGTGCATTAATTTAGTTAACGTCATATCTTTATTGTTTAAGATATAGCTGACCTTAAACTCTTTGAATGTATCAGGTAAAGATTCAATCAACATGTTAATCTTTGATTTGAACACCATGAATCTCTACCTCATTCAAATAGTCCATTATTTTGAGGACATGATCACGAACTTTTGTGCCCTCTTCCATCTTAGTATCCGTAATACGTTTTAATGCTGCTTCTCTGGCAAAATGGGTATTTTGCCCAAACATCTGATGAAGACTAGCCATTATTTCAGTGGCTGTTTCCATGCTCCGATGTTTCTTATGCAGTTTCACAGAAATCGAAGCCAATATATAGCGCTTAGCCATTTTGTTAGCTTCGCACCATTTCTCATAAGGCTCCCTCTGATTTCTATAATCGTATAACGATGGTTCAGGAGGGCAAGGCTGGGTCAACACATATTTGCTTCCCTTAGCAGTGAGAATATTAAATAGATTGCGTTTTCAATCTAAATAATTTTCGCCAGTGAGTTCATTTTTAACAAGGATAATTAATAATGGGTTGATGGAAGACATTTTTTGAAAAAATAAAATAAACATGCATAAATACTTTGAAACAATATTCACAATAAATGACAAAAATGCAAAAAAACCATAAATGCATTTTAATTTATTGTAACGATAATCTAGTACTGCTTTGACAAGCTATCCGTTGGGGAAGTCATGTCTACACTTACTAGACCCAATTATCCATTAGATTATTTACTTTCATGTAGAGACATGATAAATAATTATCGTTATCCCTTTGGACCTAAATTTGTTAACAGAGCTTCGTTGGGAAGGTTAATAACAAACTTTAGTTGAGTGTATAACCATTGTTTCAATCTACGTATTTTTGATATCAATAGTCACCGTTGGGGTGAACAATCGATTGAAAAATATTTCAATTTTATCTTTGAAGAAGTTCATCAAATAAAATATCTAATATATATACCCTCCGAAGGGAGCATCACCGTATCATGAAGTCGAGGTATATATATAATTTTATTATTGAACTAACAATGGAGCCCGTGGGAAAATTATCTTGAATTTTCCCTCTCCCACTCAATATTTTAAAATTGGTTTTTCCTTTTTAAAACATACATATTGTTAATTGCATGCTTCCTATAATATTATCTAGATGATATCAAATATTATTAAGCATGTGCAAATTTCAAACAATATTATGAAATTCATTATTAATGAATGACATGTATCATTATGCATAGAGTGGCACTACCTATTCTATATGACATGTTATCATGACATGTTATCATCCAAATCATAACATATAGAAAAACAATTAAATAATCTTAATTCATGGCTTTCCTAATAATGAAAAATACATTAACCCTAAGCCTAATCTTCATTGGACTTCTTGTCAATGTCCATCTTCCATAAGCTTGTTTTTGTTAATGGACTAGGAGAAATTGAGCTTTTAAATTTATAATTGGTCCAATTTTTAATTTTGAAATGAAATAAATAAATAATTACATTTTCTAGTAAAATAAAACTTTTTGGACCAAAAATAAATTTAATGTATTTAATTTTGTCTATGCATTTTAATCCATTAAGCCCAATTGAATTTGGGCCTAAAACTAGGATTCATTAAACCCAAAACTGTTTTGGATTTAAATGCAAAAAATTAAAAAACTTTCTGCCCAAATGAAAAATTATGGAACCATAGGGACCTCCATGATCTAAACCATGAAACCCTAAATCCATATTTTTCTTTCTCTCTTCCCCAGCCGCCATCTCCAAAAACCTCCACCACTGTTCAGACGCCAGCCGACCTCCGACGCATCTCCGACATCGAACCACCTGCCACCGCGTCGCCGGAAATGCATCAAACTCGCGCGCGCTGTTTGCTGCGCGAGCAGCCTGTGCCATCGCGTGCTGCGCGCACAAGCCACGCTTCCCGCGCGTGCTGGCTGCTGCGCGCTGCTGCTGCGTGCACGCTTGCGTTGCAGCGCGTGCTGCTGGCAGCATGTGCTGCTGGCCGCGCGCTGCTCACGCAGCAGCGTGTGCTGCTGGACCCTCGTTGCTGAAATTTCCGGCCTCGATTGTTTGCGCTCGTTTTCCAGTGATGATGCTTCGGTGATTTACAAATTTTCAACGCAAATTTTGGCTTACAAAATTTCAATTACAGTAAAATAAATCAAGAGGGAATTATGGTGATAAAAAGCCACCCCTCTTGTTACAGATCCAAACGAAAAAATACAACAAAAAATCTAACCATGAATTAAGACAAACCAAAACATGCTTTATTCATATATTAAACAAATAATATATATTGAATAAATTGTGCCACTCTAATACATAAATTTCAAGAATGATTTCATACGAAATTCTTATATATTAATATGAGATGGCTCTGATACCAATTGTTGGGGAAAAATTAGGTTTTTAAATTTTTATAAAACCTTTTGAAGATCGCTCTCATATAATATATAAGAATTTGTATTCTAGAAATCGTACCTTGAAAATCTGAGTTGGCCTTTTTCGCTGAAGTGATTTAGGCTCCTAGATCACGATCCGCCACCACCACTCCTGTTAGATCACGATCCGTCACCACCACGCTTGTTAGATCACGAACTGTCTCCAATGATCTTCCAGGTTATGACTCAGGTTCGATCTGCACTTGACGTGTGGGCGCCTTTATCACTACCAAAGCAACTAGCACGAGAAAATTTTTCTCTCAACAATGGAGAGAAAAATCTTTTTCTCTGATCTGTATAAAGTGGCTTCCTCTTTTTTTCTTTAGAGAAAATAAGCCTTATATATCTCCCATTAGTAAAACCCTAGGCTCCTTATAATCAAAAAATAAAACTCACGTTTATTTTCTTTTTCAATAGGGGACCCACCTTGTAAAATAACATAAGGCCCCTTATACAAAAGTTAATTAAATGGAGCCTCCCACTAAATGATATATTTAGGCTTTTGACCCAAATAGCTAGTTATCTTACTTATTAGTCCAGTAGTGGTACAGTCAATTAAATGAGCTAACCCGGGGATCATTTGGGAACATACAATAGTGGCTACAATAATTAGGCCTGTAATTAAGCTAGCCCAATTATTTAATTTCAAATCTACTCCACTAAAAGATTGGAACTGACTTCCATAATTGTATGCTCGAATAATAATTCGACCCAAGCCACATTGATTTCTTTACTGCACAATCCTTTGTACCACATCGTTAATTAAATTGATATCTCAACTGTCCAATCAATTTAATAACATCTTATTCCTTGATCCTTACTGGTTTTCTCTAATGATCATTTTCAACATACTAAATATGTTGACACACTCTGGCCAGAGAATTCTATGATCAAGTGCCGAAAACCCATTAAGAGATGTGTTGTACAAATTCTATATTGTTAATCTATAACTCCAATACTCATAATTGCTCCCACCAAGATACCGGGTAATCTTGACCACAAGGATGTGTCGTGCCCATTGGTAACTCAAATGAAATAACAATTACAATCATGAAATCATAATTAACTCAAGATTAAGATTACAGTAAAATCAACGTCTATGAGATTTAATAAGTCTGACAGTTATTACAAAGTTAATTAAATCTCATATGTGATCCTGTTCAATGTAGTCATACTACATCAATAAATTCATACATGATTAAGACAAATCATTCAATGAATTTATTACAGTCTATACCTAAATAAAATGCCCAACTTTATTTATCAACTGCGAACTAAATTTATTTAATCATAAGATAACTTGTATTTATGTCTTCTGTGAATCCACATGGTGATCACATAAATACATATAATATGATTAAATGGACTTTAATACAAATATTAATGCAATTAAGATATTTGAATAAAATACCTCATCTATTTTATTAATCAGAAAAATTGTTTATTACAATTAAATAAACACATATGCTTTTAAAGAGCATATTTTCCCAACACCAACTCCTACTGATCTCTATTATTTACTTGACTTGGGTGATCTAAGGCGTGCATTCACAGACAACCGAGCTCATAGAGACAGGCATGCAATATTATATCTAATATTTTGGGTTTTCCAAAATATCATACGCATTTTAATTATTTAGAGGTGCCTATTTTCGAAGGCTGCCGAAGAAGTCAGCATCTCCGGGCCTTAGAAGCTAAAGCAGTTTCAAAGCTAAAAGACTGGAAGGACAAAATTTTCTTTTAGTGGCTAGAGGGTTGAGTTTATTTAAATTATTGTTTCAAAGTATCCTAATTTGCAATTCTAAGATTTATATTCGGTCAAAATCTCTGACCGAATACCTTCATCAGCCTGCTAAGAAATTATGTCCGGAGATATGGGATCTATTAGGACTCAAGGCATATATAATTATTATGTAGCCTAAAAATCTGTTCAGATTAACTTGAAATCTACTTGTACTAACAAATTTCGCCAAGAATTTACTTCTATTTTAAATTTTTATGGAAGAAAAATGATATTTATCGCGAGATTCTGTTATATCGAATACATCATTCTTTTTTTTTTTTTTGGTCAATGGCTTATCACCTGAAGATAGTTGACGAGCGAGGGGCCATCTTCTAATTTTAGTTTGACTTCAACGAAAAATGTTAATTTCAGTAGATAAAAATTTATGCCAAATATCAGCGCTGTTTATGGAAAGGCGAAAGAGCTCCTACTGGGCCCGGTGACACAATGTCTAGGGATTCACATTTAGGGAAAATAACTTAATATGTCTCTTGGAACTTTGCTCAATAAGTCTTGTTTGCTCGTGTCAGTTTGAGATTTACAAAACAATATTGGCTTAGCTATGCTTTCTCTTGTTTAATGGAAGAATAATTAAGATCAAACGCTCGAGTCTTGGGCATCATATCCTGTACAGAAGGAAATAATAAAATAAAATGATCAAACGTACTATGCAAGTCATTTAGCTTTGACTGACAAATGCAATCACGCTTGCATTCAGCATATGGAAGAAAGAAGAGAAAAAAGGGCGTCGACCAAAAATCTTAGCAAAAGTCTTATGCAGACCAAGACTTCACAACGTTAATTTTGCACCACATCTTTTTTCGACATCTATTTTTGACTAAAGTTAGGTTTGCTTGATAAGGTCATTTTGGCCTTAGGGGGCAAGAATTTACTGTATCAAAGAATATTAGATTTTAAATGAACATTAATTAAATAAAAAGCAGCAAAGTCCAACCATATTAAAATATAAACACTCTAAAGGTTTTCTAAAATTGGGGAAACATTGTATTTGAACTCCGAATTTCAAATGATACAATTTTGTTAAAATTCGACCAATAAGTATTGTGGTAATCATATGATATGAATCACGCAATAAGTACCAATATATTACGAAATACGTTAAAGAATAAATAAAATATTCCAGACTCTGGATTAAAGTGAAAATCAGAAAGTCGTGTAATAATCTTGTGGAACCCGAAATTTTTTTTAACAAAAATCCACTAATTGGTGTGGCAACTACTAACATGACCCGCCCTAACCCTTTTGTCGGATCCAAGGCGAATCTTGTAATTGTCACTGTATTACTTGTTTCATGCTTATGTCTAAAGTTTATAACAAGATTTAATCCATGAATGTGTATAAAACATATTCAAAAATTGCATGTTTTACATCTCGATACATCTTAAATACATATACATGTAAACCTAAGCATGCTAAAACAGCTAGTCATGCGACGATATGTGTGATGGCCTAATTTCAACTGTTATAAAAATTGAATTGAATGAAATCATAAGGACAAGGGTGGCTTTAATTAAAGGCGGGTTGGCTAAGACCCCAAATTTTAGGAAAATCTCGTTTTTTGAGTATTTCATTAATAATTCTCTAATTAAAACGATTTAAAAAAATTATGCATGGTAGTAAAGCCTATTAGACATCTCTCTAATTAATAATTATCTTATAATTGATAATTATTTTTATAAAAGAATATATATTTGGTAATCTTAAAGAAATATAATTAATAATATTGTCTAACCATTGTTCCATTCATTGTCTAACCATTGATCCTTTTTCCTGCAATTTAATTTTATTGCAGCTAAAATAAGAGTATGTCCTTCGATCATTTCGGGCAGTCAATCTTACTTAACAGGATATTTTATGAAAGTAACTCTAGCTATGCAAATATAACTTTGCCTAGATGGCACTAAGAAAAGAAGTAGGATTTGGAGGAATTGGGATTTCCACAGATCCTTCCAGCATAAGTAAAACCTTCTTCATCGATGGGCGGAGCGATGGCTCGTCAAGAATGCACCAGAGTGCAACTTTGATAATCCTCTCCAATTGTCTTTGATCAACCTCTTCACCCTCTACTAGTTGGCTAAGGTTACCATCCTCGAAACACTGGTAAACCCATTCTTCGAGAATAACTTGATCCTCAGGAAGGTTCTGATCCAAGCATCTTCGAAGACAGATTATCTCCAGCAACACAACTCCAAAGCTGTAAATATCTGCTTTCACCGTAATGGGCAAATTGCGGTGCCATTCTGGTGCAACATACCCCCTTGTTCCTCTGATTCCAGTGAAAGTTTTAGTCTGATCTGGCTTCATCAACTTTGCCAATCCAAAGTCTGAAATTTTAGCACACCTATTCTCATCCATGAGTATGTTCTGCGGCTTTATGTCACAATGGATGATCTGAGTCTCGCATTCATCATGCAGGTATAGGATTCCTGTAGCAATACTGCGAACAATTCCCATTCTTTCAATCCAATTTGGTTGTTCTTCTGCGTTGAAGAGTATATCAGCAAGAGAACCATTGCTCATGTACTCGTAAACCAATATCTTTTTCGATACTTCATGGGAATAACCAAGTAGACGGACAAGATTCCGGTGATGAGTCCTCCCGATGACTTTTATCTCTGTTTGAAACTCTCTTTCCCTTTCAGCTAACACCTTCTCTAATCTCTTTACAGCTACTAATTGGCCGTTGATCATTGCCCCTTTATATACTGTACCAGATGATCCTCTACCGACTTCTTCCTTGAACCCATCTGTTATCTTCTCAAGTTCTGCATAACTAAATGACAAGGGAGCAATATCCTCACAGTATCTGGCACTGCCATTGCCTGGAATTCTTCTGTATGACCCGACACGGTATCTGTAAATGAAAATTCCAAAAGTGACCGCCGAAATAAGAATGACAACAACAACAAATAGACAAATGATGACGATGTCTTTCCAGAGTTCTTTCTTTTTGCCTTCTACGGAGAATGGTGCTTGAGGAGATGATGAAGTGGCACCATCTACTTTTACGAAAGTAATGCCTGAATCATCCAGCTTCCTTCTACCAAATCTCAAAGGAAGCCTTTGCATTTTGCATTCCTCATCTTTATACAGCGCGGCTTCACAATTGCAGTCCTCCAAACACGCTTGTTTGCACTTCTCTTCGGTTGTTTCAGATAGAACATAATACGAAACATCTTCCCACTTAGTGTTCTTCAGTTCTCGAATAGCTTTTTTTCCGCAACTTTCTGCGGTGTAATTCCGTTCGCAGCCAGAAGTAAAATTGCCTTGGCTAATTTGAACGAATCCTGGAAGACATGGGCAGTCAGGTATCTGATCGTTCAGAACACAGAAGCTGTTAAACCCGCAAAAACCAATAGGGTCACATCTATCACTTATCGATTCCCATACAACTTGCCACGTGCTATTTTGCCTCCTCAAATTGTAAGAATACAATCTGACTATCCCATCAGAATCAATTTTCATCGAATATATCATCCCTTTTGTCGGATTTTCTCCGCCAGTTAAATTGCAAATATTGACGCCAGTTGTATTCATCAGGAAAAGATGGCCGTTTTCATCGAGATTTAGGCTCACATTATCTCCTTTGTTGTATGTATTAGATGCCCAGTAAGCATGTTGAGTTCCGTACGGATTTATATTCGCATACTGTACCAGGTTTCCATCACCTTGCATAATAAGCAGGAATTTCCCTGTCGATGGATTAGTTTCTGAAATCCCTGGAAACAACTTTGTCCCCACTGAAAGACGTTGATTTGGCAAAAGGGTATCAGTCGGATGCTCAAAAGTTTGCCAGAGTGTCTTCCCATTAGAGTCGTAAAGCACAAAGTTGCCAGAGTCAAGCATCGAAGCAGAAGAAGCAGACTGAGAATCATCAGCGATTAGGGAATCTTGGCTTTGTTGTGATGAACGCAAGACAATACTCCCCTCAGAATTGAAGAGCAAGGTAGCATTTGTGGAGACTGGAGGATCGTCTCTATTGGCGGTCCACACTACAGCTTTCTCCGGAATCCCGGCTAGAAACACTCCAACGTAATATCTGCCGCTAACATTGCTCTGAGGATAAAATCCAAAGGCGTAGAGGCCGGACGGTGACCGCCATGATGAGTTTCCGATGGGTGAAAGAGAAGAGCCTATGCTTATATTTGAGCGTCTTTGTTTAGCTGTGGCTGTAAGACATCCAGATGATAAAATAAAGAATATGATTGAATGCTTGAAAAGAAAATGAAATCTCTGCATTTTTTTTTTTTAATTTAGTTTGGAGATTGGGGATGAAATGGAACAGTGATGAGCTTGGGGACTCGTTTTGATTTAAATTTATAAACCGAGGTCAACCAAGTCAAGTCCGGCTCAAAAACTGGAATATTCAACTGTAATGGTCCCATGTATAAATTCTGGTTTAGAACTGGACGCACGTTTTGGCGCGTTACGTGTAGACTGGTTTAGAATAGTTTTGTGGAGACTGATCGAGTCCCTCAATTTAAATTCTGTTTGTTGGTCAGTCAAATAAAATTTGTTAAAATTCAATCATAGTTTTGATTATTTTGTTTCAATATGGAAAAACTAATGTCAATCTATTATCATGTGTTCGGTAGTAATTAGTATTTTAGTTATGGATTATATATTAAGCGGAAAAGTAATTATAAGACCCTCATGCGTCTTTTAGTAGTAGTATATAGATATAATTGGACTTCTTTAGTTTTCATTTTTATTTGTTATCCACTAATTATTAAAATTAATTTTTTTTTTGTACAAAATCATATCATAAGAAAAGATCTTATTCTATTTGGCAACAATACCGTGATACCGTGATAGATAAATATTCTATAAGGATATCGTAAGGATATCTTATTCTATAATGCCTTAACAAAAATTACAACATCAATACCGTGATAGATATAGATATTGTAAATTACACATAAAACTAGTAAAGTAATGCCGTGATAGAGTTTAATTGTTATGGCTGATAACAATTAAACTATATACATATGTTGCTTAGATTGAGTAGAAAAAATAGAATCATCTTAGAAAACAAGAAATCGTTCTTCCAAACAATATTTTTGCCGTATGAATTATGCCAAATTAATTAAGAATAATAATTATCTATAAAAAATTTTCAAAATCAAAATCTAATTATATATAAATAGTGATTAATTAAAAATAATTAGTGATTAAATAAAAAAATCAATTATCATTGAATTATTTTAGATTTCATGTTCATTTAACATTTTGAAATTCCTACCAAATTTGTTTATACATCTTTCACATACGAGAAAAGACACCGGACTAGGGATGGCAATGGTACCTACAAACCCGCCCAAACCCACCGGCCAAAACCTGCCCGCTGCGAGTAATTTTACCCGTTGCGAGCGGGTTTAGTATTATAAACTAAAACCTACACATAGATGCGGGTGGGTTTGGTATTAACCTTATATCCGATGGATACCCGCATGGATATCCACCAAACCCGCAATATTTTTTCCAAATATTTTTAATTTAATTTTAATCTAAAAATGTATAAAGAAAATAATGTCATTATTCAAATTACTAAATAGCCAAAGGCTCAAAGTTGTGTATGTGTGTATGTGGCCCATCTCCTATTCTAAAGTTATAACCTAAAGAAAATTAAAGGCATTTCCTTTCAAATTAGTATTTAAAAATATTAATCTTAATTATTATCATAGGCATTGTGTTGGATGAGAGATTATGGTGGTGAATGAAATGAATATCTTCTCTTGGAGCTTATTTTAAATGATAATATGAAATGTAATTATTATTTTTAGATACTAGTTTGTGTTTTTTAAATGAATTTCTGTAATTTATACTTAAATTTGAGAATTTGTGTTGGATTGATGTGGAAATTTTAATTTTTCATTTACATTGTTTAAATATAAAATTGAGTCTGTTATAAGGAATTTGAGGTTATTATTATAAATTTATATATTAAACATTTGTGATTTTAAATACGGAAACCTGCAAAAAATCCGCTGGTTCCATTGCGGGTTTGGTAATTGTTAAAACCTGCTGCTGGTGAGTTTTTTTTAAAAAAATTAAAACCCGCTGCGGGTTGCGGATGGGTTTGATAATTTAAATTTTGTGAGGGTTTGGGTTTGGGTTTGGTAATGGCAAACCCGCTGCGGGCGGTGCCCATTGCCATCCCTACACCGGACTCTCAAGGTTTTTATAGTCACATAGATCCCTTTGTTTTAAACATAGTCACAAACCCTATTTCACATAGACCCCTTTTTCACAATATTAAGATAATATAGTAAATAAAATAACATTTGTATACAAATATAATATTGGAGTCAATTCAATTAATAAAATAATATATGTACTATGCAAATTACTTTTTCAAATTAAACAACTATAAATTTGCCTTGACATATTTTATTAATACAAAAATCCATTTAAGCAAAAAATTGGCTTTAAAATTTATTTTAAATATAGATATAATATTAAAAGATATATTTTAAATAAAATACATAAATTTTGTACATTATTTTGACATAAGATATAATTATTTTAAAATTATTAATCTTACAAACATATTTTATTTTTGTTAAAATATATCTAATAGATTAATAATATTAAAAAATAATTCTACTTAACATTGAAAATAATTTATGCAATATATATAATTTTATATACTAAATTATTTAAAATTATACTTGTATTTATTATAAAAGTTTAAAGTCAATTTTAGAATTATTATATAATAGGGTGCATGATGGTAGAAAAAGGTCAACCTTGAATGTTGCCTAATAACATTAAAGTCGGGGCTTGGATAATGTCTCCCGGTGTCCTCTGGTGTAGACAAGAAAGGTCCATCATCCGCCGGGTACTCATCAGAACTACGATCTTCATAACTATGAAACTTGTAGTTCACAAGATACCTAAAATGTTTGTTCTCATCCCAACTAATCTCTTCGTCAAATTGAGTGGAAATATTAGTAGAGTGGGTTTTGAGGCCCACAACCGTCGTGCTAAAATCATCTGATAAAGATCAGAAACCTGTAGATACCCGATGATCTAAAGTCCCAATGCTCTACTGAGAAGATACACCATGATCACGCGGCTTATGCCATCCTCCAAAATCCTGAGCCCTAGTATCCTGGGAATCATGGATTAGTTCTTGAGTGATGGTAGGGCCCATATCATCAGCCTGGTTCTCCATAGGTGAAATCATGGTGATTGGAGACCTAGTGTCCACGAACTACGTGGCCAAGTTCAAATGCTCTAGGTTCGGGCCTGGAGTATGTCGTGGATTGTTTGAAGGCGAAACCTTTATTTCTTTTCCCTTTCCGATACTAGTCTATCTGGCCTTATTGAGCCGCTGAGGGTGAACTCCTGGATTAGCCACATAACATGTCTCAACGGCATAGCCAAGGTGCTTGCAGGAATCACAATATAGTGGAATTTTCTCGTACACTATAGTCTGCTAAAAACTGGAATTGCCTACATTGAATTGAATCCACTGTAATGGAGGTTGAGTGATGTTTTCTGCTTTCTAATGATATTGGTGTCAATGTGCAAGTATACTCAACAAGTAATATAATGATAAGTATTTATGATCGTCTCCATAAAGATTGTTGTTATGGAAATTGCTATAGCAATTTTATCAGTGTAAATTTTTTTATTCTCAATTAGAATTAAAATAAATTATTAAACTAATGAACTAATTAAAATAAAAATGGAATAAAGTAAATTACCACAGCAAATATAAGGATACAACCAAGGGGAATGAAGTAGTTGAGTGAATAAACTCACTTAATGGTTGCTGATTATTTTTCTAATGTTTGGTTCGGTTGCTACAACATTTACTACAACACTGGGCAAAATCTTTACGTATCCTCAGCTGTCGCATATTGAATGTAACTTAACAGTGACCAATTGTTATACTAATATAAGATATAACATTACACGTTTTCGATTCTAATTACCCTACAAGGTGAATCTCTATATCTAGTTCATCACTAATTTTAGATTAAGCATGACCCGTTTCAAATCAAATAATCTCAACTCAGGAAATCCAATCTAAACTAAGTATTGCTCTAATATGTTCCACTAAGAAAGACCTTTTTTAGGCTTTTTCTTAGCTAGTATTACTAAATGAGTTGTAAGACGAAATAGTAAATTGAAATAAGTATTATCAAAACAACGTGCTATAGCAAACATGCAGCAACACAGAATATTAGTCAATTAACTATCAAGTTTGTTTATCACTCAACCACAAGTAATTTTAATTCATAATTTGCGATAAAAAAAAAGAAAAATAGTTTCAGCCATCAAACAATTCATTATAATGAGTTAGAAACAAGAAGACAAGAAATAAGAGCAAGATCCACTTGATTAAAGATGTGGCTTGGGTTCTTAGATGGAGAATTTTCTTAGTGGATATTTGGAGTTGCTTTAAAGAAATAAATTTGGCTAGACTTTTTATTTTGGATTAGAGACTTTTTTTTGGAGACTTTATCTCAAATGTTTTTTTGTAAGGATTCAGTTGGAGTATGAATAATGATTGTCTATCTTGAGATTTATTAATAAGAATAAATGATGTGAGATTTCATTCTAATTTTACCCTTATGTTTTCATAGGTAATGTTTGGGGTGTTACATTTGTGGTATCAGAGCGAAGGATAAGATTCTGTAGACACATGAGGTTAAAGATTCATGGGGTAAGATTATGATTTTAATACAAGTGAGTTAATAGATATTTTAGTGCCTAAAATATGATTTAGTATAGTCAAAAGCTAATTTTAGATATGTCGGAAAACCATACTTTTATTATATGTTTGCTTGAATGATTGCAATGTTGCATTGTTTGTGCTTTTTAATGAAATGCTTGTTAAAGCTTCTTGATAAATATGTTTATGTATATATGTCTATGATTTTGCCTAGTATTTTGAAAGAAATGTTTCAATGGAAATTTTTCTTCACATGTATATGCTTGATGGCCCATAGGAAAATGGCTCCTAGATTTGCTTCTGTTAATGCTGGCCAAACGCAGCCACAAGAGGATGATAAAGTAGCTATTAGGGCAACTGGTCCCCGAAATATAACTAGGGGAACTGGTGCTAGGGCTGCTAATCGAAGAACCAATATGGGGGATATTGCTGGGTCGAGCCATCCACAATGGGTAATTGATGAGGTAGACCCCACTATTTGTGAGATGACTCAGAATGCTAACCCAACGATGTAGATGCTAGCCAATATTCTAGAGACAGAGACTAGACTATTGGAGGGGATTGCTCGTGGTAGAGGCTTGTCTTATAACATTGGAAATGTGGGACAGAGTAGTTTTGCAAGTAATAGAGGGAATGTGACATTAGAACAATTTCAAAAATTAGGGCCACCTACTTTTCATGGGATAAGCTTTGGAAGTTGGGCAAGCTTTTTGTTGATAAGATAGTGAGTTTACATGGAGTACTAGTGTCCATTGTCTCAGATAGGGATCCATGCTTTACCTCTAATTTCTGGGATGGTCTATAGAGGGAGTTTGGAACAAAGTTGAGATTGAGCACTGCTTTTCATCCTCAGACAGATGGACAGTCAGAAAGGACTATCCAAACTCTCGAGGATATGTTACGAGCTTATGTGTTAGATTTGGGAGGTAATTGGGAAGAACATCTACCACTGATAGAGTTTGCCTACAATAACAATTTCCATTCTAGTATTGGCATGGCCCCTTTTGAAGCTCTATATGGGAGGAAGTGTAGGTCGCCGATATGTTGGGATGAGGTTGGTGAAAGGAAACTCTTGGGACCGAAATTGGTACAGATTACAACTGATAAGATCAAGCTGATAAGGGAGTGTCTTTGTACAGCTCAGAGTAGGCAGAAGAGCTATGCAGACCGACGTAGACGTGATTTGGAGTTCCAAGTTGGGGACTATGTGTTCCTAAAAGTCTCACCTTGGAACGGAGTCGGGAAGAAGGGCAAGCTCAACCCTAGGTTTATTGGACCTTTTGGGGTTCTTGAGAGAATCGGCCTAGTGGCATATCGAGTGGCGTTACCACCAAGCCTTTCAAGGCTTCATAATGTATTTCATGTGTCAGTATTGAGAAAGTACATGGATGATCCTTCTCATGTATTGGATTACCAACCTATCCAAATTACGAATGATATGTCATATGAGGAGCAACCAATGGAGATATTGGATAGGAAAGAACAAGTTCTAAGGAGAAGAGTTATTCATTTGGTCAAGGTTCGTTGGGCGAATCATACTGCAGAGGAAGCCACTTGGGAGCGAGATGATGAAATAAAAGAGAAGTATCCTCAGCTATTTGAGGATTAAGGTAAGGCTCTAAATTTCGAGGACGAAATTTTTTTAAGGTGGGGAGAAGTTGTAACACCCACTTTTATTTATTTATTTATTCCTCTTTTACCCTTATTAAATTGAGTAGGATAGTTATTATTAAGTGTTTGTGTGTGAGTAAAATTTATCAAATTGGTTTAAATAAGTTACGTAAGTTATTATTTTTTATAAAAATTTTTTATTAATTACCAAGTATTTAAGAGGAAATCATCTTTTTAAGAAGCCATTTTTTATTTTCTACACTGTTACAAACCCGAGAAAGAAAAGAAAGAAACATAAGTCTTTGGAGAAGGAAAAGAAAGTTTTATAACTTTTTTTCTTAGTGTTTGCCTTAAGGTATTAAGTTTTTCTTAGACTTATATGATTTATTTTTATGAATTGTTTGCCTTTAATTACTTGTAGTATGATTTGGGTAATATATGTGTGTTTGTAATGTTGTGATGATATGAACAGCTCTACTCCTTGCTTGAAATCGTTTTCTTTATTTAGAATCACATGAATATGCTTACATATCATAGAACTAGACATCCTAAGCTTTCCATTGATAGGTTTTGTGTTGGAATCGTCTGAGTATGCAAATTGTTATGGGTTTTCGAAGTTGGGTTACTGGTGCTGGAAAATTCCGATTTTCAGCAGCGGTTCTCAATTCTGGAAATTCTTCTGTAAGGTTACAAATCCTTAAAAATTATGGACATTTTTGTATCAACAGATCTATGTCTCCTATGCTTGCATGTTTAATTTCGTAGTTTTATTCTTTATGGTTAAATTATTAAAAATCGTAACATGTGGCTGCTGCAAATCTGGAAACTGTTTTCCAGAATTGCAGAAGCTGAAACATGTAACAGTTGGGCTAATTTATGAATAGTACATGCCATGTTAGGATTTTATAATAAAATTTCAATCTTTTCTCTGTCTTTAAAAACTGGAATCAAGATTTTTGGGCATGTAAAATAAAAGATACGATTTTTTGAAAATCTGTTTTCAAATCTGGAATTTTCTGGAGGGGTTAGATTTTTTCGGAAATAAAACGTTTTAAAATAGTTTCAGGAGTCCAAAAATTATGAATTTTAAGTATATGCTTTCTGAATGTGTCTTCTGTAATTAAAAAAAAAAAGAAACATATTATTTTGAGTACTAAAGACTATTTTATGAATTTCCTAAGTGGTAAAGGTCTGTTTTGGTCAATGCTGGACAGTTTTGTTACTTTGGTGAAAGGTCAATATTCTGACTCGATTTTGACTTGTCCTGATTTTTGTGAAATATTGTATGCAATTCTATGCATGTTCACATTACCTCTGTAAATTTTCATGGTTTTCCGACATGTGTATAGGTTATTAAAAATCAGCATGTGCAAGATACTCATACTTATGTCTAGAATATGTATGAGTATTGAGCTAGTATAAGTGCCTATGAATTAAGGATGGTTGGGATTATATTTAAGGTTAGAGATGATATTGATAAGGATATTTTTATGATGATTATAGGACGTGGGTGAGCTCATTGGTTGTTCTTAATGTATTGAGTTGATTCTGGAGATCGAGGTAAGTAGATTCATGCATGATGTTCTTTATAATAAATGCAATTTATGTTGTAAGAATTAAGTTTAAATGGAAGTTTTTACAAAACTGATTTATAAAATATTTAAATGAATTTTGTAAAATAAAAAAGCTTTTAAATGAATTTATATAAATGTATTTTAAAACGAATTTTTCTTAAGAAATTAGTTTTCTTAAACTAAATGTTTTTTTAAAAAGAATTTTCTAAAAGAATTAAATGTTCAAAGAAAAGTTCTTAAATATTTTAGAAGACTTTAAATGCTATTTATGAAAGGATGTAAGGTGGATTCAAAAATATTTTGCCTCATAGTCCGTAGTAATGTATGCAATGCAAATGTTATGATGTCATGTAATGGTATGACCAGCTTGCTGGGTTGATAATGATCTTGTGCACAAGGATGTTATGAACAATGTGGGGGTATAGTACCTTAAATAAGGAACAATGTGGGGTATATCAACCTAAATGATGAATGATGATGACTACGAGTCATGAGCTACCAATGTTTATGTTTTAATATTTTTTAATGTTTTAATATTTTTAATGCTTTTACATGAATCCACCCCTTATGCTAAATGAAGATGTTGTTATAAAATGTTTAAAGGTAAAATGACAAAGGTTTTAAAAAATTGTGTATGGATTTGCTTACCGAGTTGACGGCTCACCTCTCGTCTCCAATATTTTGCAGATTGATTAGAGATGTGGCTTGGATTCTTAGATGGAGAATTTTCTTAGTGGATATTTAGAGTTGCTTTAAAGATTAAATTTGGCTAGACTTTTTATTTTGGATTAGAGACTCTTTTTTGGAGACTTTATCTCAAATGTTTTTTTGGAAGGATTCAATTCTAGTATGAATAATGATTGTCTATCTTGAGATTTATTAATAAGAATAAATGATGTGAGGTTTGATTCCAATTTTACCCTTGTGTTTTCATGGGTAATTTTTGGGGTGTTACAAGAACCTTCCCGAGGATCAAGTTATTCTCGAAGAATGGGTTTACCAGTGTTTTGAGGATGGTAACCTTAGCCAACTAGTAGAGGGTGAAGAGGTTGATCAAAGACAATTGGAGAGGATTATCAAAGTTGCACTCTGGTGCATTCTTGATGAGCCATCGCTCTGCCCATCGATGAAGAAGGTTTTACTTATGCTGGAAGGATATGTGGAAATCCCAATTCCTCCCAATCCTACTTCTTTTCTTAGTGCCATCTAGGCAAAGTTATGTTTGCATAGCTAGAGTTACATTCATGAAAAATGGTTTTTTTGTTTACAATATCGCTTTTCTTGTTATATCCTGTTATGTAAGATTGATTGCCCGAAATGATTAAAGGACATACTCTTCTTTTAGCTGCAATAAAATTAAATTGCAGGAAAAAGGATCATACTTAAACCTTTGACATGACAAAGTAAAATCTAACAACTGATTCCATTCATCTGTCTAGTGTTTAATCTATCCCCTGTGTATATATAAAATCTCTATCCCCAGTGCTTTGGAGCAATCCTGAAAGTTCTTGCCGTAGATTTTACTTTCATATTTGTTTTAGCTGATTTATCTTCTCAAAGAGTTGAGAGATGTTGAACTAGTCTTGCATGCTACTAAAATTTAATGTGGCAGCCGTGTTCCCAGGGTAATTATAAGTTTTACGTTTTCAACCACCCACATGAACAACATTCAAATTCAAAGATTTTGACATTTTTGAATTTTCTTAGTTTCATTTTTAATTTTCTGAACTTACCTTGACCATGTATTATTGCTTGAATAGATAGGACTATAAACTGCCAAAACAATTTACAAATTGATTTAGCTTGTGCTGTGAATGGAACAAATAATCTTGGCCTGTTTTGTTAATTAATTATCGAAAAATGCTAGTGAGTCTAAAATTTACACGTGTATTGGCAAATAAATTATTGTTGAAAATCATTTCAGGCCACCCACAAACTCAAAAAAGTCTATACTACATTATAGGTAATACAACCAACAATTAAATGTGTGACATGTATTGTTAAATTTAATACAACTATCATTTGCATGTTGTTTTTTCAAATAACAAATGGAATAATATCATTTGCTTATTATATAGCCGACATGGAACTCTAATAGACTCTAAAATTTCTCCACAACTTGTTATACATCAAGTTTCCTAACCATAAAACTGACTAAGAAGATTGCATGATCAGATTGTGTTACCTAATTTAAAACTGAGTTCAAAAATGAAAAAATATATATGATTAAAAAATATGTTCACTAGCAATTATCGATTCTCCTAAGAGACCAAAATTATGTATTCCATAAAGCATTTATATTTGATGGTATGATTTAGTATCATGTTGTAATTATATGCACGCACGTTACATGATTGAGATGTGACTGCCAGTCACCATATGTGTACCCTTCCTATTAGGTCCTCTTTGCATGCGTATTAAGAGTTTGATTGCTCTACCCGTGCAATGACGTTATTTCTACCAAGTGAGAGAGGTTTTTTCCTTGTTTTGCCCACACAACAATGATCCTAGTGAGTATGATAGTTATTTCTTCTGACTAATATTTGGTGCAGTTTTGTCATCTATGTATATATGATTTCATGTTTGCTTATGTATTATATTCAATGTAAAGTTATGTCATATGATTATGATAAGCATTAATTTATTTTTATATATAAATTATATTCACTCACTGGGCTACAAGTTCACTATTTTCTTATTTATTATCCCATTTCTCCTATGTTTCCTCTTGCAAGGTCGGCTTTAGAATATCTTGAGCCTTAGGCAAATTTGTTTTATGAGGTCTCTTTTTATTCAACAACTTCAATACTAAAAAAATAAAAAAAAAACATAAAGGAGCTCAAAATTCATTTTATTTTTAGTTCTTAAATTCAAAAAATAATCAAGAAGATCCTAAAAAATTTTGAAAACAAAACCTGAAATTTACTTTCTTTAGAACTTTTACAAAAATAAACAAACAAATAAATGAGAACAATATTATTTTCAAATATAACATTTAGAATGGTAGAATATAAAAAGTTGAGATGATAAATTGATGATCAGATAATGGAGATGGATTTTGTATTTGAAGAAACTTATCTTTTACTTTTTGGAATGAATAATGCATGTAACAATTTTCTTTGTAGAGAAGAGAGCAAAAGTTTTTTACATCTATGAGTTTTCAGATCATAAGGTTCTTAATAGAAATTAAAAGGAATACTCAAAATTAATGATTTTAATGTTAAATAATTAAGTTTTTTAGAAACTAAAAAGGTAAAAAATTTATTTATTTTGTTGGAAAAACTAATAATGAATAAATCAATGGTTAGACAGTATTATTAATTATATTTTTTTAACAATAAGATTACCAAATATAGATTCTTTTAGAAAAAAAATAATTCTTATATATAGGATAATTATTAATTAGAGAGATATCTAATAGGCTCTACTATCATGTATAAATTTATTTTAAATCTTTATTAATTAGAAAATTATTAATGAAATACTCAAAAAACGAGATCTTTATAAAATTTGGAGCCCTTAGGCGACCACCTTATTCACCTATACTTAAATCCACCATTGTCCCATGATTTCGTGCAGTTCAATTTTTCAATCAGTTGAAGTTAGGCCATGACATATATTGCTACATGACTAATATTTTGAGCACGTTTAGGTTTATATGTATATGTATTTAAGATATATTGAATGTAAAACATGCACATTTTGAATATGTTATATATATATGTATTTATGAATTAAATTTTGTTATGAACTTTAAATATAAGCATGAAGCAAGTAATATAGTGGCTATTACACGATTCGCCTTGAATCCGACAAAAGGGTTAGGGTGGGCCATGTTAGTAGTTGCCACACCAGTCATTAATTTTTTATTATAATTTTTTTTCGGGTTTAACAAGATTATTACGCAACTTTCTGATTTTCACTTTAATCCAGATTTTGTAATATTTTATTTATTCTTTAACGTATTTCGTAATATTTTGGTACTAACTGCATGATTCATATTATATGAATAGTATAATACTTATTCGTCAAATTTTAACAAAATTGTATCATTTGAAACTCGCAGTTCAAATACAATATTTCCCCAATTTTAGAAAATCTTTAGAGTTTTTATAGTTTAATATGACTGGACTCTGCTGCATTTAAAATATAATATTCTTTGATACAATAAATTCCTTGACCCCCTAAGGCCAAAATGACCTTAGCAAGCAAACCTAACTTTAGTCAAAAATAGACGTCGAAAAAAGACGTGGTGCAAAATTAACGTTGTGAAGTCTTGGTCTACATAAGACTTTTGCTAAGATTTTTGCTCGATGGCCATTCTTTTTTCCCTTCTTTTTCCATATACTGAATGCAAGCATGACTGCTTTTGTCAGTCAAAGCTAAATGACTTGCATAGTACGTTTGATCATTTTTTTTGTCCTTCTGTACAGGATATGATGCCCAAGACTCGAGCGTTTGATCTTAATTATTCTTCCATTAAACAAGAGAAAGCATAGCCAAGCCAATATTGTTTTGTAGGACAAAACTACGTTACAGATTCTGTAAGGTACAGACTGCAGCATCAGCCGTTGGATGTGGTTGGATGTGGAGTGAGAAACTAAACAAAAGAAAATCGGATGGTGGGATGACGGGAGATGTTTGTTACAGAATCTGTAACATAGACAGGTCCTGTTTTGTAAATCTCAAACTGACACGAGCAAACAAGACTTATTGAGCAAAGTTCCAAAAGACATATTAAGTCATTTTCCCTATATGTGAATCCCTAAACATAGTGTCACTGGGCCCATAGGAGCTATTTCGCCTACGTCAATTTTCCCAGATAAAGTTAAAAAACAAAGGCACTTAAACAAGAATAAAAAAGAAAAATAATAGTAAGCTGACAAAGAAGAGAGTTTTTAAGGAAGAGAGTTTTTAAGGGCTCACCAGGCCGATCCAGTATTTACTTGGGTCTAGGATCGGAGCAATTTGTCTCAAAACATTCTTAGTATTAGCCTCCAATGTAGTTCCACTCGTTGTCTTATTTATTGCATGCTTTTCATATTAATGTGGTCATTATAGCCTCCAAGAGGCTCACTGATTCATAAAAAACAAAGAGAGAGATGGGCTTTGAAGAGACTATAGTTAATTAGAGTTTAATTGGGGCAATTTGAAATAAGGGAAAGAGGCATAGAGTATTTGGAGGCAAAATGAATTTGACGAAACTAGGAGAGAGTGATGGCTTAATAAGAAGAGGCCAAAGGCAAAATTTGCAATTAAATGAATAAAAAGTGAAACCCCAGCCATTGTGATAGCGATCACTACCTCACCGCTTGACATTCATAGCTAATCCAACATGTTATCTTCGAATCTCACCACCGTTGGGGTCTTTAGACACGGAAGAGCAAATCTTGATCATTCTTGGGCAAGAACTCCGATGTAGCAGCAACATACTTGAACGACGGCAAAACGTTTTTGCTTTGCTTGATCGGTTAAGTACAGGGTTGATTTCTAAGGTTTTGCCTTGAGAGAGGGCTGAGTGTTTGAGTTAATGGGTTAGAGTATCATGAGATTGGGACTTAGAAATTTGTTTGATAATATGATCATAAATCCTAAACGCGTCGCTTTGATTTTATATTTTAACATATTTTTCATCTAAAACCCCACGTTTTATTTTTTTTAATAAATTTATAATTTAAAATATGATCAAATATGGTCAAACATTAATTTTGACCACAAAATTTTGACAGAGGAAATATCATTGTGCCATCATCAATTATTGATAGACAATTATTCTATCATCAGTCTATCATCATTCTTTTAGTAGATAGAAATTCTATTATGAGTGTATCATACTTTTATGATATAATGGAAAATGTCATAAAGTGGCTATCATGTATTGTCAGTTTTCTTATAGTGAATAAGCTTGTTTGTCTGTGTCTATTTGAGATTCTAAAGAAATAAAAAAAGAAACTCAAAGGATCCATTTTTATCATTGTGCCGAATGTGAGTACTTCACTCATGTGCGTTGTGCAATCACTAAGGAGGAGTACAATGACGATGGAAAACTGGAGGATTTTAATCACAAGCATCTCTTGTTTGTCCGTCAAATCCATATTGATGATGATATAGTCTGTTATGGTTGCCAAAATTATGTTCAAGGCACAGTATATGGTTGTGATCCCTGCCTATTTTATCTCCATGAATCCTGTGCTGAGTTGCCTAGACAGGTTTATCATCCGTTGCTCGACAAGCATATGACAACATGCGGTTTCAGTTATAGGTTTGGCAATGCAAAGTTGAGTTCTTTGCTAAATCCATCCATCATTGATTACCCTGACGGGTGGAAATACCAAAAAGATATGAAAAAAATCACACATTTTAGTCATGAACATCATTTTTTTGTCTTGGAGGTAACCAATGTGAGTTGCAAGTTATGCTACAAAATTATAAATGGTCAAAAAGATGGTTGTAAGACAAGTCATGTAGTGAGCTACCACAAGACATTCAATATCAACCAGGCTATCAACCAACATATGGTTGTGATACTTGCAAGTTTTTGCTAGGGATATGCACTTGTAGGGATTGGCAAATGTAAAGAATTGCAGTAATAATAATGGAATTTTATTGTATAAAGTAGTGTGTTTACAACTCTGTATGTAAGAAGAAAAGAATAATAATAGATAAACTACAGAAAAATAATGTGTACTTCAAGACATGTTACAAATGTCACTCTCCTTAAAACATTCTGTGCCCCCACCAATTGAGTGATGCACATGGGTTAAGCAAATATGTTTCTAAGATATAATGAAGCACTTATTTGTATGCTTGCGTTGTGCATCGACGAAAATAAACCTGAATACTCTTGAATGTTATAAGCATGCAAAGAATCAATATATTGTTCCTGTAGAAAATAATATATTGGATATTTAATGCATAAAATATAGAGGTTATACGATGAAATACGTTTTACAAAAGATGATTTAAAAAAGAGTGGTGTAGGATCATTATTTTCATATATAAATGGCCAAAACATGGCTTTTATTTATAGAGAAACTTGTGCCCCTCCATTTGGGTTGTCACCTTTCATGATATCGCTTCATTCATGGCCAATGGATTAAGATTTGATCTTAATTAAGGGTTCAAATTGAATCATCCCCATTTTAAATAAAATTCCACCATGAATGGATGTATGTTTAAGTGAAAATATACCTTTCCTACAAGGCACAATTAATTGGATTTGTCTTGTTTGTCATATTTAGCTACTTGGATATGCAAGAAAGAACAAATTAAATGGTAGCATCGGGCTCCTATTGTTGGTATAAATTCAAATGTTATGGGTGTTAATGTGCAAGTGTACACAACAAGTAATATAATGATAAGTATTCAAGATCGTCTCTACAGGGATTGATGTTACGAAAATTGCTACAACAATCTTAACAGTTTTGCTCGAATTGAAAGTAGATTAAATAATTAAACTAATAAACTACCTAATAAAATGCAATAAGTAAATATGCAGAAAAGCGAACTCTCACGTCAAGTACAAGGATAAAATCAATAGGAATAAAGTAGTTGAATGATTAAAATCTCTTAACGGACTTGACTATTTCTTACCATTTCGGTTCAGTTGCTGTAGCATCTGCTATAGCACTGGGCATAATCCTCACGTATCCTCAGTTGTCGCATGTTAGATGTCTTAGATCTATATACAACCTAACAGTGACCAATTGTTATGCCAACATAAGATATAACATTACACGATTAGGATCTATTTACTTTATAAGGTGAATCTCTATATCTAATTCATCATTAATTTTAGATTAAGCACGACCCTTTTGGACTCAAGTTGAACTCAATCTAAGAAACTTAATCTAAAACCAAGTATTGTTCTAATGTGTTCCACTAAGATAGCCCTTTTTGTGGCTCTTTCTTAGCTTGTATCATTATATGGGTGGTCAGCCGAAATAATGACTTTAAATAAATACTATCACAATAAAATGCTATAACAAGCATGGAGCAACATATAAATTCAGTCAAGGAACCATTAAGATTGTTTATCACTCAACCACAAATTCATGGTTTGCAAAAGAAAATTAAACAACAAAATTTTAGCCAGCAAATACATTCTCATATCAAATAATAAACAAGAAATAAAAAAGAATAAAAAAAAACTGAATTCCAATTGATTCCCGCAAACTTCCCACTGGTACAACCTTGGTTCTTGCTCTTTAATTCTGTTTTTTTTTTGTTTCCTTTCGGTTCTTGATCTTGGTTTAACGGCCCCCCTTTTCTTTTGCATGTGTGCCTATTTTATAAATTAAAATTAGGGTAAATGGAGGTCCATAGTGCATATCTTCCAGATTAGGAAACTACAGATCACAATCTGTTAATTGCTTTGGGTGAGATTTTCTCTGTTGTTGTTCTAGAACTACAACAGTACTGGTTGTTACAGTAATGGCTACAACATCTTCACTGTTCTAGATTTGCTCCAATTCTTTTATACCCATATTCTTTTGCCATTTTTGTAAGCCCATTGCTACAACATCCTTCCCATGAAAGTTTAACTTCCGGTTACTTAAAATTATGCATATGTTTTAACACACAATTATTCAAAATCACACAAATTTTATTAAACTTAAACTACAATGGATGTTAATGCAAACTATCATTAAAATGCACTAAAACACCTCAATTACTCTCTAAGTAATATTGATTTAGGCCTAAAAGTATCATGATAACTCTTATTTCATAGAGTTATCATCTATCTACCATTTGCATCCAATCATTTATCATTTATTTCGAAAATTAGTCTAACGATCTCCCACTATTTTTAAAATAAATGAATTTTGAAAAATTATCTCGCATAGGCTTGGAAAACTTATGCATATATGAAGATTTATTTTGGACTTAAACCTTCATTAAGTGACAACATATCAAGGTTAATCAAGGTGGCATAGTAGACAAGCTTTGAACTAATGACCTTATTCAACTAACCAGATATATCTCACATATAAGTTTACAAAATTGTCAAGTATTCTTTACCTAACACATAGATTGGCCCTGTGTCTATATCCTATTTTTATGAGTGCTTTAGTAACCAGCCAAGTTACATAGGAAATAGCACCATCTCCTACACTCACTTAGGCATATTTATTTAGAATGTCCCTATAACTAAAACATTTATAAATCTATCAAAAGCTAAATAAGTTATCCTTTCCCATATATTATAAGTATCAAGTATTGACCTTTGGAACGCATCTTAAAATATCATAGTGCTTGCTAACCAAATATCAAGTGTTGGGTTGAGTTTCCATCATTGGTGATAAGATGATGTTGTATTTAGTTCCATATCCTTAGAAGCTTTTAATACAATATCCCTTGCAAGGCCTTTAATTAAGGAGTTCGCCAAATTTTGGCATGATTTCATAAAGTCAGTTGTGATTCCTCCATTTGTAAGTAATTATGTCACACATCTATGTCTTAAACCAATATGCCTAGACTTTCCATTATAGATTAGGATGTATGCCCTTGATAAAGTTGCCTTACTATCACGGTGATTGGATACAAGTGGCATCGGTTTTAAACCAAAAATGAATTTTTATAAGAAAATTCCTTAACCATTCAGCTTTCTTGCAATATGAAACCAAAATTACAAGTTCTGCAGCCATGGTGGAATCTGCTATATAAGTTTGCTTCTTTGAGCCTCATGAAATAGCTCTTCTACCAAGAATAAATATCCAACCACTTGTGGTTGTATGATAATCTTGATCAATAATTCAACTAACATATGAAAATCCTTCAAAATTGAAGGATATTTAGTGTAATATAAACCATAATCCATTGTCTATTTTAAATATTTTAAAATTTTGTACACTGCTTGCTAGTGTGCTTGGTTTGTATTACTAGTATATCTACTCAACTTTCCAATAACAAAAGCAATATTAGGCCTAGTACAAGTCATAGCATACATAAGACACCCAATAACACGTGCATATTTTAATTGAGATACTGTTTTTCAGTGTTAGGGTATAATCTTACGTTTAAATAAAAAAAGGTGTTGACACAAACTCACAATCATAATAATTAAATTTCTTTAAAATTTCTCAATATAAAATGATTGGGTCAACACTAGGCCATTATCATTTGTGATAATTTTAATCCTCAAAATCATATCAACAAGTCCTATGTCTTTCATATCAAAAGTAGATGACAATAATGATTTAGTGAGCTTAATACTCTCACTATCATTACCAAAACTTAACATGTCATCTACATATAAATAAATAATGATATATTTATTTTTATTGAATATGCTATATAAATATTTATCAAAAACATGAATATTAAACCCATTAGAAACAATCACTCTGCCAAACTTTTCATGCCACTGCTTTGGAGCTTGTTTAAGGCCATATAAAGATTTGACTATATTACAAACTTTATATTCTTGTCTTTCATAGTAAACTCGTTTGGTTGTTTCACGTAAATTTGCTCATCTAACTCTTCATTTAGGAAAGTTGTTTTTACTTCCATTTGATGGATTTCAAAATGATAAATTGAAGCAATCAAGACTCTAATAGTTGCAACTCTGGCAACAAGTGCATATGCATCAAAATAATCAATGTCTTCTTTTTGTATAAAGCTTTCGCTACTAGTCTTTCTTCAAACCTTTCAATTGTTCCATCAACTTTTTTTTTTAAGATCCCATTTTGATACAGCAGAAGTTTAATGTTCAAAATATTCTATCGATTTTAGAAAATACTGGAACAAAAGAACAACTAAATTTACGTTGATTCAAAAGAATACCACCAATTTAGGGGCTAAAACTCGTTAATTCTCCAGAATACCAAGAATTAGCTGCTCAAGTACTCACAAAGAGATTTGAAAATTGAAAATATTATTGAAATCGAACATGCTTTCAAAGGCTGCAAAAGGGAGCTATTTATAGTAGTAGTAATTATTATAAATCATGAAGGAAAATAAAATTCTAAATTAAAAAAGGAAACAAAATTCTAAAT
Source organism: Citrus trifoliata (assembly GCA_018350135.1). NCBI lineage: Eukaryota > Viridiplantae > Streptophyta > Magnoliopsida > Sapindales > Rutaceae > Citrus > Citrus trifoliata. The sequence continues at coordinate 4,525,678 of CM031390.1, forward strand.
TAGAAAGGAAATTAAAAGTCTTAAACCTTAGTTAATCAGGAAACATATCCTAGTATAATTAGATTCCTAATCTTCATCAATCCCCTCTAAGATAGAGAGAAGTCGCCCTCGAATTCAGATTGTTAGTGGTAGCATCTTCTTCATGATCACCTTTGTAAGGAATAAGATACTTGACATTGAACACATATGCAGTGCAGATATCACTAGGAAGCTTCAGTTTGTATGCATTATGATTTATCTTCTCGATAATCTCTAAAGGTCTAATTTTCTTAGCAGAAAGCTTGTTATACTCTCTGACGAAGCATTATCTTTGGTTAGGACAGCCCAAACAAGATCTCCCACTTGAATTTCTAAAGCTCAACGCCTTTTGTCTGCCATAATTTTATAACCTTCAGCAATCTTCTTCAAAGACTCTTGCGTAGGTGTATGAATCTTTTTAAGCTGCTCAATAAAGTCTTCTGCCTTGTTGCTTTTGCGCACTAAATCTAGAACTAGAACCAAGTCGATAGGAGCTCATGGATCATATCCATAATTCACCTGAAAAGGGATTAAACTAGTACTACGCTTAACTGCTCAGTTATAAACAAACTCGACTTGGTATAACTTTTGATACCATGTCTTTAGGTTATCGCCAACTAGACTACATAGATGGTTTCCTAAAGAACGATTGACAACTTTAGTTTGACCATTTGTTTGTGAGTGATAAGCACTTCCAGGATTCAGACAAGTGTTAGTCAACTTCCATAATGTCTTCTAAAAATGGCTAAAAAATCATGTATCCCAGTCAAACACTACAGAACTCGATAAGCCATGCAATCTATAGACTTCCTTGTGGAATAGACAAGCAACAGTCAATGCATCTGTAGCCTTCTTGCAGGCAATAAAGTGAGCCATTTTCGAGAATCGATCCACAACAACAAATATTGAATCCATACCCCTCTGATTGTGGGGTAATCTAAAAAAAATCCATGCTAATGTAGCGGAAGCACTTGTCTCGAATAGCTGATGCAACGGAAGTTTAATGTTCAAATATTCTGTTGATTCTAGATAATATCGGAATACAAAACAACTAAATTCACGTTGACTCAAAAGAATACCACCAATTTAGGGGCTAAAACTCGTTGATTATGTAGAACACTTGAATTAACTGCTCAAATACTCACAAAGAGATTTGAAAATTGAAATATTATTGAAATTGAATATGCCTTCAAAGGCTACAAAAGTTAGCTATTTATAGTAGTAGTAGTAATTATCCTAAATCACGAAGGAAAACAAAATTCTAAATTGAAAATGAAACAAAATTCTAAATTGGAAAGGAAATTAAAAGTCCTAAACCTTAGTTAATTAGGAAACATATCTTAGTATAATCTAGATTCCTAATCTACATCAACCATTGATTAAGATCAAATCTTGATCCAATGACTGTGAATGAAGGGCTATCATGAACAATGACATCACAAATGGAGGGGCATAAGTTTATCTATAAATAGAGGCCATGCTTAGGACATTTGGATGTAAAACAAAAAAAATGATCCTACACTACTTTTTTCTCAGCCCTCTTTTCTAAAACGAATTTCATTATAAAACCTCTGTATTTTATGAATCAAACATCCAATATATTGTTCTTTGTAAACATCCAATATATTGTTCTTTGTAAGAACAATATATTGATTCTTGATAGGCTTGTAACGTTCAAGAGTATTAAGATTTGCTTTCATTGATGCACAACGCAAGTAAACAAGTAAGTGCTTTATTGTATCCTAGAGGTGCTTTTGCTTAACCCTTATACATCACTCAATTGATAGGTGCAAATAACATCTTAAGGAAAATAACATTTGTAACGTGCCCTGAAATACACATTATTTTTCTGCAGTTTACCTATTACTATTATTTTCTTCCTATATACAAAGTTATAAATAATCTACTCTATACAATAAAATTCCATTATTATTACTACAATTCTTTACATTCGCCAGTCTCCACAAGTACACATCCCCAACAATCTTAAGACGTTATTTCTGTAACAATGGCACCAAGTTCATCTCTTCAACAATTTGTAATTGATTTTGTCAAACTAGAGTAGTTTGATGGTGGCAACGTTATATGTTGGTAGAAAAAAAATTATTTCTTTTTGACATGCCTTAATGTGGTATATGTTCTCACAACACCAAAGTCTCAAGATCGTGAGGATGAGACATTAGAAACTACAACATGATGGAAGTGGAGCAGGATGGCTACATCTGCAAGGGACACATTTGCAATGCCATGTTTGATAATTTGTTTGATCAGTATCACAACAAACCCACAACAAAAGAAATATGAGACTCATTGGAGGCTAAGCATATGATGGAAGACGGCATGAGTAAGAAATTCTTGGCTTTTAAATTTTTTAATCATAAAAATAGTTAATAATATACTTGCAATTGAACAATATAATGAGATTTTACATATTCTTGATCAACTCAACCAACACAACATAAAAATAGATGAGTTTATTATTGTTTCTTCAATTATCTATTGTTGTAGAAAATATAAAAAAATCAACAAAAACGTGCGGAAAAGTTGAAAAAAAACATGGTCCCCAAAAGTAGGGAGCAAGAGCCATGCTTCATAAAGAGTAGAAACCATGCTCCCCAAGAATGGGGAGTAGTAGGGAGCAAGAGATATAACCCCCAAGGAGTAAAAACCATGCTCCCCAAGTGTGGGGAGTAGCAGGGAGCAAAACTCATGCCCCTTAGAGAGTAAAAACCATACTCCCCAAGACTGGAGAGCAGTAGCAGGAGCAGGACTAGTAACCATGCCCCTAAGGGTAGTAAAATAAGTCATGGCCGATAGGACGATTGACCTGATTTTGGATTATAGACCACATAGAAAAGCCAAGTCTAAATTGAGGCTATTGTTGAATTAAGCCCAATAAAACAAAAGTCACCAATGAAAGGATATTACTTAGTCCAAAAGTAAATTAACTAAAGTTTGACATAGATATAACTAGTGAAAAGATAAAGAATATTTTCTAATTTAAATCTTAGAAGATAAAGAAGAATTAGAAAGAGTTTAAGTGAGAAAGGGACTTTATCTGTAGAAGGCTATAAAAGCGAAGGTCTCTCTTAGTAAGAGCACGAGCATTAAAAATGAAGTAAAGAGAGGGAGAGTTGAATTATAATTGCGATCTTAATAAAATATTTATTTTCTCTGCCCGTGGACTTAGGCCAAAATTCTTTATGTCTTTTTGTTATAATGCCCCCACCTCGGTTAATTCTCACTAGAGTTTACTTTTAAAAAACCCTTAACTCTTACTAATGTTTATGATGTACCTGAAATTAAGAAAAATCTTGTATTTAGTAGCCTTCTTAATAAATTTGGCTTCAAACTTGTATTTAAGTCAAATAAATTTATTTGTTCAAGGCTGATACCTTTGTTGGAAAAGAATACATGTATGAGGGAATGCTTAAACTTAACATTAATAAAATGAACGTTTCTTCTGCTTACATGATTAACTCATTATCTTTGTGACATAATCGTTTAGGACATGTGAATAGTAGAAGATTTGATAAGATGGTAAATTTAGAATTAATTCCTAAATATGAAAATGATATGTATGAAAAATGTAAAGTGTGTGCACAGACTAAAATCACAAGAGCTCTTTTTCAAGAAATTTAAAAAAAAAAAACTTCTTTGTTGCATTTAATTTACAGTGATGTATGTGTTATGTATAGTAATCCTACTAAAGGTGGTAAAAAGTACTTTGTAACATTTATTGATTATTTTTCAAAATATTGCTATGTGTATTTATTACATTCTAAAGATCAAATGCTAGATAAAATTTATAAAAACAAAGTTGAGAATTTTTATGACATTAAAATAAATTACCTTAGAAGTGATAAGGGAGGTGAATATGCATTTCCTAAATTTTGTGAATCTATTTGCATTGTGCATGAAACTAGCATTGCATATATGCCGCAATAAAATGGTGTAGCCAAAAGGAAAAATAAGATACTAATAGAAATGGTTAACATTATGCTTTTTAATGCTAGAGTTGGTAAAGATTTTTGGTGAAGTTCTTTTAACTACATGTCATTCATGAATAAGGTGCCTACTAAAGAAACAAAAGTAACCCCTCATGAATTATGGAAAAAAAGAAAACCTAATCTTTCTTATTTAAAGTTTGGGGTTGTTGAGCTATTGTAAGACTATTCGAACCTAAGATAAAAAAAAAAATCAGAAGAAAGGGAAATTGAATGCATAATTTTGGGATATGTTGAATTTAGTAAAGTTTGTAAGTTTATTGCAATAGAACCTGATAGCTTGTTGAGATCAATACTATGAAATTCTAGTTATGCAACCCAAGAGGGGGGTGAATTGGAATTCTAAAAATTACTCAATTTATAAATAAAAACTCAATGCAAATATGAAACAAATTCAAAACAATAACAAATAAGTTAACCACAATAAAAAGGATAAGGGAAGAGAGATTCAAACACTGAGATTTTTACGTGGTTCGGCCAATCTCGCCTACGTCCACGCCTCCAAGCTTTCCGAGCTTGAGGATTCCACTAAGCAAGCCTCCAAGATTTCAAATGCTTACACTTGACTTCTAAGGTGTCAATAACCTTTACAACAAGAGATTATCTCAATCTCTTAACCCAAGTGTATCCCAACACTTACAATCACTCAAAGTAAAATATTACAAATTTGTTTTGCCTCTCACATGTTTAAGATTACAAAATGATGTTCAATAAGTGAATAGATGGAGCAAGAATGTATACCTTTATAAAATAATAATGATGAAAAATATATGAAAACTATTTTGAGCTCTTTAAAAGATTAATAGATTTTAATCACGTTTGTTATCATTAAAATCAATAAAGAAATATTTAAGTTTAACAATCTCCTCCTTTTTTATGATGACAAACTGTTCAAGAAAATATTTGTACAATTTTGCTCCCCCTAAGTAAAATATTTAAGGAATTTATCTTCCCCTAAAAATGTGCCCTTCAATTTTTAAACTCATAAAAACAATTTAAAACAGAACAGATTGAATTGATAAAATATCTCCCCCTTTATCATCAAAAAGAAATTAGCGTTAAAAGATTAAAAAGCGAAGTTTAGATATTACTCATTTTGGAAAAATTTCGGCAGAATTTTCCCTTAAAAATGAACATATCCTCAACAATACAAATAGTTAAGAACACTTCCATATATATATATATATGCCAACTTATCAACCAACCTCTATTCCAACAATCAAACATATCATTAATAAAATCAAGAACAACAATTAACCATATCATCAAAATCAAATCAATCATAAATGAAATCCACATATCCAACAAAAAGCATAATAAAAGATCATAAAAGCATTACACATACACAATAAAAAACTAAATGTTATAATAAACTACATGAAGTGAGTAATGTTTGTGCGAAAACCAAAGGGACAGAAAACTAAGACAGAGGCTGTGAAGAGGAACTGCCGGGGTCATAGCCAAAGTAACCAAGAATACGACGCTGGCCAGCCAGAAACTCCATCTGCTGGTTTGAAATTTACTGCCGAAAGGTCGCAAAGTCATATTGAAGCTGCTGCTGCTGGTGAGACAAAACATTTACTCTATCGAGAAGCTGCTGAAAACGATCCTCAGGAACAGTCGATGATGCAGGAGGCATAGCAGGATCAGCTGGCTCGTCATCCTGTGAGGATGTTACTGCTGCTCGGCGAGGGGTACGTGGTTGAGTGCCAAGACGAAAGTCTGGTAACTCATCATCGGAATAAACATCATTAAGCATGCGGTTATCATCTAGAGCTACCAAAGTATCCTCACTCTTAGAGAAGGAAACTTTGACCCACTTGCCTTGCTTCAAATGGAAACCAATCCCCGAGATTATTTCCCTACCCAGCATTTTAGTCTCCATAAATATGGGTTCGGTCAAAGGAACAAGAAAATAACGTAGAATCTTACTAATAATACTTCCATAAGGAAGAGATCTGTTAGACACAACAGTAGTAGAAAGCTTGTGACGCACAATCGTGAATGAGAGATGCACTTGCCTTCCTCGGATGAGAGAGTCAAGTAAACTGGAGAATATTGTGAAGAATACGAACTTGGAAAGGTAACAATTGAGATCAAAAGGGCAAAGAACAGATATCATCAAAGAGGTCACAACGTCTACAGATATTCCTAACACCCTCAATGTGTCTAAATTTATTAAAGTGAAGCTATTTCCTAGCAGTGTATAGGTTTAGCCCTTCACAAGATATTCCAAAAATACGATCAAGCTCAAATGTGTCAAACTCAATCCTAACACCTCCAACATGTGTTACAACTTTATCCTTTCGATTTACAGAAATCTCCATATTACAGTAAAACACCCTCACTAAATTTTCAAAAACTTGTTCTTCAATGCCTAAAGCTTCATCCCATTGTCTTAGCATTTGAGGCAAAGATCTACCACATATAGTTATATCAGAGAAATCATCAATATCTATATAGAATGAGGGAGTTACTGCTTTTTCCATGAATTTCTCGTGAAACCGTTGAGTTAGTTGACCATTTGGAAAATGCAGGCTTTCAAAGTCTTGAAAGAGAGGCTTGGAGGAGCTGGGATTGCTTAGAGCAGCTTGCTTGGTTCGAGCACGCTGTGGTCGTGAAGCCATTGATGATTTTGGAGAAAAATTAGATCGGTGGAAATGCGTTTGAGAGATGAAAGATTGATTGAAAATTGAAATGTGATTGAAAAGAGGAAGAAATTTGGGTCAAATTGAACAAATGAGGTGCGTCTGGTTTTAGGGTTTCAAGATGAGATTTTTCAAATTTTGAAGAAAAAGAAGGATTTTAATCGGTTAAAAGGTGCTAGAGATGATAAAGATGGTTTGTAATGCTTCAATTTGGTGAAAAATGACAAGAAAAGTGATGGATTTGAGAGGGGAGAACTGGTGTAGTCGCGGGTTGGAGTGAGAGTGAGAGAGAGAGAAAAAAAAATGAAATGAGGAGGAAGACGAAGGACTGTTCAATTAACGCGTGATAACTGCGAGCCATTATGGAGATATCGGCAAGCCGACAGCATCCAGAGAGTTCCCAAGGATTTTCATGAAATCGGCAAGCCGTTAACTAGTTATCTGCTAGCCGACAGTGTCCAGAATACTAGCCATAGTTTCTGCCTGAAAACGGTTAACCATTTATTGAATTAATAGCAATCCGTTTTCTGCAACTTATGATTTCGCACATTGATTTTAGTATTTGGCCAACAATTAAAACATTTTAAGATCATTTCATTGATCCAAATTATTTTATGTGCCAGTTTAATGCATAATTCATGAACATATATTTCAACACTTAATCATACATATTAAAAAATACACACATTCCACATGTATATTATGATTGAGCATTCCATAAATATTAAATCATCAAATCATAAATCAAATAATTTTAATAGACTTAATAGCATGAATAAAGATGTTAATGTGAAAATTTCATCATCTTAAGTTCATGCCGAATTTTTGAAAATTGTTCTTCGCAAATTGGCTTTGTAAAAATATCGGCAAGTTGTTTTTCCGTAGAAATAAACTCTATATCTCTCTTTTGAACATGATCTCTCAAGAAATGATGTCTTATTTCTATATGCTTGGTTTGAGAGTGTTGAATGGGATTCTTTGAAAGATTTATAGTACTAGTATTATCACACTTAATAGGAATTTATTCTAGGTTAATACCATAGTCTCTAAGTGTTTGTTTCATCCAAAGAGCTTGTGCATAACAGCTTCCTGCAGCTATATATTCAGCCTCGGTAGTTGAGAGTGTAACAGAATTTTGTTTCTTACTAAACCATGAAACAAGTGAGTGACCTAGGATATGGCAAGTTCCACTAGTGCTTTTCCTATCAACTTTATAACCAGCAAAGTCCACATCCGAATAGCATGTTAAATCTATATGAGTTCCTCTAGGATACCAAATGCCAATATCTATAGTTCCACTTAAATAATAAAATATTCTTTTAACAGTAAGGAAATGGGATTCCTTGGGACATTATTGAAATCTGGCACACAAACATACATTAAACATGATATCGGGTCTACTTGCAGTCAAATAAAATAAAGATCCGATCATACCTCGATACATTTTGATATCCACTTCTTTGTCTTTTTCATCTTTGTCAAGCTTGGTTGTTGTGCTCATTGGTGTATTTTTGGTCTTTAAGTCATCAATGCCGAATCGTTTGCGTATATCTCTTACATACTTGGCTTGATTTATGAATATTCCTTCCTCATTTTGTTTTATTTGCAGTCCAAGGAAGTACTTCAATTCTCCCATCACACTCGTTTCAAATTCATTGCTCAAACAAGATGAAAACTCTTTACACAACAATTCATTAGTAGAACTAAAAATAATATCATCAACATAAATTTGAACAACAAATATGTCTTTATTCTTATGTTTAACAAAGAGAGTAGTATCCGCTTTACCCATGGAAAAATCATTTTCTAGCAAGAAATTTTTAAGCTTATCATACCATGCTCTAGGTACTTGTTTCCATCCATACAAATCTTTAAACAACTTATAAACATGATTTGAAAATTTTTCATTTTCAAAACCAGGGGGTTGTTTTACATACACTTCTTCCATAATATAACCATTTAAGAAAGCACTTTTCACATCCAGTTGAAATAAAATGAAATCTTTATAATAAGCAAATGCTAACAACATTCTAATTGATTCTAGTCTAGCTACGGGGGCAAACGTTTCATCAAAATCAATTCCTTCTTCTTGGTTGTAACCTTGAGCCACTAATCTAACTTTATTGCTTACAACCACACCGGATTCATCCATCTTATTTCTAAATACTCATTTAGTACCTATGGCAGATTGAGGTTCTGGTTTAGAAACTAATTCCCACATATTGTTTCTTTCAAATTGATTTAACTCCTCTTGCATTGCCATAATCCATGATTCATCATTTTCCGCATCCGCAAAGGATTTGGGTTCAATTTGAGAAATAAATGCATTATGCTCACAAGTATTTTTAAGTGATGATCTAGTTGTAACACCTCGTGAGTGATCTCCTAAAATTACATATTTAGGGTGAGAAGAGACATACCTCCACTCCTTGGGGAGTGTTTGAGAAATGCCTTCTTGTTGCTCCAGCTCCATATTTGTTTGTTCTTCTTGTCCATCCTCTTGAATTTCTTGTGATGTATTCTCTTGATTCTCTTTTGATGATTCTTCTTGTACCTCTCCATCTGCATAATCATTAGCAACTCCTTTCTCCACAGAGAAGGGGTTAGATTCATCAAACGTAACATGCATGGATTCTTCCACAACTAAAGTTCTTTTATTATAAACTCTATAAGCTTTGCTTGAGTTTGAATACCCGAGAAAGATGCCAACATCAAATTTTGGATCAAATTTACCAAGATTATCTTTTGTGTTTAAAATAAAATATTTACATCCAAAAACTTTGAAGTAGCCAATGTTGAGTTTTCTATCTTTCCAAAGCTCATAGGGAGTTTTATTGAGATGAGGTCTAATCTACACTCGATTTAAAACATAGCAAGCGGTGTTGACAGTTTCGGCCCAAAAATATTTTGGTAATGCATTTTCATTTAACATGGTCTTAGTCATTTCTTGAATAGACTTATTCTTTCTCTCAACAACTCCATTTTGTTGTGGAGTCCTAGGTGATGAAAATTGATGCTCAATGCCAAGATTATTGCAAAAAATCTCAAATGCATGATTTTCAAATTCTCCTCCATAATCACTCCTAATGCATACAATACCATGTCCTTTTTCATTTTGTAATTTCTTATAAAGCACTTTAAAAGCATCAAAAGCATCAAGAGCATCATCCTTATTGGCTAAGAATAATACCCACGTATATTTAGAATAATCATCCACTATCACAAATGCATAATATTTGCTATTTAGACTAGCATATTTAAATGGCCCAAATAGATCTATGTGAAGAAGTTCAAGTGGTTTTGAAGTAGAAATATGATTTTTATTCTTGAAAGAAGTTTTGATCTGTTTTCCAAATTGACAAGCTTCACAAATCTTATCATTTTGAAAACCAATTTTCGGAAGACCTTTAACTAAATCATTTTTCGAAATTTTTGAAATCAAATCTATACTTGCATGTCCTAACCTTCTATGCCATAGCCAACTATCATCATGTAATGCGAAAAAGCATTTATCAAGAGTAGATGCACATTTTATGTCAATGATATAAACATTACCACATCTATTACCAACAAACAAAATATTATCATCACATGAGTTCTCAATAACACAACTAAATTTATCAAAGATAACTTTATAACCTTTGTCACATAATTGACTAATACTAATTAAGTTGTGTTTCAAGTTCTCAACCAAACATACATTCTCAATTAGAGTTGAAGAGACTTTACCAACATTTCCAATTTCAAGAATTTTTCTTTTTGAGTTGTCTCCAAAAGATACGTCTCCACCATTTTCAATTTTGGTGAAGCTTGAGAACCATGCATAGTTTCCGGTCATGTGCCTTGAACAACCACTATCCAAGTACCATTTATTTTTCTTCTTCTTTAAGCCCTAAAAGGAAAATCTCAAGTTTTAGGTACCCAAAATCTCAAGTTTTATGCATTCCTTTTCACGGGACATCTATATTTCATGTGACCATTTTGATTACAATAATGGCAGACAATCTTATGATCACTTGTGGAGGTACCTTTAACAAAATAATTTTTATAATACTTTTGCTTCAAGTTAGGCTTATATCCAAGTCTTCCTTTATCAAAAACACATTTTTGTGAGTTAAGCATATTATCCAACATCTTTTGTCCATTTGTAAATTTCAAAACAATCTCATTCAACTCATTGCTCTTTTTCTTAAGCATTTCATTTTCATTTTTTAAATCATTTATGTGTGATTCTAAATGCTCATGTGAGATACTAGGTTTCTCATTTGATAATGCAAGTTCATCATGCAATGTTTTGTTCTCTACTTCTAGGCATGCAATTTTTGCATTTAAAGATTCATTTTCATTTTTAACTTTTGCCATTTCCTTTTTAAGGCATACATTCTTTTTACCAATCTTCATCAACTCACTATACAATTCTTTAAAAGTAACATACAATTCATCATAGGTAGGATCACTTACCTCATTGAGATCATCATCTCCTCCTATTGTCATAAGCGCTAGATTTGATACTTCTTGCGATCCTTCTTCATCACTTGAATCTTCCTCACTATCATCCCAAGTTGCAACCATGGCTTTCTTCTTGAGTTTATTGATAAGTGGGTACTCCAATCTTATATGGCCCGACTTCTTGCACTCATAGCATGTGATCACCTCTTTCTTCTCCATTTGGTTTTTGAAGTTTCTGAATTTTCTTCGTTCTTCAGTTTTCTTGAAAAACTTTTTGAACCTCCTTACTAGCATGGCTAACTCTTCATCATCCGGTTCACTACCTCCATCACTCTCATATTTTGAAGCTTTGAGAGCAATGCTTTTCTTCTTCTCCTCATCTCCCTTTTTCTGCTGCCAAGTCTTCTTCATATGAAATGAGAGAACAAATTAAATCATCAAGAGGTAAAGTATTTAAATTTTTGGCCTCTTCAATGGCAGTTCTTTTAGGTCTCTATTCTTTTGGAAGTGACCTAATAATTTTCTTAACTTTCTCTCTATTTGAGAAGGTCTTCCCTAAGGCACCTAGGGTGTTCACTATGTCCGTGAATCTACTATATATATAATACACATTTTCATTTTGTTCCATTTGGAACAACTCATATTGACGAGTGTATCTACTAATTTTAGACTCTTTAACTTGATTTGTCCTTTCATAGACAACTTCAAGTTTATTCCATATTTCTTGTGCACTTTCACAACTAAATACTCTATGGAATTCTTTCTTATCAAGAGCACAAAACAAAGTATTCATTACTTTGGAGTTTAGGGACATTTTTCTCTTTTCTAACTCACTCCATTGACTTGATGGTTTACGGATATTATCTCCTACTTTCTCTTTAAACATAGGCATGAATGGACCATCACAAACAACTTCCCAAATTTCATAATCTAAGGCTTGCAAAATAGATTCCCATTCTAGTTTTCCAATAAGCATAGTCATTACCGTCAAAGAACGGTAGTCTAGTTGTGGATTGCCCCTCTCTAAAGGTTGAGTCAATTAGGGTTGACATGGATCTTTTACTCTAGACGATTAAATCCTAACAAGAGAACAAGACTCTGATACCAAATGAAATTCTAGTTATGTAACCCAAGAGGGGGGTGAATTGGAATTCTAAAAATTATTCAATTTATAAATAAAAAATCAATGCAAATATGAAACAAATTCAAAACAATAACAAATAAGTTAACCACAATAAAAAGGATAAGGGAAGAGAGATTCAAACACTGAGATGTTTACGTGGTTCGGCCAACCTCACCTACGTCCACGCCTCCAAGCTTTTCGAGCTTGAGGATTCGACTGAGCAAGCCTCCAAGGCTTCAAAAGCTTACACTTGACTTCAAAGGTGTCAATAACCTTTACAACAAGAGATTATCCAAATCTCTTAACCCAAGTGTATCCCAATACTTACAATCACTCAAAGTAAAATATTACAAATTTGTTTTGCCTCTCACAATGTTTAAGATTACAAAATGATGCTCAATATGTGAATAAATGGAGTAAGAATGTATTTAAGGCTCAATGAAGATTGTATTCTTAAGTATAAGCTCAGTAGTCGTGTTGTGATCAATCTTGTTTGAATTTGAATGAGCTTATTTATAAATGGAGCTGAAAAACTAGCAGTTATTCACTTTTTGCTCACTGTCGAATCGCCGTTAACTGATGTCGGATCCCCGTTTGACTGGTCAATATGACCATTGGGCTGGATTTTCAAATTTTTGGATCACCGTTAACTGATGTAGGATCGCCGTTAGTGTCCAGAGACTGATCTTCAATTCTGTTCGTTATCAACGAGCCGTTAACCAGATGTCGGATCGCCGTTAGTGTCTAGAGACTGATCTTCAATTCTGTTTGTTGTCGGCGAACCGTTAACAAGATGTCGGCAAGCCGTTTTCTACAGTAACTGCTACAGGTACTGTTTTTGCAAAATTTCCGTTTGACCCCAAAACTTTGTAGCTTTATACTATGGCCCAAAAGCTTTACACAAACTTGTCAATTAGGTCTTTTCTCCGGATTTCAAGCAATACTTGTTATCATTAAAAATCATAAAGCTTTTTCAATTTGAAACCATTAAAATGAGAATGATCAAAATATAATACCTTTATAAAATAAGAATGATGAAAAATATATGAAAACTATTTTGAGCTCTTTAAAAGATTAATAGATTTTAATCATGTTTGTTATCATCAAAATCAATAAAGAAATATTTAAGTTTAACATACTATAGTGGAGTCAAAAGACGCCATATTCTATGAAAATAGATTTTTCATTCAAAAAGTTTTGATTCTCAAAAGGATGATAAACCAATAGAAATTAGTCAAAGGTTTAATGCTAATAATGAGCAAAATCAATTGAGAAGAAACAAAAGAATAAGGACAGAAAAATCCTTTGAACAAGAGTTTATAGTCTATTTAGTAGAAGAGACAAGAGACTTACAATTTAAACAGATTATTATCATTCTTGCTATAGTTTTTGATCCCCTCACCTATGAAGAGGCAATAAAGTCCTAAGGTGCTACCTTTTGGAAAGAGGCTATTAATGATGAAATGGACCCATTATTGGTTAACAAGACTTGAAAATTAGTTGATTTACCACCTAGCTTTAATCCTATAGGTTGTAAACGTGATGCAGATTAGGAATCTATATTATATTAAGATATGTTTCCTAATTAACTAAGGTTTATGACTTTTAATTTTCTTTCTAATTTAGAACTTTGTTTCCTTTTCAATTTAGAATTTTATTTTCCTTCGTGATTTAGGATAATTATTACTATTATAAATAGCTCCCTTTTGTAGCCTTTAAAGGCATGTTCGATTTCAATAATATTTTCAATTTTTAAATCTCTTTGTGAGTATTTGAGCAGTTAATTCTTGATATTCTGTAGAATCAATGAGTTTTAATCCCTAAGTTTGCAATATTCTTTTGAATCAATGTGAATTTAGTTGTTCTTTTATTCCAATATTCTGTAGAATTAATGGAATATTTTGAATATTAAACTTCCACTGCATCAATGGTTCAAATTGAACCATCACCATTTGAAATGAAATGCCACCATGAATGGATGTATCATTAAGTGAAAAGGTATCTCTTTTACAAGGCATAATTAATTGGGCATGTATTTACAATAAAACATCATTTATTTTAAAAATGAAAAAATATCCACCGTTCACCCATTTTTTCCATTTTTTTCAAAAATATACAATTCTTTTTTTTTACTAGAATCCACCTAAAATTACATTTTGTTTCACTTTTCCACTTCCGTTTGGAATCCGTTGAAAAAACTAATGAAAACTTAAAAAAAATGACCATTTTACCCCCCAAAACGAAAATACAATTTCACCCTAAAAATTGCCAAAAATAATCAAATTAAATCTAAATATTTTCCCCATCGGCTAATAAAGAAATTAATTTCATAACCATCAAATGCATTTTTTTTAAATATGTCTATAATTAGAATGCTAAATTATATTGGTAATATTAAAAATAGTCAAATCACGCAAACCATCAATTGAATTTAAAATAAGTATAGTTTTATTATTTACTGAGTTATAATCTTTAGTAATTAAGATTTCTTTATACTTCATTAATGTACCAATAACGATATTTATCATTAAATCTAATTATTTTTGGTATTTTTTAAGGTAAAATTGTAATTTTCGTTTTGGGGGTGAAATGGTCATTTTTTAAGGTTTCCGTTAGTTTTCTTAACGGATTCCAAACGGAAATAGAAAAGTGAAAAAAAAAATATAACTTTAGGTAGATTTTAGCGAAAAAAAAGAATTGTATATTTTTTAAAAAGTTGGAAAAAACGAATGGACGGTGGATATTTTCTGTTTAAAAATTAGTCCACCTATTTTATCTTCACAAATCGTGTATAGAGCTTCCGAGAGAAAGACAACATCCCTTTCGCCGACATGCTCTACTTCTCCTAAAGCCTTATTCTGGGGAATATCATCAATGCAATGCTTTTGGAATTTTAGATATTATTAGATGAAAAATGCAGCATTTTTATTGAGCTCGATTTTCTTTTCTTACATATTAGTTGTTTCTACAGCCGTAGGCAGCATTTCTATTCTGATGACCTGATTAATTTTTCATTGCTTGAGAGATAATAATTCCATTTCTTAAACGAAATTGCAAAGACGAATATGTCAGGACGGAAGTTATCAGTAGAGAAATTGGTAGAAAGGTGATGAGAAAAGGCTTAGCCTACAAAGATATTACGGAATCCTTTACTGAAGATAAAATGAAGATGACGGAAAAGAAAACAAACGAGGGCACTCTACGGGACACTTTCAATGGATTGAAATGATGAAACAAAAACAAGCTTTATGCCCTTAATCGTGCATTTCCAAATTAAACACATATTTTAGAGAATTTCGAAATTACCGTGATCTCCCATGAATCCGATCTTGAAAGCTTGTTATGGAGTCTCAAGAGAGTTGCTACTTGCTCGATCTAGCTTCTGAATACAGTTTCCCTTGCTTCAGCTCAAGGATCGGTTTGCTTCATGAATTTACTGTACACACACCCACGGGAGAGAAAAGAGGGAGAGGGAGAGAGAGAGAGAGGGTGCACTGCACTCATGCCACTGATTTTCCAACAGTTAACTCCCAATGGGTTGAAGTTACTTAAATACAGCGGTTGAGCGCAGGGACCCCTCATGTGTTAGTACAATATTGCCCATCCCATTATAGGGTAAAATAACACAATTAAAGGATATATTTGTCCATAATATACTACTGTGTAGGGTATGTCAAAATTAGACTCATTAACACAATATTTGATCACTTACTAAATGAGTATATCAAAATTGTTCAATAACATTTGACATTAGTCACGTATTAATTCGGTAAAAGATTAAAAAAAAATTAGAATGATTTATGTCAGTCCACAACCGAATTAATCAATATGTGACGATAACATAAGGTCGAATGTAAGCAATCACCCAAAACATAAATAAGTCCAAAATGTGCCATAAATATCAAATCATATGTGCACCGACAGGATGCTCCATATAACCAGACATCTATAAACACGTGGCTCTGTAGTAGTATACAAGTATAATTATGGAAATGACACGACAATGTGATCAACATGTTCATTTCCATAAAGTCCACATGTCTAGCAAAATGAGACGAAAACAATATGTCTCCTAGACCATCGCTTCTTTATAACTATAATGAGAGTTTAGCAAAATGTCTCGAGAAGCGAGCTTCCATTTTCTTCATAATGAGACTAATACCAAGATGTCTCATGGAAGTCGTGCTTTCTTATCATCATAATGAGACTGAATCAAAATGTCTCAAGAAAGCACACTGAAGCTAAGCCATAATGCTTCAGTCTTTAATGTCCATATTGAGACTGAGCAAAATGTCTCGGACCATAATATCCTCAGTATATACATAATGTCATACGCAACCAAATGTGTACACAATATATGGCATATCCATATCATATAACAATATACATGCATGATAACAAAATGAGTAATACATAAGCTCATTTAAGTTGCAACTTATAATACAAACCAGAACTCCCACTGACTCAGCATATATAAGTGGATTCAAATAATCCCATATTGCGCCACATGCTCGTTAAATACTTTTGGAGCTAAAGCTTTAGTCAGTGGATCGGCTAACATGAGTTCTGTAGGAATATACTCTACTGATACACAAGATAGAGCAATTTTCTCTCTCACAAACAAGTATTTAATATCAATGTGCTTGGAACGTGAGGAACTCCCTGTATTGTGAGAAAAGGAAACAGCCGCAGAATTATCACAGTATATCTTTAATGGCCTCGGTACGGCCAATATACAATCCAGCCCTGTGATAAAATTCTGCATCCATAAAGCATGACGTGTAGCCTCAAAACATGCTACATATTCTGCTTCCATTGTTGAAGAAGCTATAAGTGTCTGCTTGACACTTTTCCATGATATAGCTCCTCCTGCCATCATAAACATGTAACCTGATATGGATTTCTTATCTTCCGAGCACCCTGCAAAATCAGCATCAGAATATCCAACTATATTCAAATAGTCAGATTGCTGATATGTTAACACAAAATCTTTAGTGGCTTGCAAATATCTAAGAACTTTCTTTGCAGCCTTCCAGTGTTCAAATCCAGGATTGCTCAGGTATCTACCAAGTACTCCCACTGGAAAACCAATATCAGGGCGAGTACAGACTTGAGCATACATCAGGCTACCCACAACGGATGCATACGGGACTGTTTGCATCTTAGCTTTGTCTACATCATTATCGGGACACTGAGACTTGGAAATTTTGTCACCTTTCGAAATTGGAGCTTTCCCAAGAGCACAAGACTGCAAATTGAACCTTTTCAAAATGTGATCAATGTAAGTCTTTTGAGACAATCCTAGAATTCCTCTAGATCTGTCACGAAGAATCTCTATCCCTAATACATAATGGGCTTCACCAAGATCCTTCATATCAAAGCTGCATGACAACATTTGCTTTGTCTCAAGTAACAAATTAGTGTCATTAGCAGCGAGCAAGATATCATCCACATAAAGCACCAAAACAATATACTTGCTCCCACTGACTCTCAAGTATATACACTGATCAACAGCATTCTCCTGGAACCCATAAGAGGTGACAATATTGTAAAATTTCAAATACCACTGTCTGGATGCCTGTTTAAGTCCATAAATGGACCTATTAAGCTTACACACCATGCTTTCACTACCAGTCTCAACAAAACCATCAGGTTGCACCATATACACATCTTCAGACAAGCTCTCATTGAGAAAAGCTGTCCTCACATCCATCTGATGCAATTCTAAATTGAAATGAGCTACCAATGCCATGATAATACGAAAAGAGTCTTTGGTAGAAACAGGAGAGTAGGTTTCAGTGTAATCAATGCCTTCTCTTTGACTGAAACCCTTAGCCACAAGCCTAGCCTTGTACCTCTCTACCTGACCTCTGGCATCTCTTTTGGTTTTGAAAACCCATTTGCAACCAACTGCCCTGCATCCATCTGGTAACTCAACTAAATCCCAAACCCCATTATGATACATAGATGCCATCTCATCATGCATCACATGTAGCCAAGATGAGGATTCTGAACAACTGATAGCCTCTTGAAATGTAATAGAATCAGATGATGAGTCAGCATCAAAATCATGTTCCTGCAAGTAAACAACATAATCATCAGAAATTGCAGGTCTCCTGATCCTCTCTAATCTCCTCAATGGCACATCAGTACCATCATCCTCTACAATCATAGGCTCCATATCATGATGAAGTTCAGGATCAACAGAAGAATCATCAATATGTGGTAATCCCATCGCAGAAGTCGGAAAAGATGGAATAGGAAAAACCACACATTCTACTCTTAATGTCAGACTGCGAGGTTCAAAACTCACATCATTGTGATCATCCTCAAAATAAATGGCACGATCAGACTTAATGATTCTAGTAGTGTGGGAAGGACAATAAAATCTAGAACCCCTTGAGCCTATACAATAGCCAATAAAATGACCACTAAAGGTTTTTGGATCAAGTTTCCTTGATTGTGGATTGTAGGGCCTCACTTCTGCTCTGCATCCCCAAACATGGAAATGACGAAGACTCGGTCTCTTCCCTGACCACAACTCATGAGGAGTTTTGGGCACCGATTTACTAGGTACCTGATTCAAAATGTAAGCTGCAGTTCTTAAGGCTTCACCCCACAGAAAATCTGGTAAGGTGGAGTTACTCAACATACACTACACAATGTCAAGAAGGGTACGATTTCTCCTTTCTGCAATTCCATTCTGTTCAGGAGTCCCGGGCATTGTATACTGGGCTTCTATTCCACATTCCTGAAGAAATCGAGCAAAAAGTCCAGGATTACGCCCAGTTTCATCATATCGCCCATAGTACTCACCACCTCTGTCTGATCTTATTGCTTTAATTTTCTTGCCCTTTTGGAGCTCAACATTAGCCTTAAAGGCTTGAAACGCAGATAAAGATTCAGACTTTTCAGTAAGAAGTTCAACATGACCATAACGAGAAAAG
The DNA here is from genome assembly GCA_018350135.1 of Citrus trifoliata. NCBI lineage: Eukaryota > Viridiplantae > Streptophyta > Magnoliopsida > Sapindales > Rutaceae > Citrus > Citrus trifoliata. Next base: position 4,544,870 of record CM031390.1, read on the forward strand.
TCATCGATGAACGTGATGAAGTACTTATAACCTCCAAAGCAATAGGAGTAAATGGCCCACAAATGTCTATATGTACCAACTCCAGCACCTGTTGATTCCTCTGAGTTCTCTCTTTTCTGGTTTTGGCAGTAAGTTTGCCTTTGACACAATCAACACAAGTGCCAAAATCAGAGAAATCCAAATTATGTAGAATGCCATCTTTAATAAGCCTCTCCATCCTCTGTATAGAAATGTGACCTAACCGTTTATGCCATAACATAGAAGAATTTTTATCAACCCTGGCACGCTTAGAGCTAACAACATGCATAACATGAGCATTGGATGATGATTCACCAGTACGAGAAAATAAATCAATCATATATAAGCCATCATATAGAGTGCCAGAACCAACAAACTCTGAATTGCGGAATAAGGAAACTTTTCTGTCACCAAAAAGAAAAGTATAGCCACATCTATCCAAAATAGATACAGATATCAAGTTTCTCCTAATAGAAGGAATATAAGTTGTATCTAATAGATCCAAAACATGGCCTGTGGCTAGATGTAGGCTAACAGCTCCTATGCTTTCAACTTTGACTGTCACTCCATTGCCCATGTGAACTATCAACTCTCCTTCATTGGGCTCCCTCTTGCTTCTGAATTCCTGTAAGGAATTTGTTATATTAATGGTTGCACCAGTATCCAACCACCAAGTATCAGAAGGAACATTAATAAGATTAGATTCAAAGCCTACAAAGGCTATAGGAATAGCTTTCTTTTCCAACCATGCTTTGAATCCTCTGCAATCAGCTCTTTTGTGTCCAGGTTTCTTACAAAAGTGGCATTTTCCCTTAAAGCTCTCAGAAGGGGAACCAGAAGTGGTAGAAAACTAACCACGTGAAAATTTCTTTCCAAACTTTTTCTTCTTGAAAAACTTATTACTGGTCTTTGAAGAGTCTTTCTTCACACTCCTACTCTCTTGAGCAGTTGTCATCATGACAGTGTGAGATTTCCCCTTCTTCAATGATTCCTCTTCTTAAACCACATAAGCAGTCAACTCAGTGATATTGCAAGTGTCTCTCTGAGTATTATATTGGCTTCTCAAATTGCCAAATTGTGGTGGAAAAGATTCAAGAATTTGGAAGACCAGGTAGTCATCAGGCAGATTGACATCCATGTCCTTCAGCTTCTTATGGTAACTGGTCATCTTAAGGATGTGCTCTCTAACCCCAGAAACACCATCATACTGAGTATTAGCAAGCAGCCTCAGATAGTTACCCTTTTCTGCCTTATCTACCTTCTTAAAAGTTCTTCCAACAGCTTCCAAGTAATCTTTGGCCTTATCACATGCAGGGATGCTATCTCTAGTTGTTCTATCAATGGTGTATTTCATTGTATCCAGACAGTGTCTATTGGATTCTTTCCAAGCTGCCCACTCTGCTTTTTCAGCAGCAGTGCTAGTATCTGTGGGCTTAGCTAGTTCATCAACTCTTAATGCCAAGTCTCTATTCGATGTAGACAGGTAAAATAAAATGGACTCACGCCAGTCCTCAAAATTTGTCCTAGTTAAAGTCTTGAGGGAGGCTACTTGGAGAAATGAGAGAATATCAAGAGCTGAGGAAGCAATAACAAAAGGATTATTAAGCATGCCAAACGAAAATCATGCTATAATCAATTACTCCTCATTTTAAGTTTTCTCCAATAGTAACACAATATGTTAGGGATCCTTGAATAATATAGGAGTGCACTAACCTACAGATAAAGCAGACAAGTTGAATATAACACCAACATTGACCTATTACCGACAGGATAATTAAGCCACTCAGTAGAAAATACTCAACAAATCTCTTTATCTTCCCAAGCATCCTACCAAGTAGTGATTTGCCGACAGAGCAATATCATCACCCGTATGGATCTTGGTTAGAACAATAACCTTCCATCATATAATCCATAATTCATAATTATAACGGACAATCAATTGCAAAACACCAAATAATTTATCATGATTGGTCCTACGATAAGCAGATACACAATCACTCTAAATTGTAGTTTTGTAGCATATATATGTTTCAACAAAATTGAGGCTACATAAACTTTATCAAACGTAATTAAAGTTTCCATCAAGATATTAAATCAAATAAAATATCTACATGCCTCAATAAAATATATGAATATTATGCCCATAAAATTCAACAATGATGGATTATTTTTAAATTTAAAATTCTGAAAAATCGCCAAAATTTAAAGGATTTTTGGACTCAACTGCAGAATTTTCAGAATTATGCTTACTGTTTTAAATATTAAACCTTTTGGCCCAAAATGTAAATAAAATTAAATAAACGGTTGGGCCATAATATAATTTACTAACATTTCAAGGACCAAACTCATCTTTTACAAAATTGACCCTCGGTCAAGGACCATTCCGAATATTTTGCAAATAATTTAGGCCTTAGTGAAATTACACAAAGTTTAGGGATCGAAATGAAATTATCCGATCATTTCATCTTCAACCTCGGGATTTCTCAACAGTGTTGCTACAGTAAATTTACAGTGACCACATTCATACCATCCCGATTTTGGTCACCAAAAATTACGGAAAAATTACATATTTGCTCCAGAATCATCACTCATGCATTATTTAACAACGATTTGATCAAATATGCCCAAATTCAAAAAATCCGAAAATCCAAAATTAAAGAAAAAAATTTTATGAGTGAGATTTCCCCAACAAATCAACTATGGTTTACAAGGAAATGCATAACCATGGGCTCTGATACCAATTGATGAAACAAAAACAAGCTTTATGCCCTTAATCGTGCATTTCCAAATTAAACACATATTTTAGAGAATTTCGAAATTACCGTGATCTCCCATGAATCCGATCTTGAAAGCTTGTTATGGAGTCTCAAGAGAGTTGCTACTTGCTCGATCTAGCTTCTGAATACAGTTTCCCTTGCTTCAGCTCAAGGATCGGTTTGCTTCATGAATTTACTGTACACACACCCACGGGAGAGAAAAGAGGGAGAGGGAGAGAGAGAGAGAGGGTGCACTGCACTCATGCCACTGATTTTCCAACAGTTAACTCCCAATGGGTTGAAGTTACTTAAATACAGCGGTTGAGCGCAGGGACCCCTCATGTGTTAGTACAATATTGTCCATCCCATTATAGGGTAAAATAACACAATTAAAGGATATATTTGTCCATAATATACTACTGTGTAGGGTATATCAAAATTAGACTTATTAACACAATATTTGATCACTTACTAAATGAGTCTATCAAAATTGCTCAATAACATTTGACATTAGTCACGTATTAATTCGGTAAAAGATTAAAAAATAATTAGAATGATTTATGCCAGTCCACATAATGTGAGAAATTAATCTAACATGAAAGAGATTAATCATCTGGCTAATGTAAGAATTACAGAGGCGTTGTCAAAGTAGGGAGGTTGTCAAATCAATCTGGAGTTAGCCTCAGTTCCCAAGAGCATGCTTGAAAAATATGAGGATCCTATCAGTAGCCCGTTTACTCAAAGCCTAAAGAGGATTCTCCTTACAATGCTCTATTTTCATTATGCAGGACATGAGGGACACTGGGGTGATGAATATCGAAGTGGACTTAATTGTCAGGTGGTGGCTTCAGTTGAAACTTGTTCAGATAGCTGGGCTTAGAGTTGATTTCGCGTTGAAACATGTGAAAACAACAGCGGATGCTTGTTATTTTCTAATAGATAATGAAACTGTTAACAGGGCAACCCTTTTACGAGCTACAAGAGGAAATAGCTCAGCTTTCTGAAGAGATCGATGAACGAAAGGCGAGAATCGAGAATCTGAAGAAGGGAGCATGAGACAAGATATATGGCCATGGTTCTGAACGATCGAGATTTGAAGCAATGCGCTTCAATGGAGCTCTGAGATTAAGGGGCAAGACAGCAGCCGACGGATTACTTGACAACATCCCAAAATCGTAGTCGTTAGTTAATTATCCATCATTTGTTTTCCGCAATTTTTCATCAATTGAAGATCTGCAAATTGTACTTAATATCCCTGCTCATTTTCTCAATCACATTGGGGAAAGAGTTTCGTGATTTACAGACCATTTCAATCCTTGGAAAATATACTTTCAAAATAGGCCCTGTTATAATGAATTGAGGCTGAGGATCTTGAGTTAGTCATTGCAGTAAATATTTGCTGAAGAGAGTGCTTTTCCAATAAGGATTCCATAATTTATTGAAGTGTAGAATGAACTTTTATAATGTTGTAACCAGGTTTTATATTGTGGTAAAACCCGGTTAAAAGCCCTTCTTCACTTTAACCTCACCTGATGATTTCTTATTTGCTGAATTCGGCATATAAGTCCGTTTGATTTATAAACACCTCTCATACATTATAAGCCACTTTTAACAAAGGATCATTAGATTTCATCTCATTCCCTTTGATAAGGCTCGAAATCAAGTCCTTGACCTTAGGGAGAGTACTTAATACCAACAACTAATATTAACTGATGTGGAACATTTTTCCATTCAATGATCATAAATATACGCCTCAAGAGCCTAATGGAATGGTTTTTGAAATAATTTTATTTAGTTGACCAAATGAATTAGAATCTCAAGGGTGTAGGAATTAAAATTTGATTTGGACTTTATTCACCTCTCTATTTTTAAAACGAAAATAGCATAAGTATCTGATTGAAAATTCATTCAGTATGAATCCTCTCACGGAAGAAATTAAGGCTTAATTGATGTCTTTTGAATATGCACCACTTTTTGAAATTCCAATCCTTTGGCGAGACTTATCGAATGGAGTCTAGCTTCTGAAAAATCAATTTCCAAGCCAATACTCACTGAAGGAAAGTAATACGACCTAGCTAATTACGTGGATCGGTCAAAATTTGATAATTAAGCATATTGTCACGGGACGAGAGGTTTCGAGCCCGTGCGGCACTCCCGCATCCCATACTACGAGAGTAAGGCTAGAGGAAATGGCACAATGTCGACTGGTTTCACTCTGCCTTGGGCTCGTCAGGAGAACGGCCTCAGTTCCCAACCAGTGTGCGTCAGGATTTTCCTAGACCCCTCTTCAGCGTTAAGTCCTCGACTAGCGACAAGCTCCCCAAACTCAACCGGGTCGGCCTGCCTGAACTCCAAAGAGTCTAGGGCAATGTATTCCCCCACACACACATTCCTAAAGCACGTCTCCAATAATCAGTACAACCATCATCGACACTAGCATACGGGCGCATATCTTGGGTGTCACGATTGCGGTTCGTGACAATATTCTACAACTTAATTGGTCTAAGAAGATTTTGGTTGCAAATTCCAGAAAGTTATTTTCATTGTCCCTCTCAACACGGTTTAATTTCTTGTATGATGGAAGAATGATATTAAGGTCAAATGCTCAAGTCTTTTGCACAATATTCAGTAGCCAAAAAAAACAGGGTCAAATGTACTATGCAGGTCATTGTGCTTTGACTGAAAAATATCAAATGCAATCGTGGATTTAGCATATGGAGGAAAATATGGCCAGCGACCAAAAATCATATATAGACCACATCTTTTTTCCGCATCCATTATTGACTAGAGTTACGTTTGCTTGCTTGGGTCATTTTGGCCTCGGGGGCTAGGATCTTAGAATCAATGATTTTATTGCATCAAAGAATATTAGACTTTAAATGAACAATAAATAAATAAAAAGCAACCAAGTGCAACCATATTATTGTCAAAAATTAAAAAAAAAAAATCCGACCATATGAAAAGATACAAATTGTCTCTGAATTGTGAGTTCCAAAATGATTACTTTGGCTAAAGTTCAACCAAAAAAAAAAAGGTGCTAAAATAATTCTGATGCCAATAGTTCAAAATCTTCTTGATAAGGATTGTACCTTACATCATATATTAATATGCAGTTAAATGTAGCTTTTCAAGATTCATAAGCAAGACATCATACAGACCCGATTTGGATATACCGTAAGTATAGTTGGATCATGCTTTTAAGTGGGTTTGAATCCAGACTTTTACTGCCACCCTTAGAAGTTTAAGCAATTGAACCGACGAACAGCAACGGTTTGCTCATATATATATATATATGAATAAGGCTTTCAAATAAAATTTGAGACATGTTAGTCCGATTGAGAAAGTGTGAACCTAAATCAACTATTTACTTGACTTTAATACAAAATCAAGCCGAGAGTTTACTTTGTGTCAACCACCAAATTCGCTAAGAAGTCCGCTAGCAATTACTACAAATGGAAGCAAGTAGACAAGAAGCAGAAACCCTTTTGACATTCATTATAAAAGCTCACTCCAATAGGCAAATGAACTAAAATTTAAAAATAACAAATTAACAATATATGCATAAAGCTCTAATGGCAACAAAAACCTTCCTTATCATCTTGTTTATCTATATGTTCTCAACGTCCAGAGCTCAAACACCACAATCCAACATAACCACAGGTTCCACTCTTTACACAAATTCCTCTCCAAATTTCTGGCCTTCTCCTTCTGGTCATTTTGCTTTCGGATTTTACCCTACGGGCAATGGCTTCAGGGCTGGAATATGGCTTATTGGCAGCGGCCCAGCAAATGACATAATTGTTGTATGGACTGCTCGACGCACAGACCCCGTGGTCTCATCTGGTGCTGCTCTCCAGTTCCCTGTCGATGGCAGCAGAGTCCTGCTTCGCAACTCCAATGGCGAAGTCCAGTTGATAGCTGAGCCTACTCGAACAGCTGTGGCTGCTGCAATGCTTGATTCTGGTAACTTTGTGTTGTGTGACTCAAGCTGACAAGCTCTCAAACTGTTTGGGCTAGTTTTGATCATCCAACACATATCATTTTGGTAGGCCAAAAGCTAGCTAAAGATTCGAAGTTATATTCAAGCATGTCTTTAACCAATCAGTCTATTGGCAACTTCAAACTCTGGATGCAATCAGATGGGAATCTGAATGCATTTCCACTGAGAAGTATCCAAGAAGGTAAATATGGTTATTGGTCATCTTATACTTCAGGTGCTGGACGTAACATAACATTGAATTTAGACCAATATGGTATTTTATATCTTGGAAATTCAACTGGGTTTATTGTAAAGAATTTAACTGAGGGTAGACCTTCAGTAAATGGGACAACTTTGTATCGAGCTACTCTTGATGTTGATGGCGTTTTCAGGCTTTAGCAGCATCAAATTGGGACTAGCGGTAGCTTTAGCTCCAAGATATTGTGGGTGGCAATCGTTGATGAAGATCGTTGTGTAGTGAAAGGAGCTTGCGGATTAAACAGCTACTGCAGTCTTAATGGTACAGGCATTGCTTGTTTTTGTCCTCCGGGATTCATTTACACTGATCCGGAAAAGCCTCAAGAGGGCTGCAAGTTAAATTCCACAACAGAAGATTGCCTTGAAGATAAGAGTGGCAACAGTTACAACATTTCTCTTCTAGAAGACACTTACTGGGAGCGCGATGAGTATGACATTGTCACTCGGACAAGTGAAGAAGCTTGTTCAAAGGCATGTTTGGAGGATTGTAATTGCGTCGTGGCAATGTTAGAGTTAGTGGATTGTCCAAAGGTGGAGACGGGGTTATCAACAAGACAACCAAGAAAATTGGCAAGGAATTTGTAGTTGTTGGTATTGTTCTAATTGTCTTTTCCTTGATAATTTTCTTGTCAACTCTGTATTATGTGTTGGCTCATCAGATATGGAGCTACAAGATCATCTTAAGGCAAGTGAGTTCAACTGATGTATTTGAAGAAATCAATTTGAGGTCATTCAGCTATGAGCAGATCGTGTTGGCTACCGAAAATTTCAAGGAAGAAATTGGCAGGGGAGGTTCGGGGAGGGTTTACAAGGGCTGCATTAATGGTGGGAAGGAAATTGCAGTGAAGAAGCTAATAAAGATAGTAGAAGAAGGTGAAAGTGAGTTTCGAAACGAAATGAAGATAATCGGTAGAATCCATCACAAGAACTTGGTGGACTTGGTGGGGTTTTGCAGTGAAGGATCAAACAGGCGTCTGTTGTCCGAGTTAATGAGAAATGGTTCGTTGGGAAATCTTCTTTTCAGAGCCGAGCAACGCCTAAGTTGGAGTGAAAGAAGAAGGATTGCGTTAGAGATTGCGGAAGGGCTACATTATTTACATGATGAATGCGAAACCAGAATCATCCACTGTGACATCAAGCCGCATAACATTCTCATAGATGAATCTTGGAAGGCCAAGATATCAGATTTTGGACTTTCCAAGCTGTTGAAGACTGATCAAACGAGAACATACACAGTTTTAAGAGGGACAAGAGGGTATACAGCTCCAGAATGGCACAGCCGCAACAATCCTATTACTGTGAAAGCGGATGTGTATAGCTTCGGAGTCATGTTGCTTGAAATTGTTTGTTGTAGAAAGAACGTGGATGAGAGTTTGAGAGATGATGAAATTATTCTCATTGACTGGGCTTATCAATGCTATGAAGCTGGGGAGCTCCAAAATTTGGTAAGTGATCAAGAAGATGTTAACATGGAGGAATTTGAAAATTTGGTGAAGATTGGACTTTGGTGTGTGGAGTGCGAGCTAAATTTAAGACCAACAATGAAACAAGTGATCTGGATGATGGAAGGAATTATTGTTATACCACACTACACAAGACAATTGTTGATGTTGAATCATCCACCGGATTTTTCCGCACAATATATTTCTGACAGCTCTATGTACCCTCGGTAATAATAATAAAAGAAAAATAAGATAATTTTGTTTTCAAGGGTGGTGATTTAGGACGAGTTTTCAGAGTCTAGAAGTATTTAATCTTATTTTAATTCGATTTTGATTTATTTTGATTTTGTCTTGTATCTGTTATTTTAATTTAATAAGAGTTTGAATTTCTTTATTTTTATTCAAGGGAGTTTAGAAATAATTGTATAATGTCATTATTTTAATGGTGGCTTTATTGTGGTTGTTGTAGTTTTTACGGCATTAATTTGATCGTCTTTTGTTCATTTTGAATTCAAATTCTCTACTCATCTAAACTATACAAAACTAAATAAAAATAGACCCCTTGACTATATTGTTCGCATAGAGGTTAATCATTTGCATATTAATTGAGTATCTAGTATGCAACGAAGATATTGGGACAATAATGTTATAGAAAACATTTCCTAAATTTATTTTGTGAAATACATCTCATTAATAAGTGATAACCCCAAATATGAAAAAAGGGAAAAAAATAACATATTTGCCAAATTAGAATTAATTTTCTAGTAGTGAGCAATTGAAATATTCAGTAGGATTAACTATATAATTTATTATTTATACAGGATTATGAAAATCAAACTCAAACAATATCCAAATTAACGGTAAAAAAAGAAAAGAAAAGAATCCATCCAAGTTTTTACAAATACCATTTTCAGAGGAAAAAAAAAAAAACTTTTTCAAATACCATCAGTCCATCACCTGTCGCTAATGTTCCTCAATGTCCAATAACAAATAGCCACTTCATCAAAACATGCTGACACATCCAACTTCGACCAACCAAGAAAAATCCACGTAATCATAAACAAATCACCCGATGTCGGCAACCGCCACAATTGGCAAACGTCAGAATTTTATTTTGTTGAAAATAAGATAATGAGTAAAAACGTCTAGGGTCCCTAGGTTTCAATTTAATCGCAGTTTAAGGCCTTAGTTTCTAATTACCATTAATGCTATCCAATTTTCAGAAACAAAATTATTAATTTGAATAATATTAAGAAATGGTAGAACCAACAGAAAGGCTGGTTCAGTTTGATTTTTTTTAATTTTGGTTCAATTTTTTAGAATGAAAAATCCATTCCCTTTTTTCTTCTTTTCTTTGTTACATATGAAAAATAGGTTTGATAATAGTTCAAATTTTAGAATTAAAAAACTTAATATTTTGTTACATAAGTGAATATGTATCATGTTATTATTGGTGGGCTATAAAATAAACATAAAATACAAATAAAAATAAATATAAATTATAAAATCGAACTAAATTAAAATTGATCGATTAAGTCTGATTCCGATTCTATTCTATAATATTTTGATTTTTTTTTTTAAGTTTGTGTGAAGTCAAAATCTTATCGAAACTAAATTGATCAGCATGGTCTGAATTGAAAAATGAATTGAAATAATCTGGTATCAACCCCTACCTATTATACTCATAAGACCAAATTTTCCGCGTACTTATGTGTAGTTGATTTTAATAAAAGGAATTAGAGTACAAGGTTCCGCATAAACTGCCATAAACTATCATCGTTAGTGATTTTATAATAAGTTAGGGAGCTGAATGTTATATATTTCCAATAAGATAAATTTAAAACGAAACAGATAAGTATAAATATACGCTGTGTAGAACATGTCGAGTTTTCTCTGGTTTTAGAGAGAAATTGATTTGCTTTGAACACGGAATGTGTTGGTCTCTGATTCATCAAAACGACACTTGTTTCATTTTTGTCTCTATCTCATTCTCTCTCTTTTAGGTATCAAATTCATTAGGGTTAGGGTTTTCATTGTTCTCTTGCTAATGATAATAACATTTTGGTTCGTTTAAATAGCAGAGAAGCCAAACCAAGCAACCAGGTATGAACAGAAGAAACCGAATTCTACATATTGATCTTATTTAATTCCTAACAATTATTTTTTAAAAAATTATATCGATATATGCAATGCATTATCCTTTGTGGCCATATGTATTGTTATGTTAAATTCTTTTAGAAGTAAATTTAGGTTCAGTTGCTGTTTTAATGAATTGGGTTCTTTTTAGTTTCTTAATTAATTTGCCTGTATAATTAATTTTGGTTTTCTTGGGATAAACTATCAACACCTTCTCTGGCTCTGTGCTGTTGTTCCTTTAGAGTTGCTGAACTTGGGAATTAGGGCCTTGGTGTTATGATTTGGACTTTTCGGTTGTTTGGAATTTTTTTTTTTGGAATAATGGATTTGTGTTTGATTGGGGTTTATTGGGTGTTTGGATTTGAATCTTTTTTTGTATAATGGGTTTGTAATCTCTTTCTCTTGAATGCCTTACTGTCTGTTTTTATATGATAGTTCTCAAATGATCTTTCATTAAAAGATTTTCATTTAGTGTCCTATACTTAATGGAACCTTGAAGTAGCAACTATGGTTTCAGTTTTAATTTGGTTTTTGAAGTCTTGCAGTAAATAAGTTAGATATTTCAATTTCGATTCAGCTTTAAAAATTTGATAAGTTGTTGTAGAGCGTGGAGCTTTGTTAATATGGAAAGTTCAGAAGATGGTGCGGCAAAAATGGAGCCTCCTGATCCTGATGTACTTGAGACTGATCCAACTTGTCGATACATCCGGGTAATGTTATGCTCTTTTTTACATTGTTAATCAATTTCTTCTATTTTCCCTGCTTGTTTGCTAGGAAAATTGGGAGGTGAAAGAAAATTAGTGTGGTGTTATCTTTTTTTGTATGCCTTGTTTTGCTTTTGAGGCAAGAGACTGAAGTTCTATGATGTGTCTTTTCTTATGTTTTTCTGTCTATCCCCATCAACAAAACTGAAAAATAACCTGATGTGGGTTCTTACAGTACAAAGAAGTGATTGGAAAAGGGGCTTTTAAGACAGCGTATCCTTCATTATTCTTTTTTTTCTTCCTTTTTTGTTTCATTTGGAGATACTAGTGTTTGTACTTGGTCCTGTGGATGCATATGTTTGCAGAAGCTGTTACAGCAGACATTTTTTTTCTTTTTTTTTTCTCTGATAAGAAAAAGGTAATGTTGGACAAGCTAGTCTATGACTGGATGTAGCAAAGTTGCAAATGGAAATAAACTCCTTTTTGGTAGTTTGAGCTTATTTTGTTCATGGATCTGTATGCTTTCCGTAATTTTTTGAAATCCTAGCTACAAGGCATTTGACGAAGTCAACGGACTTGAAGTAGCATGGTGCCAAGTTCGGATTGACGATGTGTTGCAGTCACCAGAAGACTTAGAGAGGCTTTACTCTGAGGTGCATCTCTTGAAGTCACTGAAGCATAACAATATTATAAGGTTTTACAATTCATGGATTGATGACCAGAACAAGACGGTGAATATTATAACTGAGCTCTTCACCTCGGGTAGCCTCAGACAGTATGTTTACTCTCCTTCTCATGACTCCCTTAAAATTCCCCTTTTTTGGTTTTATACTGAAATTAGCCCTGTGATTAGTGGCCCTGAACTGTGATTTAGGTACCGGAAGAAACACAAGAAGGTTGACATGAAGGCTGTGAAAGGTTGGGCAAGACAGATTTTGTCAGGCTTAATTTACCTTCACAGTCATGATCCACCAATAATACATAGGGATCTGAAGTGTGACAACATATTTATCAATGGTAACCAAGGAGAAGTGAAAATTGGAGATCTAGGGTTGGCCACTGTCATGGAGCAGGCTAATGCCAAAAGTGTAATTGGTATAATTTATATTTTTCTTCTTTAATATCTTTGATACTTATCAGAGGCAATTTCTCCTCTTATATGCAATTATGCCCATATAGATTTGGGGAAAAATATTCCAACAGCCCTGGGCATTATGGGTTTGATTCACATTCCAATGGTTTTATTGGAGATTTTTGTTTTATATACCTACTATATTTACCCAAATGTCATTGCTTCTGAGTTGGCTCTTCATTCTTTCCAATTGATCCATGGAGATGGTCTTCACAGGAACCCCAGAGTTCATGGCTCCTGAGTTGTATGACGAGAATTACAACGAGTTGGCTGATATATATTCCTTTGGAATGTGCATGCTAGAGATGGTGACATTTGAATACCCCTATAGTGAATGCAGAAACTCTGCTCAGATTTACAAGAAGGTTTCATCTGTAAGTTATCTATGAATGATATTTTGCATTTTCTTTAGCTTGTAATGGCTATTGCCTATGTTGGTCAATGACCTTTGTTTTATGACTTTGAAGGGCATCAAACCTGCTGCCCTTTCTAAAGTGAAGGATCCAGAAGTAAAGAGCTTTATTGAGAAGTGTCTAGTCCCTGCATCTCAAAGGCTCTCAGCAAAGGAGCTTCTGACGGACCCTTTTCTCCAAGTGAATGGAACAACAAAAAATCGTCCACTGCCGCTGCCTGACATTGTTTTGCCCAGAGTGGGAGCCTTTGGAGATAGGTGTCTAATGTCAGAAGGACCAGCTGGTGTGCGAAATAAGCATCCCTCCATGGATTTTGATAGTGACGCAGAACTGCCTGTTATCACTTCTCTTGATAATTCTGGTGGTGGGGATTCCTATTCTCCGAGCATTGAGGTTCGAAGATCTAAGAGAGGGAACTTTTTCTTGTTAAAAGGCGAGAGCAATGATGAATACTCTGTATCATTGATCCTTCGAATAGCAGATCAGTCTGGTCAGTACTTTGCCTTTTTAATGCATGTCTGCTCTCAGATTCTTGTCACTTTTTCTCTGAACTTTGTTTCATTGCACTCTCTACGATTTGATATATTTTCACATAACTTTTGTTTGATGTCCTTAAATGCAGGCCGCCTGAGGAATATTCATTTTCTTTTCTACCTTGATAGTGATACAGCCTTCTCAGTTTCAAGTGAAATGGTTGAGCAGCTGGAGCTGGCTGACCAGAATGTTACATTCATTGCAGAGTTGATTGATTTATTGTTACTGAACCTGATACCTGGTTGGAAACCATGTGTTCGCATTGACCATCTAATTACCCAAAAAAGCAGACGACAATCTCCTGAGGACCATGAGAAGGATGCTTTGTCGCTAGAACGTGTAGACAATTCTTCAGGGTTGTCCCAGAGGTCTTATGAAGCTGACAATCATTCAAGGTCTTCAGATGGCCAAGATTCTACTTCTTTCAAAGAAGGCATTCAAACAACAGTGCTAGGGCCTGATTTTATGAAGCCCGATGAGAAAAGATCTCATAATGATTTTAGCTGTCAGGGTAAGGCCACAGCAGATGATCAAACTTCTGAGAAATCAAATGTTTCTGCATCCTCCAGTGAGCAGAATGAAAAGAAATACTGCTTTAGTTCAGATATATTCCCAGAGCCGGGGACTATGGACTTCGATGGACATGCATTTGTTGTTAGAACGAGTGAATCTCCTGCCAGAATGGGATTAGGCGAAACCCTAGATGAAAAGAGCAATATCATGGACATATGCTCCTATGGTGTGGTGGACACTTCGAGTGGTCTCACTATCTCTTCTCTGGCTGACCAAGAAATAGACGAAGAAAGCAGAATGAAGCTGGAAATGATTGACCTGCAGTACCAGGAGGAATTTAAAGCAATCTCCAAGAGAAGACATGATGCCATCCTGGAGACGAAAAAATCGATGAAGAAAAAAACAGAGCCGATTTATTAGTTCTTTTCTTTCCTTTCTTTTATTTTATTTTCTTTTCTTTTCTTTTCTTGCCTAGCCTTTTTGTCTTCTATTTTTCAATTGTTCCCCTAAATCCTCCTTTTTCTAGTTCTTTACAGTCTAAAGTCCTCCCAGCAAGTGTAAAATTGTGTTATAGGAGAGACAATTGTAATAATCAAATCAGTTTGTTTCCAGAAATTCTTCTTGAAGTCCAGTCTTCAAATTTACTTCTCTTTTTTCCCTTATTTATTCTTAATTTTATAGATATGATTAAGGTAGAAATTAGAATGAAAATAGCCAAAAGAGTAGTGATATGGAGCCATATTTATTTTATTATTGTTTGACACGTACCCCATGTTTTAACATACAAATTGATGTGGGGCAAAGTGATTGATTGTTGCAACATGTAATGCAGCAAAAACTGTGGTTAAATGGCTATGAAGCATGCAAAAACGCAATCAAAACAAAAGGTTAAGATCTATTGACGATAGTGAACAATAAGCTCATGGCCTCCCTTTGCTAATGCTTCAACCCCTAATACTGAGAAAGATTTTCCGTATAGCACGTAATTTCGCCACGACATCTGTTATTTGCATTCGCTCGGATGGGGATTCCGATGAGCAGAGAACTCCAATTTTCACTATAATAACCAAGCACTCCTCGATTTTGGCTCCATAATTTTCAGGATTCCTAGAGTTGCTCGCACTTGCTTTCAGGTCCAACAACAAAGAAGGATCAACAATTTCCATTACTTTTTGTGGTCGAGCCATCTTGGCAATTTCATGGGGAGTCAAACCATCATTAAACATGTTATCGGTTGGTCATCTTCTTCTAAACATTTCTAGCAACAATGTTCCGAAGCTGTACACATTTCCTGTTGTTGAGACAAAAGGTTTGAATGGTTAAAAAGATATATTGTATTACTGCATGTTCTAGCTTTATACAAATGATTAGATATTGTATAAGGAAAGATGAGGAACTAAAGCCTAAGATTAGGGAGAATTACAATGGAGAAAATCAAGTTCATAACAGTTCCTAAACTTTAGTATTGACATTTAATTTCTCTTGATTGATGTGTGAGATTGAATCTTGCCTATTATGCCCCCGCAAGATGGCGTTTCCATCGGAAACACCAATCTTGGATCGAAGGTGAGTGAAACAAGGCTTGGCAAGTGGTTTAGTAAGCACATCTGCAAGCTGATTATGAGTAGAGACATGAGCTATTTGAAGTGAACCATTAGAGACTTTTTCCCGTACGAAATGAAAATCCAGAGCAAGATGTTTCATTCTTGAGTGAAAAACTGGATTGACGCACAAGTATGTAGCACCAATGTTATCACAAAAAAGGCGAGATGGCTTGGGGAGAGAGACGTGTAACTCTTGAAGAAGATTGGTTAGCCAAGTAATTTCAGCAGCAGCTGATGCAACTGAGCGATATTCAGCCTCTGTTGAAGAGCGAGCTACTGTCCGTTGCTTCTTAGAACACCAAGACACCGGGTTGCCACCAAGAAAAATAACAAAGGCTGATACAGAGGTAGAATCATCAAGATTTCCAGCCCAATCAGCATCCGAGAAGGCTGTCAAAGACAATGGCTGTGAGCGACGTATAAAGAGACCGTACGTGAGTGTGCTTCAAGTATCGAAGTAAACGTTTTGCGGCTGTCCAATGCGTTTGACTGGGAGAATGCATATATTGCGCCAATTTGTTTATTGCATAAGCCATATCTGTTCGTGTAAGAGAGAGATATTGCATGCCGCCAATAAGACTATGTTATTGAGAAGCATCAACTTTTGGCGAGCCATCATTGAGCATGAGGCATGTAGTACAACTAAGAGAAGTCACAGAATCTTTGATACCCTCCATTTTGAATTTGGCTAAAAGATCACGTGAGGTGAGAGAATCACCTCCACACCAAGGAAATAATGAAGATGACAAAGATCCTTAATGGAAAATCGCTTGGAGAGAGAGTCAATAACTTGACGAATGAAGCTTGAAGAATTTCCTGTAATCAACAAGTCATCCACATAAACTAATAAGTAGAATAGTATAGACTTGTTAGTGTCTATAAATAATGAGGAGTCAGAGCAAGAATTCACAAAGCCCAGAGATAAAATAAAATTCATAAGCTCAATGAACCAGGCTCTAGGCACTTGCTTCAAGCCATAAAGAGATTTGTGCAAGCGAAAAACATGATGTGGCTGAGAGTGATATTTGAAGCCAGGGGGTTGTGACATATAAACATTTTCAGCAATATGCCCATGAAGGAATGCGTTGTTGACATTTAATTGATTCACGTTCCATCCTTGGGATATGGCAACAGAGAGAACAACTCGAATTGTGATTGGTTTTACAACAGGACTGAACGTCTCTTGGTAATCCAGATCGGGTCGTTGATGGAAACCTTTGGCAACAAGACGTGCTTTATACTGAGCAATGCTACCATCAGGATTTCTTTTTATTCGAAAGACCAATTTGCATCCGATAACATTTTCATGAGCTGCAGGAGGCACCAATTCCCATGTGCCATTTTTTTTAAGGCATCAAGCTCTTTACACATAGCATCTCTCCACTCTTTTTGTTTGAGGGCTTCAGTGGTGGTAGTGGGTTCAAGTGATGGAGGGATCGAATGCTTAGTTGCAGTGAAGTAAAAAAAAAAAGGTTTGAAAATCTTAATTTTTGATCGGGTTTGGATAGTTGTAGGAGGAGCTGGCACTGGAACATGAACAAGTTCATTGATAGGGTGTATCTCACTAGAAGAGGAGCTTGAAAACGTTGGTTGATTGGTACCCGATGTGGGAGGATCAACCACATGTTGAAGATCACAATCTTGCATGGAGTCATAATCGACATGAGAATTGGTCATTAAAGGGATAACGAACCGAGAAGGAGTTGCTTTTGATGTGGGCTGACTTGGCCCATGAGAAAGTGCATGATTTGAGGAGTTACCATTATTGGTGGAGAAATGACCGGATGTTGATGAAGGCAACGATTTGATGGGAGATCCTTGTGTTCTTTTGTCAATAGGTGTATCACATTTGGAAAGAGAATAAGTATATTTATGGGATGTGGATTTGGGTTCAGGATTTGTGGAGATTGTTTTGGTAGAATTAAATTGGAAGGAGATGTAACGGGTAAAAGAGTAGTTAATGGAGAGAGATTTTTTTGTGACAAAGGAGGTATGTCTTGAAGAAGACTAACCAAAAAAAAAAAAAAGGTCTTGTTGGACAGATTTAAGGGAGGGAGATGCGGCTGACCATTTTTGTAAAGTGTAGGAACTAATTTTGTCACATTCATTTGACATAAAGAAGGAAGGAAACACATTTTCAATAAATTAGACGTGGCGAGAAAAATAAAATTTGTGATCTCAAAACAAATGTAAGAATTATGGACATTAGAGTAGCCAAGGAATAGACATGATTTGGAACATTGTTCAAGCTTATGTTTTGTATAGGGATGCAACCATGGATAACACAAGCACCCAAAGGTTCGGAGTTTAGAATAATTAGGCTTATGATGGAAAAGAGACTCAAATGGAGATTTATCCTTAAGAATAGGTGTAGGAAGTCTATTAATGAGATATATTGCAGTTTTAAAGGCAAATGACCAAAGTGACAAAGGTAAGGATGCCTTGTGAAGAAGAGTTAAACTTGTTTCTACGACATGTCTATGACGACTTTCGGCAAAAGCAATATGTTGAGGAGTGTATAGTGGAGATATGAGATGTTGGATTCCATATCTTTCAAACAAGGACTTTAGGCCATAATATTCTTTTCCTCCATCAGAATAAATAGTGCGAATGATGGAATTGAAATAATTTTCTACCATTGTTTTGAATATCGGGAATATTGTAAAGGCCTCAGATTTGTAGGATAATGATAAAAAAAGATGATGTAGTAAGAATAACAATCTATTGAACGAATTGGAGAAGGTCCCCATACATCAGTACAGATGAGATCTATTGGACAACGTGTAACGCCCTAAAATTAACACGTGCGGAGCACGTGAAGAAGGATGTTACTTACAAATCGTAATCCTTACTCATAAATCCAAACTGAAATACCTCAAATTCTTATTCAAACAAATCCACAAATTCCAACGTCTAACACTAAATAATCTCTCCCAAAACATAACAATAACAAAAGTCTCAAACTCTAAATTACAAGTTCATAACGGAAATAAACTAAATAGAAACATGAGTCTATTCCTCTTCTTATTCAAATGGCAAATGGAAACGAAAAATTATTAACTCCAAAGCTAAGCGCACCTCTCAAAAGAAACTTAATCTACAAAAAGTAATGACGAGGGGTGAGCCGTCAACTCGGTAAGTAAAATCATTCCTAACACACTAGGCCTATCGATACTAAAAGATATTGCAAACCTTCTTTTGTTTAAAACATATATCATAATCCATAAATTTCATAAAACGATATATCACGATAACATAACATAAATTCTTAATAATTCAGAATATCCAAAAGCATATTTACTTACGAAGCAAATCATATAATACGTATACATAAAACAAAAGGTTCGCTCATGTCACATAGTGTCACCTATATTCCCGGTGACCTGGTCAAAAACAGAATCAGAATATCGTGTGCACACTCAGAACAGAAACTCAGTACTGGTCCAGACAGATATATCGTATATTACGATCAGAATTATAATTTTGACTCTTAATCTAAAACTCATAATGACATAATGTTCTATGGAACTATTCTGGACATCCATGAGTACCCCATGTAAAATTTGTAAGAGGATCCGATATCAAAAACATTTTCAAAACTATTTATTTCTCAACAAATTCGAAACTGTTTTCACATAACCTAAACCAAACAGAACGGGTTCTATGATTTTTATAAAATAAAATACTAATTTGAAAATTATGAAATTAAAACTGGGAATCCTAGACACATATTAACCTACATATAAACTTTCAGAATTTTCCGAATTTATTTGGTGGTACAAATAATCTTGTGAATCTGATCGCAATGCTGGAATCGCAGTTTTCCAGTGCAGTGGTTTCTATTTCGAAAATACATATAAAATTGAAAACGAAGTCGAATTTAATGAAATAAAATTTACTCAAGAAGCCCTATATGCCTAATTTCCAGAAATATAAATTTCATAAGAAAAATCATTCAGAAAATATAGGTTTAAATTCGAGATACTCATGCTATCCAGAATTATCCTGTGTGCTTAATACATTAAGGATTGATTAACTAAACTCATAATAAATAAAAACTCTAAACAAAGTCTAAATACATTCTAAATCATGCATTATGATCTATAACCATATAGAATCGTGCCAATATAAACCTTAGATAGAGTGATTAGAAATATGTTGAGAATAAGGAGAATAACTTACCCGTCACTTTGATTCTCTCCTAAACAAAGGTTTGAATATTAAGATTTGGGTAGGAGCGTAAAGAGTAGCAGAGAAGAAGAATAAACGTTGTGGACTTAGGGTTATGGAAGGGAAAAAGTATGAATTTACAGGGAGTCTTAAGAAACCCTATTTAATTAGGAAAAATAACCCTTTTCCAAAACTATCTCATAAATAATTCCTATTTATAATTTAGTATCCCTTTCTTAATAAGGGTTATAGACTACCCATAATTCTCAATGAAAGCGCAATTTCCATAATTTAATAGTATGGAAATTTATGGCGTTCCACAATGACTTTGTAAAGTTGAAGTACCAAATGGTAACTTATGACATGTATTGCATTGACAAGAATCACAAAATAATGATAGAGATGAATTAGGAAACACAAGAATGAAATACTAACTAGCCAACGCAAGAGGAGTGTGAATTGAGATTTTAAAAATTATCCTAAGCAAACCACACAATAATTTAATCTAATGCCTTAATAAATTCGAAAACAATAAATTCAATAAAAGCACAATAATAAATGAGTAAGGGAAGAGAAACCAAACTCAAGGATTTTTACGTGGTTCGGCAATCCCCGCCTACGTCCACGCCTCCAAGCACACCGGGCTTGAGGATTTCACTATCCAAGCCTTTCCAAGGCTTCAAACGTTTACAATTGACTTCAAGGTGTCAATGAACCTTTACAACAAGAGATTATCTCTCCAATCTCTTCACTCCAAGTGTTTCTTACACTTATACTCTCACAATTTGATGAGAAATGAAAAATACAATAATGAATCTCTTTTTAAGAGTGGTTATACAAATTGAAGAACAAAGATGATTTGATAAATGATGAGTTACGAAATTGAAGCTCAATATATGTTGTGTGCACTTGTTCTTGCTTGCTTGGATTACCAAAAATGAATTGGTTTTGAGTTTATATAGTTTGAGCTCAAAAACTAGCCGTTATGCACGTTTTGGTCATTACCGGTTATGGACATCCGGAATTCCGCTTAATATTACCGTTACAGCCACAATTTTGAATTTCTGAACATCCGGATTGCCGCTTTGTCACATCCGGATTTCCGCTTATGCTCAGTAGCTTACTGCCCAACAACCGGATTTCCGTTTGTCAGGATCCGGATTTCCGCTTTCAATTCGGATAGATTCTGCCTAAAATCCGGACTTTCATTTGTCAGAATTCGGATAGCCGCTTGCTACAGTGACTGCTACAGTGAACTATTTTCTAAAATTACCGTTTGACCCCAAAACTTTATAAAACTGTATTATGGACCAAAACGTTATGAAACTTTGCAAATAGGTCCAATTTCAGAATTTATAAGTAATGCTTTGTTAATCTCAAAACTTTCTGAAATTATGATATAGCCCAAAATGCTATGATACTTTTCAAATAAGTCCTTCACCAAAATTTCAAGCAATACTTGTTTATTTCAAAGTTTTCAAAATTCTTTCAATTAAACCATAAACTTGAAAAACAACTAATTTCATAAAATCATTTTTCCATTAAATATGAAACATTTATAATGTGAAAATAATGATTTATTTAAAAAGAATAAAAACAATCAATTTCATAAAATCATTTTTCCATTAAATATGAAACATTTATAATGTAAAAATAATGATTTATTTAAAATATATTTTTCAATAATTTGAGCTTAAAAGATTAATAATTCTTAATCTTGTTTGTTATTATCAAAATCAACATTATGGAAATATATATATTAACAAAGAAGATCATTTTGGAGACCACATGATGAAGTGTTTTGGTGGATGGGTGACCAAGTCGATTATGCTAATTCTCAAGAGACATTTTGACTCCCATGCAAGCTTGCTTCATTGTTGTAGATACTCCATATTGGACCATTCATAAACATTATTCTTACTTCACCCTCGAGCCAGATGTGCTCCCGTGGAGAGATCCTTCACACAAAAAAAAGATGGAAAAAATTCAATTGAAATATTATTATTTTTACAAAATTGAGAGACAGAGACTAAATTTTGTTTCATAGAAGGAACACATAGCACATTAGAAAGAGTGAACGAGTTTGAGGGAGTGGAGAGAGTGGAGTGGCCAACGTGAGTAATATGCAAACTTGTACCATCACCTATAACAATGTCATCAGGACCTTTATAAGGTTGACTGAGTGATAAATTGTTGAGATTAGATGTGACATGGTGAGATGCTCTTGTATCTAAAAGCCAATTAGGTGAGGAATTATTGGTGGTGGTGGAATTGGCGGTAGGGGCTGAAGTATGGGAGAACGACTTTTTAGCATAATTACATTGTCGAGCCCACATTAGAACTTTTGCCTGAGTGATGGTAGCCTGAATTGTAATTGTTTAAGTTGTGACCCTGATTGTTGCCCGAATTAGGAGGATGCTGGCCTTAATTTCCAATATTATAATGGATTTTTTTTTTGCTGGCTTGGTTTCCATTTTTTGTGGGAAAACGAGCAACATTAGCTGTCATTTTGCAAAGATTTCCACTGGAGCAAAGCTCTTCACGTTTGAGGAAAGCCTCATATTCAACAAGTTTATCATGTAGTTCATCAAAACTAATCACAGTATCTCGTGCTCGTACTGTAGTTGCAAGTTCTTTGAATTCAGTTCCCACACCATTAAGAGTATGGGTGATAAGATATTGATTTGGAATTGGGGCTCCAATTAAAGCTAATTCATCAACAATGTCACGAATTGTGGCAAAGTAGTCAGTGACAGGTTGGGAGCCTTTGTCAATGAGAGTAAGTTACCCAGCCAATCCCATAGTTCTGGAGGATGAAGGATTGGCATAAAGTTTGGCAAGGCGATTCCAGGCTTCAGCAGATGTTTTGCATGAACGAATTACAGGTACAACTTTGTGGCTAAGTGAACCGATGATGCTGAGAAGAAGAAGCTTGTCTTGTTGCATCCAAAGGGTGAAATCTGGGTTTGGAACTATCTTTTTATCAATTATTGTCTCTGGAGATAGGCAAGGTTTGGTGCCATTAATGTAGCCGAGCAAATCATATCCATAGAGAAGTGCATCAAATTGCATCTTCCATGGTGAAGGCTGATGTTAGAAGGAAAAAGAAAATTAAAAAAAAAGAACATAGGTCAAGGCCAAAGATTAATAACTCGTGTGAGCTTAAAAATGCTCCGATACCATGTTGAGACAAAAGGTTTGAATGGTTAAAAAGATATATTATATTACTGCATGTTCTAGCTTTATACAAATGATTAGATATTGTACAAGGAAAGATGAGGAACTAAAACCTAAAATTAAGGAGAATTACAATGGAGAAAATCAAGTTCATAACAGTTCCTAAAGTTTAGTATTGACATTTAATTTCTCTTGATTGATGGGTGAGATTGATTCTTGCCTACTACCTGTCAAGGACACATCCCCCTCCATACCGTACTCTTGAAAAAAAAATCGTATTCTTTGTGTCAGACATTATAGCATTAATATTATTGAAAAGAACAAAGTATCAAATATCAAAATATATAATTAACCCAAAAAAGAAGAGAGATATTTTATTATTAAAATAGGAGAAGACAATATAAGATTCGATAATCCACACAATACTATAGATTCCCTTTTATAGGCATTAAAGTACTCTCTTTTACATGACAGTCACGATTCTTTATCTCTAAGGAATCTTATACACTACATTAGTTACATCATACAGCTCAT
The DNA here is from genome assembly GCA_018350135.1 of Citrus trifoliata. NCBI lineage: Eukaryota > Viridiplantae > Streptophyta > Magnoliopsida > Sapindales > Rutaceae > Citrus > Citrus trifoliata. The sequence goes on from CM031390.1 coordinate 4,568,240, forward strand.
ATATTGATGACTCACTAGACAGTACATGTGACTCTTCACTTGTCACTTATTTATTAGCTATTATCCATCATTGCTTCTGCCAGTAGAGTCCATTATTGCTTCCTTTAGTTTGTGCTGCATTCCTTATCACGCCATGCAGGATTATTATTGTAGGCCTACTCTTATTCCCAATTTTCAAACATATCTTTATCCATGGGTTTTATTGGAGGCTCTTCTCGCAAAGGCTGAGGATCTTCAAGAAGTTAGTCTTGTCCTTATTCTTGCTTGTTAGCCTACATGGCTATAAAATATTAATTTTGATGATAACAAACCACATGTTTTAGATAAACAAATGATTACACATTATGCTTTTAAAACAAGAAATAAATTTTATGAAATTAATTATTTTTCAAGTTATGGACTAAAATGAAAAAGCTTGATTTTAATTAGTATTGTTTTGAATTCCAAACTTAAGCCTTTTTGAAAATATTTAAAACGTTTTGGGCTATACTATAATTTTCATAGATATTTGGGTCATAGAATAATTTGAGAACATTTTGGGAATAACAAGTATTATTTAGAAATTCTAAACTTAGACTTATTTGAAACTATTCATAACATTTTAGGCCATAATGCAGTTATAGAAAGTTTTAGGGTAAAACTATAATTTTAAAAAATAGTTCACTGTTACTGGCACTGTAGCAAAGCGGCTAACCGGATTCAGCAAAGTGGCATACCGGATGTTCAAAAATTTAAATTTTTGAACATAATGGTAACATAAAGCGGCTAACCGGATTCACAAAAGCGGCAAGTCAATTATCACCAGAAAGTCAATACGACTAGTTTTCTTCTTCAACTATAAATTGTCCGCTTTGAGCCTTAACAAGGCCCACATGAGTTTATTTCTGGGGTGCCCATACACCCCAAAACGTGTCTTGCCAATTAAGGTGTGGATCACCCTTTATAATCCCAACATCTCTCCCGTGCTTTGTCAATGTGGGATTTACCTAAGGTGTTACGTACACCCCCCTTAGGGACTCAGCGTCCTCGCTGAGGTTTCCCATCGTTGCTCAAGAGGACACGCGGAGCCGCTCTGATACCATAATGTCATGACCCAACCTAGACCTGTGAATATATTGTTCGCTTTGGTCCTTCACAGGCCCGCACAGGTTTGTTTCTGGGGCGACCATACATCCCAAAACGCGTCTTGCCAATTAAGGTATAGATTACCCCTTATAATCCGAGCATCTCTCCCGTGTTTTACCGATATGGGATTTGCCTAGGGCGTTACATTAATTGAATGTCTTATCTTCTCTTAAGATAAAAACTCCATTGTACAGTGTATATAAAAAGATCTTGATTGTAGTAGCTTAAGGGTATTTGGGTGTAGATACTTTGCTTATTTAAGAAAATACAACAAAATTAAATTTGAAAGGAAGACATATCCCTATGTTTTCATTGGGTATAGTACACATCACAAAAAATACAAATGTCTGGATCCTAAGATGAGTCGAGTATATATATCTCATCATGTAATATTTGATGAGTCTAACTTTCAATATGTCATTGATTTTCAATAGATAACTAAAATTAAAGGCACTATAAAATTAATCAATTTTCATGAATCTGAGGCGTGGACCAATACGCTAGTAGTATTTGGAGATTTTTGTTGACTGTTTATTAAATTCAACTGGATGTTGTAATCGTGCTAATGTTAATGAGACAAAAGAAGCAGAGACTCAGTACAACACAAATCCTCCAATTACGAGAAACTACTATTAATGACTTAAAAGAAATAGAGAATTATTGCAACACCTCTTTACCAAGTTTTGTTCTTGTTTAGCACGAATTTATTAAGCCAGCATAACCTGAAACTAGTAATGATACACTCACTCCCTCACATGAATTAGAAAAAGAAGATTGCCTATTAATTCTACAAGCATTGAATGTACTGAGAAAAATAATCAAAATTTTCATGTTCATGATCCAAATGGCATTGATAATAAATTGTTCATTGATTTAATTTATTTAATTATAAAAAAAAGTAAGAAATTATCTTATCGACATCAGAAAATCACCATTAGATGATTACAAGATGAAAATTGTGCAACAATCCTACTTTGGCTGATCAAATGGCACTCACAACAAAATATGCTCTATTTATTTCGGAACCATAATCGTACAAGACGGCTTTGAAAATACCATACTGGCTAGAAGCTATAAATGATGAAATTGAAGCATTGAAGAGCAACAATACATGGACCTTATCTCATCGACCAACATGTGTGAATACAGTTGAGTCAAAGTGGGTTAGAATGAAATATAATGAAGATGGCACAGTAGACAGATTTAAAGCTCGTCTTCTTTCTCACAGGTATAGGCAGATTCATGGTTTGGACTATCATGAGACCTTTAGTCCAGTTGTGAAGCCTACAATGATAAGATTAATTCTTGCCATAGCAGTTCATTTAAAATGTTCCATGAGACAAGTTGACATCAAAAACATTTTTCTCCATGGATTACTTAGGAAACAGTATATATGGAATGACCTCCAGGATTCCAAGATTCAAAATTTTTTAATGGTGTTTGCAAACTCAATCGGTCGTCGTATGGACTTAAGCAAGCATCACATCCATGGTTTGATCATGTCACGGTTTTTTCTTCATAGTGGTTTCCTTCTTCATAATAGTTTTTATGCTAGTTTACGTGGATGATGGGGTTCTTACAAGAAACAATGAAGATTGGCAAGTTTATTTAAAGGTTAAGATAGAGTTTGCATTAAAAAATCTTAATAAGCTTCAATATTTTCTTGGCCTTGAAATTAAGCATATTTCAAGGGTTATTTTTATAAGCTAAACCAAGTACACAAAAGACCTGGCAACTCGTGCAAGGATGCCAGAATGCTCACATTTTGATACCAACCAGGTTTGATGGCACTTCAATAGATCCAAAAAAATATAGACGCCCTGTTGGAGGATTACAATATCTTACTTTCTTTTGACCGAACATTGTACATGCTGTTAACAAGGCCTGCCAAAATTTTCAAGAACCCACATAAGGTAATCTTCGTCCTATCAAGGGAATACTATGATATCTAAAGGGCATAATAGACTACGGCATTAGTATATTAACAAAAGAATTCTAGGTCTTAATGGATCTTGTAATGTTAATTGGGGAGGATGTACAGTAAATCTCCTCCTACTACTGGCTACTGCATTTACCTAAGTGCAAATTGTATTTCATGGTCCTCTAAAAGACAAACTACAGTGTCAAGATTAAGCTTTGAAATGGAGCATCGCTCACTTTCATCAACTATTGCCTAAGATAACTAAGTTAACTCTTCCTTTTCGAGATATTGGCATATTTCTACACAAACCATCTCAGCTCTTTTATGACAACATTGACACACTTCACATGCTTGCTAATCCACTTTTCCATGCTCAAACCAAGCATGTTGAAATGGATTATCACTTTATTAGCTAGGGGGAACATTGCCATTGGTGCAATTTTCAAATATTTATGCCTATAACCTTGCAAGTAGTAGACGTCTTCACTAAAGCAATTGGCAAATATCCTTTCCTGAGATTTCGAAGTAATCTAGGTTTAGATGCCGCTCCACATACCACATACCACATTAGAGGGACGATAAAGAAATGATGTAGGAAGCATATAAGGTAAAATAAATAAGGAATTCTAAATTTTGAGTCAGTTTAGTGTTTAATATTTCTATTAGGATTTATCTTGTTTTATTAAGCTTACTTGAGTCATATTTGAAATTCTAGTCTAATTGCGATTTTACGTTAATTCTCTTATTTAAGAAGGATTAGGATTAAATCAGCTACTAGTATAGATAAGGTTGTTATCTTAGTTTATTGTAATACCTTTAGCTTTTTATTAATAATATTTCAAATTATTCCCTTTCAAATTTATCTTCGCTATTAATTCGACATTTTCTCTCTTTGAGAGTTATTCTTTTTTTAGTTTAAAAAAAATGTCCAATAGAACGACATCTAGTATCGCTTCCAAACTGTGTCAACTGGTGTCAAAGCCTTTCTCTATGCCAAGCAAAGATTTTCTTATCACCAACCATCCTTCATACACAAATGGTCCCTCCACATCGATTAACTTCACCGATTCCACCAATTATTATAAAAAAAAAAACATAAAAATGAACCAGCAAAACCTAAAGCCACCTTCACAACATCTGCACATGGCTACCGCCTCTGCCTTTCTTCTTATTTTCCCAATGATTTCTACCCTATCTTGAATGCTCACACGTCGCCAACCAAATCTCAGCAGTCAAAAAACACCAATTCGCCAAGGTAGCCACCAAAAACAAACCAAAACAGTCACAAACTGTTGCACTAGCCCTCAATTAGCTACCTACATCATGATTTTCCAGCCACCATCACTACCAATCCGTTTACCATCATCAGCCCTTTCTTTCTAACTAGTTCCTACGTTATCTGCCATCTTATTTTCTGGAATTGAAACAAACCTCTAACTGCCAATTCCATCAAATGTTTTAATAAAACCATCACAATCTAAGTAAACAACCACCAGCTAACACTCACTGACCTCAACTCTTCCAAATCCACCCAGCCTTTTTCAATTTTTCGATCACATTCGTCAGTATCCCATCTTTTGCTTATTTATAATTTTGACCTAATAATTTCCTTTAATTACATTGTTGCCCTTTAGTTTTCTGTTATTACAAAAACTTAAAAACTAAAAAAAAAAAAATTAAAAAAGAAGTGGTATAATGAGATATACAGAAAATGATGATGATCTTTTCTACGATGATGAATTTACTAATCCTAAAGATTTTTTTTATTAGATTTTCAAAATTGAAGATATTCTAGAGAATAAACATGTCAAGCATGTGTCGTCTTAATTAATGGAACATGTATCACAATGGTGGACAAACTTACAAGCAACATGCATTCGATATGGAAGAGATAATATTTGAACTTGGCATAGTATGAAAAGAAACATAAAAGCTTATTTTATTCCTCCTAAATATTTTCGAATGAACTGTAGAAAATTTGATAAGTGTCAACAAGGTATGAATTATATTCGATTCTATGAATCTCAACTTCGAAATTATCATTCTCATGTGAATCTTCCTAAAAATGATGAAGATACAATTTTAAGATTTATAAAAAGATTACATGCTAATATTAAGGAATAAGTTTTGTTACAAATTGTTGCTACTCATAAATATTAATATGTTAAAATTGCTTTAGAAGTTGAATTGCAAATCGAGAGAGAGATAGAGAAGCATTAAAAAGATTACATGCTAATATTAAGGAATAAGTTTTGTTACAAATTGTTGCTACTCATAAATATTAATATGTTAAAATTGCTTTAGAAGTTGAATTGCAAATCGAGAGAGAGATAGAGAAGCATTAAAGAGATCTAAATGAGTGCAAGAGCATCACCAGAGCCAAAGAAGAAAAGATCAAGAGTTCGATAGATTTATTCTTCTAAAACTACAGCATGAGAATTTGTCATTGAAATAGGATCTTATCATGTACTTCTTCTAACTAAATGATAACTTTATAAAATAAAAGTTATTATGACGCTTTTAAACTTAAATGAATATTACTTAGAGAGTAAATGATGTGTTTTCATTACATTTTACTTATATTTTGAATGAGCGTCCATTTTAATTTATTTTTAATAAATTAAGTTTTCTTTAGATCATTTTTGTGCTTAGGGGCACGATTGTAGGTGATTAAAAAACTCGAGTTTCAGAGATGGAATGCTGTTATAATAAACTTGCAAAGATAATTAAAAAAAACTTGGCAAATGAGTTTAAATAAGTCTTGAACAATGAAGATGTTATAGTCGTTGCTGGAGCAATTCTGAGGTACTGACAGAAAAAAATATCGCGCTTAATAACTAAAAGATTGCGATATGAAGTTTTCAAAATTGGAGGATACGCGCCACACACTTTCAGTTGCCCAAATTCAAGTTATAAAAAGAGCATGCATAAAAAGAAAAAAGAGAGAGTCGTCACCCAAGGAGAATTATGAAAAGAAACAACAAGAAAATATATATTAAAAGAGAGATTTAAGAGCTGTAATAGAGGATTTAAGGAGAAAACATAGGAGAAATCATGAAGACCAAGCAGAACTCAGTTCTTTTTCTTATTTTCTTGATTCTATTTATTTATATGGATGTATTTAATGGTTGAAACAATTTTATTTATGGTTCTATCACAAATCATAAACTGAATTTGATTGTGGTTGAGTGATAAACGATCTTAATAGATGTTTAATTGACATATCTGTGTTGCTCTATATTTGCTACAACATTTTGTCTTAATTATATTTATTTCGATTCTCTATTTCGGCTGACCACCCATTTAGTAGACACTAGCAAAGAAAGAGCCTAAAAAATGTCTAACTTAGTGGAACAAATTAAGAAAATACTTGATTTTAGATTAGATTTCCCAAGTTGAGTAAATCTCAATTTGAGCAGGGTTGTGCTTGATCTAAACTTAGTAAAAAACTAGACATAAGGATTCACATTGTAAGGTAAATCGAACCTAAAATGTTTAATGCTATATTTAATGTTAGCATAACAATTGATCACTGTTATGTTACATTTAGATATAAGATATCCAACAAGTAACAGCTGATGACGTATAAGGGATTCTGCCCAGTGTTATAGCAACATGTTCTTAATTAAAGAAATAGTCAACACCATTAAGTGAGTTTAATCACTCAACTACTCAATTCCCATTGGTTACATCCTTGTTTTTTATGTGAGAGTTTTCTTTATTGCATTTATTTATTGTAATTTTAATTTTATTAGTTTATTAGTTTTACAATTTATTTTATTTTAATTAGAACAAAACTACACTGTTAAGATTGTTGTAGCAAGTCTGATAACATCAATACTTATCAGTATATTACTTGTTGTATATACTTGCACATTGACACCCATAGCAGTAGAAAACACCCAACACTAGAGGATACTAATATCAGAAAGCAACCTTCTTATGCCAATAAAGATCATAATTTACCAATGAAAAAAAACATTGTGCTTGATTTTACAATTACTAAACATGTGTTTATTAATACACTCGTCAATGACAAAGCGTTAATCCAAGAATCTAAAGTTGAAGATATTAGTATGGAAGAGTAACCCTTACTAGCTTCATCATTGGAAGAAAAGACTGTTGTAAAAGCTTCTCTTAAAGAGATTTCAAATAAACTTGAAGTTTCAAATGAAAAGGTACAATCCATTCTTCACCTGAGTCTTATCTCTAACAAAATGGTTAAAATAATGAAAGAAACTCAAGGTAAAGAGACAACAATTGTTCTTGAAGATGATAAAGTTGATATAGTTTGACCAATTATTCATGAAGTTAAGCAAATTGTTCTCGAAGACCTTGAGATAATTGATATGGTTTTACCTAGTTATAGTGGACGCAAGAAGGTTATTCTTAAAGAAGATATGACTACCAAGAGAAAGTTAATTGACAAGAACATCAAGTAAGGTTTGACAAAAGTCATGAAAGTTTTGGAAGTTCTTGACAAAAGTCAAGAACATTAAAGAGAAAATGAAATATGCAGTATTTCGAGTTTTAAAGGAGATTGATTTGAAAGACTATGAGTTTGAGCTTCAAGATACATTTCTACTCCACTTTAAGTTTCGTCCTCTAAATAGTCTTTTGTTTTTAGTAAAACTTGAGGATGACCTTTTTTTTTTTGAAAGAGGAGGAGACCATTGTAGGAAGCATATAAGGTAAAATAAATTAGAAATTCTGAATTTTGAGTTAGCTCAGTATTTAGTTTTCAGTATGATTTATCTTATTTTATTATATTTATTGGAGTTATATTTGTAATTTTAGTCTAATTGAGATTTTAGATTAATTCTCTTGTTTGAGAAGGTTTAGGATTAAATTAGCTACAAGCATAAGTAGGGTTATTATCTTTGTATATTGTAATACCTTTAGCTTTTCATCAATAATGTTTTAGATTATTCTCTTTTAGGTTTATCTTTATCATTAATTCAACATTTTCTACCTTTAAGAGTTAATCTTTCTTGAGTTTCAAGAGCGTACGCTAAAATAACATTTAGTATCACTTTCACACTGCGTCAAGAAAGAATCATCATCAATATATGCAATCAGCCAAGGTTGTGGAAGATAGTAAACAATGCACGCTTGATAAGGAGAGTAGTCAATAGCCCATGTAATCAATTGATATCCTTGAAACCAATCTTGTTGAATGTAAGGCACTATTAAAGGGATTTACAAACTCCAGAACTACAAGTCAACGAACATATCATTAGTGTATAAGCTATAATCTTTATTCTGTTATAAATCACTTTGATTATTTTCCAAGACTATGGGAAGTCTTAGGCTCCGTTTGGTACAGCTTATTAAATAGAGCTTATAACAATAGAGCTTATAGCAGTAGAGCTTATATCAATAGAGCTTTTGGACAAAAAGTTATTGGGTGTTTGGTTGTCAATAAAAAAAGTACTTTTGAACCATTAAACTGTGTTATATTTTTTATATTATATATTTTTTAGAAAAGCTCTCTAATCTCTACTCCCAAAAGCTCAAATTTTGGGCTTTTGCTAGTAGAGGTAAATTAGCTTATTTAAGCTAAAAAAACTCTACTAAAAAAATAACCAAACACCATACAAAATTTTAAAAAATGCTTATACGATTAAATAACCACTTATAACTCTTAAATAAGCCATACCAAACAGGCACTTACTATATTTCTTGTATCTATCTTTATATATAAGATAACATTGTACAAGTAATTCGTCATCAATTAAAAAGCATTTCATAAAAGGCATTTCAATCATCAACTTTTAAATGCAAGACATGAGCATAATTTTGCAATCTCAATAAAAGGTTTAGATCAATCAACAAGAGTGAACATTAAGCAAGTGGCCTCAATCCCATTTCTAATGCATCAAGCTCTGTTATTGAGAAAGACTTTCCGAGCAGCACATAATTTTGCGACAACATCTGTCATTTGCATTCGCTCGAATGGAGACTCCACTGAGCAGAGAACTCCAACTCTCATTATGGCAACCAAGCAGTCCTCAATTTTCGCTCTTTCATTTTTAGGATTCCTTGAGTTGCTCACCCTTGCTTCCAAGTCCAACAACAACGAAGGATCAACAATTACCATTACTTTTTCTGGCCGAGCCGTCTTGGCAAATTTATGGAGATTCAGACTATCATTAAACATCTTATCGGTTGGCCGTTTTCTTGTAAACATCTCTAGTAGCAAAATCCCGAAGCTGTACACATCTCCCATCATAGACACATCCCTGCCAACGCCATACTCTTGAAAAAAAAAAAGAACATTTTCAAGTTCTTTGTGTCAGGCATTATAACATTAATATTAACTAAAAGAACGAAGTATCAAAAATGAAAATATGTATTTACCTGGGGCAACATAGCCAACGGTTCCTTTTATCCCGATTGAACTTGATGGTGTTTCAAGAATTGTACTAGGAGAATAATCAGAAAGAAATCTTGCAAGCCCAAAATCACCCACATGAGCAACCATGTCATGATCAAGCAAAACATTGGGGTTTGGCAGTGATGGTGAAGATATTCGATTGCAGAAGCCACATCAATGACTAAGTTTAGTCTTTGAATGAGACCTAAATTGCCAGCTTCAAGTTTATCATTGCTCTGGTGCAACCAATCCTCTAAACTTCCGCATTGCATGTACTCGTAAATAAGAGCCTTGAAATCAACCCCTTTAAAATCAATGCTTGAGCAGACAGTGACAATTTTGATGAGATTTCGATGGCGCACATTTCTTAATGCTTCACATTCAGTAACAAAACTTTTGGCTGCACCTTTTTGCTTAAGATTCATTACCTTCACTGCTACTGGAGTCCCAGTTTCACCTAGCTTTCCTTTATACACAAAGCCAAAGCTTCCCTGACCAATCATGTTTGATGCTGAAAAATCATTTGTTGCTTTATTCAACTCAGCATAGGAAACCATTGGAAAATGTTGTTCCATCGGCAACGTACGAGATGATTTCTGTGTATGTTTCCTTCTTCCAGTATAAACAATAATCATACATGCTAATAAGATCATCAATATTACCGCCACTGGAATCACAACTTTGAGAAGAGTGATTCTTGTTATTCTTGGTCTAGTGAAATGGCAGGATGGTAAATGCAATTCTTCTATACCCCCACAAAGCCTTTCATTCCTAATCAAATGATACGCCGCGGAGGTCGTCAAGGATTCCAAAGCCTAGCAACAAGTATGCTGGGTACGTTTGAATTATGCATGGATGCTTGGAAGTCGAACGGTCACATGGCTCAAGACTTATGCATACGTTACATGCAACATGCAGCACGTTGGAAGAATGGTCGTTGGAGTAGTCTACAAGGATCGTGGGGGGATTCGGTCAACATGGGATCACTTGCTGATTTAATGGAGATTTCTCATTTAGTTTAATTCATTTTCGGTTGTTTAGTTAAGCTAAAAGAATAAGTCAAGTTGTTAGCTTAGGACCTGCCTACAATCTCGAGTGATAGTTAGATTGTTTGGCTAAGTTGTTTTATGTATAAATAAGCTCCAACGGACTTGAATAAAGGCATTGACTATTATCCAAAAATCAAATATCTTGTGGTTTTATTTCTCACCCTAAGTAGAAATATATTCAATCACTTACGCTTTGACTGGGACCGCTATCAGTGGTATCAGAGCGAGGTTACTATGTCAACCAACAAGGAACGCATAGAGCGTGTGGAAGCTGAGATCGGAAGCTTGCAAGATGGAATGAAGCGTATGGAACTAGGGCTTACTGACAGATTGCACCGCCTAGAAGAAACAATGAGCAAACTGGTAGATTCACTTTCAACTTCAAAAGGGACGCCAAGTCACAACCATTCTGATCACGCCGGATCCTCACAGCCTAGTCGTGGAGATAGTGAAGGGAGCCGCCATCAGCTAGCATCAAGACTTACCAAACTGGAGTGTCCACGATATTCCGGCGACGACCCAACGGAGTGGTATAATAGGATCATGCAATTTTTTGAGTACCAGAAAGCAACCAACGAACAGAAAGTCTCCTTAGCTTCTTTTCACCTCGAAGGAGAGGCCAACCAATGGTGGCAGTGGATGCGACGAACTTATCAAGAAGAGGAAAAAACAGTAACGTGGGAAATTTTTGTGGAGGAGCTTTGGGCACGGTTTGGCCCTACTGAGTGCGAAGATTATGATGAGGCGTTGTCCAGGGTTAAGCAGACAGGGTCACTACGTGATTATCAGAGGGAATTCGAAAGGCTTGGGAATCGGGTACGAGGCTGGACGCAAAAGGCCTTGGTTGGGACCTTTATGGGAGGATTGAAGCCGGAAATCTCAGAGGAAATTCGGATGTTTCGGCCCAAAACTTTAAAAGAAGCTATAAGCCTCGCACGTATGAAGGATGACCAATTGACGCGACAAAGGAAGTTGCTGCGACCACAGTACCTCAACCGTACACCATCAGCACCAACAAACAATACCCGTGCCCAACCAACGAGACCCATCAAACGGCTGACTTGGGACGAAATGCAGCGGCGTCGAGCAATGGGACTTTGCTTCAATTGCAACGATCGGTTTACAGCAGGTCATAAGTGCACCAAACCTCAGTTATTGCTCCTTGAAAGTGAGACAACGAATGATGAAACTACATATGAGGGAATTCCTGAAGTCTTATGCACAGAATCTGACACTAAAGAGCCAACCGATCCAAAAATCACTTTCTATGCCCTCACTGGATGGGCAGCCCCAAGAACCATGCGGGTCACGGCAAAGGTAGGACCATATAAGATTATGGTTCTGATCGATAGCGGATCAACTCACAATTTCATCAGCTCCCGAATGGCCAACATGTTACGGCTGCCAATCATTCCCACTGCAGGATTTTCGGTGCGAGTGGCAAACGGAGAAACACTATCGTGCAAGGGAAAATTCGAACGGGTTCAGGTATTATTACAAGAGGTTCCATTCACTTTGACTCTTTATTCACTTCCAATTACAGGGTTGGATATGGTGCTTGGAGTCCAGTGGCTTGAAATGCTAGGCTCAGTGATTTGCAACTGGAAACAACTTACCATGGATTTCACTTGGGAGAACAAAAGTTGCCGGTTACAAGGCATCGGGCCTCAATCAATCCAAACGGCATCCTTGACCGAAATTACCAAAGAGCTGAGACAAGGGCAGTCCGGTTTTGCTATTTGTTTCCATGTAAATGTAGAAGACTCTCTCAACACAACAACTCCAGATATGCAAGACTTGTTAAAGGAATACAACACTTTATTTCAAGAGCCAACAAAACTGCCACCTAGACGAGAAATCGACCATAACATCACATTGAAAGAGGGAACTGAGCCGGTCAACGTACGACCATACCGCTACGCCTATTTCCAAAAAGCTGAAATTGAAAAACAAGTCCAGGAGATGCTGAATTCGGGACTCATTCGGCCTAGTACCAGCCCTTTTTCATCACCAGTACTACTTGTAAAAAAAAAAGATGGAAGTTGGCGATTTTGCACCGACTATCGGTCTCTCAATACCGCCACTGTTAAAGACCGATTTCCAATCCCTACAGTCGATGACATGCTGGATGAGTTACATGGAGCAGCGTACTTCACTAAATTGGACCTAAGGGCCGGATACCATCAAGTACGTGTAAACCCAGCCGACATCCACAAAACGGCTTTCCGTACACACAACGGACATTACGAATACTTAGTAATGCCGTTTGGCTTATGCAATGCACCATCGACATTCCAGGCCATCATGAACTCTATCTTCCGTCCCTATCTCAGGAAATTTATCCTTGTTTTCTTTGACGATATACTGATATACAGCCCCTCTTGGCATAGCCACCTTACTCATGTTAAGCAGGCAATGGAGGTTATTAAACAACATCACTTTTTCCTTAAAGCAAGCAAGTGCACTTTTGGCCAATAAGAACTCGAGTACCTTGGCCACATAATTACCAGCCATGGGGTAAAAGTAGATGAGACAAAAATTGCGGCCATGGTCTCCTGGCCTCAACCGAAGAACATCTCAGAGCTACGGGGATTCCTTGGTCTTACAGGTCACTACAGAAAGTTCGTCCAAGGATATGGAGTTTTAGCTCGGCCACTCACTAATCTTCTAAAAAAAGGACAATTTGAATGGAATGCAGAAGCGGACAAAGCTTTTATCAAATTAAAAAAGGCAATGACAAGTACACCTACATTAGCCATGCCTAATTTTAATGAAACTTTTGTTATTGTGACAGACGCATCCGGTGACGGCATCGGCGCAATACTCCAGCAACAAGGGCAGCCCATCGCATTTATGAGTCGTGCCTTGGGAGTCACAAAAAAATCTTGGTCCACATACGCAAAAGAGATGTTGGCAATTATAGAAGCTATCCGTGTGTGGCGACCTTACCTGCTGGGACGAAAGTTTATCATCCAAACCGATCAACGCAGCCTTAAGTACCTTTTGGAGCAAAAAATTACGACACCCGAACAACAACAGTGGTTGGCCAAATTGATGGGGTTTAATTATGAAATCCAATATAGGCCCGGCCGTGAGAATGTTGCCGCTGACGCCCTTTCACGACGACCTGACAGTTCTGCTCTTAACAGTTTATTTGTGGCGCAGGTATCTATTTGGAACGAAATAAAAACGGCTGCCCAAGATGATGATTACATGCAGCAAATTACACATCAAGCCCTGACTCAACCCGCTGGCCCTTATTTCATGCATAACGGGCTGATTTTCTTCAAGGGCCGAGTTGTAGTTCCTCTTCGACTCCGTCAATCATTAATTTTTGAAGCCCATGACACTAAGATGGGAGGTCATTCAGGAGTTCTACGTACTTACAAACGTTTGAAACAACAATTCTATTGGCCTTCAATGTTTCAAACGGTTCATGACTATGTGGGTAAATGCGAGATTTGTCAAAAAACGAAAGCATCAACTCTTAAGCCTGCGGGTCTCCTCCAGCCCTTGCCAATCCCTTGCCAAGTATGGGATGATATCACGCTCGACTTCGTTGAAGGGCTGCCAAACTCACACGGTAAAAATTCTATTCTAGTGGTGGTGGATCGGCTCAGCAAGAGTGCACACTTTATGGCCTTGACTCACCCATTCACAGCAAAAACGGTGGCTGAGAAGTTTATTGATGGAGTGGTAAAATTACATGGCATGCCAAAATCAATAATCAGTGACCGGGACCCTATTTTTATTAGCAAGTTTTGGCAAGAGTTTTTTCATATGTCCGGTACACAACTTAAGATGAGTTCTGCGTACCATCCGCAAACCGACGGTCAGACGGAAGTTATTAATAGATGTCTTGAACAATACCTGCGAAGCTTTGTTCACCAATGGCCGAAGCAATGGAACTCTTACCTACCTTGGGCAGAATACTGGTACAACACAACGTACCATGAGTCCACAGGTATGACTCCTTTTTTGGCTTTGTATGGGCGACATCCACCGGTAGTACCAATGTATCATGTAGGATCTTCTCCAGTGCACGAGGTAGATCAAGCTTTGTTGTCTAGGGATGAGCTGCTGCGACAACTAAAACAGAATTTGAAAATGGCAACCAATCGCATGAAACAATTTGCGGATACCAAAAGGCGCGACGTGGAGTTTAAGGAGGGTGACATGGTATTCCTAAGACTTCCACCGTATAGGCAGACTACTGTATTCCGTCGTGCTCATCAGAAGTTGGCCAGCAAATACTTTGGGCCATATCCAATTCTGCGAAGAGTGGGACAAGTGGCTTATGAGCTTAAACTACCGACGGGATCTCGAGTGCATCCGGTGTTTCATGTATCCTTGCTCAAAAAATACGTTGGTGAGATGCCTCAATTCAGCGCAGATCTTCCATATGTCGATGACGGCGGAGTACTCGTTTTAGAGCCGGACAAAATTATTGATGTTCGTTGGCTTAAAAGAGGTGGCAAGTTGGTGGAACAAAGTCTTGTCCGTTGGAAACGCCTTCCACATGAGGACGCAACATGGGAAGATTCAGAGTGCCTGGCAAAGCAATTCCCTAACCTGACCCTTGAGGACAAGGGTCCTCTTCGTGGAGGCGGTATTGATACGCCGCGGAGGTCGTCAAGGATTCCAAAGCCTAGCAACAAGTATGCTGGGTACGTTTGAATTATGCATGGATGCTTGGAAGTCGAACGGTCACATGGCTCAAGACTTATGCATACGTTACATGCAACATGCAGCACGTTGGAAGAATGGTCGTTGGAGTAGTCTACAGGGATCGTGGGGGGATTCGGTCAACATGGGATCACTTGCTGATTTAATGGAGATTTCTCATTTAGTTTAATTCATTTTCGGTTGTTTAGTTAAGCTAAAAGAATAAGTCAAGTTGTTAGCTTAGGACCTGCCTACAATCTCGAGTGATAGTTAGATTGTTTGGCTAAGTTGTTTTATGTATAAATAAGCTCCAACGGACTTGAATAAAGGCATTGACTATTATCCAAAAATCAAATATCTTGTGGTTTTATTTCTCACCCTAAGTAGAAATATATTCAATCACTTACGCTTTGACTGGGACCGCTATCATCAAATGAATTCCTGTTCTGTTTCCGAAAACTCCTTTTCTTGGAACCTCACCCTCGAAGTGATTGTAAGACAGGTTTAAGTACGCTAAAAACAATAGATTCTCAAGATATTCTGGGATTTGGCCAGACAAATTGTTGCGTGAGAGATCTAGCTCTTTAATGCTTTTCAGGGTTTTCAAAGAGAGAGGAAGGCTTCCACTGAATGAATTGCCCTGCATATGAAGATACTCTAAGGTTGTACAAGCACTCAGAGTAACAGGAATCTCGTTGGAAAAATGATTTTCAGATAAATCTAATTCAACCAGATTTCTCAAGTTGCCCACTTCTAGTGGAATAGAACCACTAAGAAGGTTGCCGGACAGATCCAAGAGCCTTGAAAGGGTCTGTATCCCGAGAATTTGTGGGGGCAAGCCACCAGTGAGTTTATTGTTTGAGACACTCAATACCATCAAATTCTGACAATTGCCAAGGGATGAGGGCACATTGCCTTGCAGCTTATTGGATCCTAAAAAAAGGCGATTCAATAATGGTAAGTTACCAAGTGTGTCAGGAATGGTCCCCCGTAAGCTGTTTCCAACCAAAGCTAAACCTTGTAGGTTTTTGAGTTCGCCAATGGCATGAGGAATCCTTCCTGTTAATTGGTTATACTCTACACCAAATGTATTTATGTTGACAAGATTTTTTATTTCAGGAGGTATGGTACCAGATATTTGGTTGTCTCCCATGCCGATACCGGTTATTTTTGCCGAGAGGTTGGCGATAGAATGTGGAAATACTCCCCCAAATTTGTTTTTATTCAAGTAAAGCATTTTCATTTGGCTACAGTTTGTGAGAAGAGTTAGGAAATCAAGATCACTAGTTGACCCAGTTCCTAAATTATTTTTACTTAAAAAAAGCCTGGACAGATTCGAGAGACGGTTGAAATCAATTTTCACTTGTCCACTAAAATGATTTTTATAAAGGTCAAGCACTTGAAGATTTGAAGCATTGGACAATGAGTGTGGGAGAGAACCTGTGAAATTGTTTTGACCTACACTAAGAAAATTCACGTTTGGAAGATTAAAACCTATGTTAAGTGGAAGACTTCCTTCGAATCTATTTGAATGTAGAGAAATTATCTCAAGGGAAGAGATGTTCCAAATTGAAAGAGGAAGCTTACCGGAGAAATTATTTTCACTTATGCTTAAGTAGTTTAAGCTTCTTAGTTGACGAAGACTATCAGGAATTCTCCCGCCTAACATATTCGCGGAAATATCAATTGCCTCAAGAGCTGAAAAATTTGCGATGAAAGCTGGGAACTTTCCTATTAACTGATTGTCTCCAACGTCTATCATCTCAAGCTTTAACCAGTTGCCAATAAATGCTGAAATTTCTCCAACTAGCTTGTTCTTACGCAAAAAAGATTAATGAGGTTAGAGCAATGAGACAAATTGGATGGTATTTTACCTGAAAAAGAATTATTGGTCAGTAATAGAGTCTCAAGCCTGAGCAAACGACCAACTTCATTAGGAATTTCGCCATAGAAATCGTTGTCTGTGAGGTTGATGACTCTGAGGAAGCTGAGGTTCCCAACAAAAGGAGATAAAGTACCTCGTATACTTCGGTTACTCAGATCTAATGCAGTCACTCTTGGATGCCGATGACCGCAGGTCACGCCTGTCCATTGGCACAAGTTCATAGAATTGTTCCATGAACTTGTAACTCCGAGTGGATCCTCAAGCTGCGACTTTATGGCAAGCAATGCCAGAAAGTCTGTCTTGTTTGAATGATAGGCGAAATAACTATGAGAATTAAGCAAACAACAGGCTGAAGCACCATACCAACGCGGCAAGGCAGCTCATGGACATTGAATTTACCATGTTTGATTGAGTTTGAGGGTACGTAATGTGCGGATGATAGTTTCAACCTCATGAACTGTATTTAAAGCCGGAAAAATGTACTGTATAAACAATTGATTAATTTTATGTTGTGGAAATTTGTAAATGGAAACCAAATAGTGCGTCATCCACTACCTAACCTAACCGACCAGTAGGGGGTACATGTAGTGTAACGTACACTCAGCCTGTGAAATTTTATCTAGCCCCTTATACTTTTTGTTATTTATATTTTATTCATGAATATTATAAATTTTTTAAAATGTAAAATTTCGTTTAACCCCTTATACTCAATTTTATTTTATTAAAACCCTAGAGTATGAATTCGCCCCTATAATATTAAATTCTCAAAATAATCTCTATTTAATTAAAAAATATAATTATTGTTAAATGAATTATAATTATAATTATTATTTTATTATAATTATAAATATTTTTTTTAATAGATTATTGTTATTATTAATAACAAGAATAAAAAGCATTATAATTAATTAATCTATTAACAATAATTAATAATATTTTTTTATTAAATTGTTAATAATAATAATAATTAATGATTATCTAGATTTTTTTTAATATTTGGTATAAAACTTATTTTTATAATAAAAATTGTTATTACTCACACACAAGTCACTATCTAAACGCAAGGTATTTTTCCAGCCTCCGCTCTCCTAGCAGCCTAAAAGTCCACACACGTATGAGACCCCCTTGCCCAAACAACTCAAAAAATATTATTATAATCATAAATATATTAATTATCATTGATTATTATTATTATTATTAACAATTTAATAAAAAAATATTATTAATTATTGTTAATAGATTAATTATAATGCTTTTTATTCTTGTTATTAATAATAACAATAATCTATTAAAAAAATATTTATGATTATAATAAAATAATAATTATAATTATAATTCATTTAACAATAATTATATTTTTTAATTAAATAGAGGTTATTTTGATAATTTAATATTATAGGGGCGAATTCATACTTTAGGATTTTAATAAAATAAAATTGAGTATAAGGGGTTAAACGAAATTGTACATTTCAAAAAATTTATAATATTCATAAATAAAATATAAATAACAAAAAATATAAGGGGTTAGATGAAATTTCACAGGCTGAGTGTACATTACACGTACCCTACAATAAATACAGAGAGACTTGAATCCTCAGAACTCGACGAAAACGCGGACACCACAAAACTAAGGAGTGGCTTGCATTATAAATCGATTAAATTAATACAAGATAATGATATATTTTTAATTTGTCATCACAGTTTTTTGTTGAATTGTCCTCTATTAAACCATTACATCTAATATCATGATCAAGTAATAAAAAGTGATTGAACAAAATATTTATCTTTTTTCTGCACCTGTGTTATTGTAAAAAAATTATTATATTGAAAGAGTTGCATAAACTTTTATTGAGTCCGTATTCAACGGGTCTAATTCAATTTCGTTAATGTTTCGTTATCTTTTTTTTTTTTCATGAAAAAGGAACTCAATTCTTAAGTTGAACTTCCGAAATTTATGAAATTAATTTAATGATAAAATAAATCACAAGACTTATATAAGTGGAATATTAAATGTTAAACCCCTTTATAATTAATGAATGCAACAACGATCAATAGTACTCTTTGAAAAACGATTACGAATATCAAAAACTCTTAGAATTTCACACTAAGATTTATTGATGCTTTGCTGGCATTTGTATCTGTATATAAATAGACGTAATTAAGAAATTTTTGACGTTATTATAGAAAGCAACAAATGGATCTTTATTTTAGTGCAGATTTTGATGATGGCTATGGTTCATCTTCATTTGGTCTTGATGATTTTGAAAATGGATCACATTATCTTGTTTTTTTTTTTTAACTCCATTGAGAAAGAGAGGGAGCATTGATCAAGCAGAATTGTCTAAAAATGTTCAAGTTGGTGATCATCAAAATGGAGCAAAATGAATAAAACAATAATTTATTAGCGGCATGATATTGTTGGACCATAAAATTGATCCAATTTGAAGAAAACCAAGCCCATTTCATAGGAGTTTCTTTTGGTAGATATGGTTGGTGAAGTAATGAGTGATAGGTTTTGAGGAATAGTTAGGATTTGTGTGGTAATTGAATAAATAAATAATTGTGATTGATTTGTAATATGTATAAATATCCTCTCATGTATTTAGTTTTAGCATCAAGTGAAGCAACAAAATCTCTAAGTTGCAAAAAGTCAAAAAATAAGAGTTGTAGTATTTGAAGAGTGTTATTGAACAAATAAAATAATATTTATTTTGAGTGTTTAATTTGTTCATTCTCTAACAAAGTGGTATCAGAGCTAATAATCAGTGGTCCACATAGCCGTGTAGCATATCAAATCGAAGAGATCGACAAGAGGAACACGGCGCCGCAAAAATCATAAAGATCCAATTTCGAACGTGCT
Source organism: Citrus trifoliata (assembly GCA_018350135.1). NCBI lineage: Eukaryota > Viridiplantae > Streptophyta > Magnoliopsida > Sapindales > Rutaceae > Citrus > Citrus trifoliata. The sequence continues at coordinate 4,588,121 of CM031390.1, forward strand.
TGCAATTGCCTTCGAAAATTTGTTGTCCTCAAACTGAGTCGACTCACTAATCCGAATAGAGTTGAACCAAGCCGAACTAAATCGAACCAAGCCGGATATAAGTTTACCAAAGTTGACTATTAAGCAGACTTGACTGTCGACCAATGTTGACCATTGACCGTTGATAGAAAGTTGACCCGAGTTCCTCCCAAGGGTTTTTGACATTCTAGATTGATCTGTGCATTCAAAATCTCCAAATTCTCGCTCAATTTGTGAATTATGGCAAATGGTGGTATGATGTCATTCCAAGCTTAACAATTGAAAGGAAGCAAGTTTGACAACTAGAGTATTAAAATGAAAGCTCTATTAGGTGCACACGATGTATGGGAAGTTGTGGAAAAAGGATTTACTGTGCTAGAAAATGAAGCTACTTTAACTACGACACAAAAAAAGAATTTGAAAAACTTGAAGAAGAAATAGAATAAAGCAAAGTATCTCATCTTTCAATTATTAGATGAAGATGCTTTTGAAAAGATTGCTGGTGTAACCTCCTTAAAAAAATCAAGGGAAAAGCTAGAGACCTCTTACAAAAGAGCGGAGTAAGTTAAAAAGGTTCCTCTCTAAACATTACGAACACATAAAGGCATTCGAGTCGATTTCTAACCATTTTACTCAGGTTTTGACCATTTATAATGAATTTAAAAAAATGGTGAGGAGTTAAAAAAGATAAGGATCATTGAAAAGATACTTTGATCAGTAGACTCGAAGTTTGACCATATTATTGTGACAATTGAGAAAACAAAAGATCTGGAGGCTATGACAATCAAGTAACTGTAAACCTATCAAGAAAAACTGAAAAAGAAATAAGGAATTGAAGAACAACTTCTCAAGATGGAAGTCAATCGAAGGAATAGAAAAGAAAGGTCCAACAATGGGAGAAGGCATAATGTCCGAGGTAGAGGTCATGGTCATGGACGAAGTTAGAATTTCAACAACAACAACTCCAATTATGAAAAAGAAGAATGTAACAACCTAGGCGAATCCCACATCGACAAAGTATGGAAGAAATGCTGGGTTTATAAAAGGTGATCCACACCTTAATTGGAAAGACGCATTTTGGGGTGTATGGGCCCTCTAGAAACAAAATTGTGCAGGCTTTGTTGAGGCCCAAAGCAGAAAATATATTGCCAAGTTTAGGTTGGGTCATGACAGATGGTATCAAAGTAGCTCCGCGTGTCCTCTTGAGCGATGGTGGGGCAAACCTCACCAAGGGTCTTGAGTCCCTAAAGAGGATGTTACAAAGAAATCTCAATTAGAGGACGAGGCAAAGGCAATCCAAGATCGAGGTACGACAAATCCTAAATACAGTTTGAGTATTATACTTCAGAATGTAGAGCTCCGAATACCAGAATTGATCAGAGTGAATTATGTTAAAGAGAAGAATGGTGAAGATGGTACACTTTTACTAGCACACTAGTGGAGGTTAAAAAAATACATGGTATCTTGACACAGGTGCTAACAATCACATGAGCGAAAATAGAAGCATGTTCATGGAACTAAATAAATCGGTGAATGGCAATGTCACTTTTGGAGATGATTCAAAAGTACCAGTAAAGGACAAAAGTAACATTTTTTTTCACGTAAAAGATAGTAGCCACTAACTAATTTCCAAAGTTTACTATGCGCCCAGTATGGAAAGCAATATCTTCGGTTTAGGTCAACTATTGGAAAAAGACTATAATATTCACTTAAAAAATTATAATCGTTTTCTAAGAGGTGACAAAGAAAACCTAATTACGAAGGTAAATATGTCAAAGAATAGAATGTTTCCATTAAATATTCAAAATAATGTTGTAAAGTGTCTCAAGACTTATCACAAAGATCTAACCTGGATTTGGCATCTTTAATTTAGGCATCTCAACTTTAGTATACTATAACTACTGTCAAAGAATAACATGGTGAAAGGCTTACCTTCAATCAATCATCCCAATCAAATTTATAAATGATGTTTACTTGGCAAGTAGTTTAGAAAGAGCTTTCTAAAGGCATCAAACTCAAGAGCTTAGAAGTCACTCTAACTTATTCATATTGATGTGTGTAGCCCATTCAAGTCAATCCCCCCATTTTGCATTTTACAATTTAAAATGATTTAAATAATTATCGATCTATGTGGACACGACCCTACTCAATTATTATACAATATTCATTATTAAATCTTATTATTATTTTTTTAGAGTGAAATTGTAAATTTTGTTTGGGGGTAAAATTATTTGTTTTTTTAAGTTTCTATTAGTTTTCTTTACGGATTCCAAACGGAAGTGGAAAAGTGAAACAAAATGTAACTTTAGGTGGATTCCAACAAAAAAAAATTGTGTATTTTTGAAAAAATTAGAAAAAACGGCTGGACGGTGGATATTTTCCCTTATATATATCAAAAAGTTCCAAATAAAGATGACTACTACAATGGTAAGTATATTAAGTATTTATAGAATATTTGACTTTTAAGAAAGTGTATCATAGTACTCCTCTACTAAGATATGAGTGAAATACTACTCCTATATAAAGAGAATTATTTCACACATTGAAGATGTGAAGAAGAAGACATATTTATTTTGTATCAGAGAAACAGCAACACAGAGAACAAGAAGAAACCCAAGGTCCTAGGGCTGACCTAGGGCTTTTTATTACCTCAAGCTAATTAATAAATTTATTGTAAATATTTATGTGAATGTCGATCTATATGAAGGGGTAAAATATATATATATAGGGCATTGATTCCGACCGGATTGGAACAGTGTACAGGAAGGAGGCTGGTGGCCTTTGGATTTGAATCCAAAGGCCACATGTGGCTGCACATGGTGGAGCCCACCATGTGCAGCCAAACTAAACAAAATTAAAAGAGGTTGTTCCAATCCGGAACTCCCGGATTGGAACAGCCTCCTATATATATATATATATATATATATATATATATATATATATCAAGTAATGTCACATCAAAACTCTTTGTAAAAAAGCATATCTTTAATAAAAGAATAACAACAATAGAAAAAACTTATAATATAAATTATTAAAATTATAAGTTAAAGAATATTTATAAAATTATTTTTTATTTTAGTGATAAATAATATGATATGTTTAAATAATTTGATTTAATGAAAAGAAAAAAGGGCAAGGATGACTATGAAGAAAATAAATCATGAAATTATGATAGTGTTATTATCTGTTACTATAGCATAGAGTAAAACTAGTGGTTCCAAAATCTGAATCAAAATTGTTGTTGCATTTATTACTTAAATGGTGAAATAGAGTAATAAATAATTTTACTTTCATCATCTTATAAATAAGTGACATATAGTATTAGAACTCAAGTTGGGGACTCAAATATAAAGGGTCTCTAGAATTGTTGCTTTAGTTAAGTAAAAGATTTCCTTATTATAAAATATAATTAAATCATTTTATAAAATAAGAGGGTATTTGTTTTCTAACATAATGATTTAGAGTGACTTAAATTAATTAATTAAGTTAATTAGAGATGTTTGTTTTATAACTTAACGGGACTTTTCATAATTTTGACTTAATAAAATAAGCTAATTTTTTTAGCTTTTTACTAAATAGATAAATTTGAAGAAGCCAAAAAAATTATAATGTCAAAAATATCCTTATTTTATTATTTACTTTTCATGCATATCCCAAAACCCATCCATACACGTTTACCCACCAATAATCTTGACTTTTTTTTTTTTCAGCTGTCATGAAATCCCTCCTGACCTTGTTTCTCTCATCAAGTTCTTGAATTTCCCATTATCAGTAATCAAATGTATTATTCTTAAGCTTTTTTATGTAATTATATAATCTTTTTTAATTAACAAAATTATATATTATAATTTCAAAATAATTATGTATTCACTTGGACATGATTTTGCTTATATATGGTAAAATATTATGGTATATACATATATAATCTTTTTTTATTTGACATTCAAATTTAATAAAAATATAAATGTAAAAGTATATGTTTTTAGTTTTTAAAGTTAAAAAACAAATAACTTAATACTTATTTTCAGAGATTCAAATAAAAAACAAACATATTATTTAAATTCAAACATTCAAACTATTTATATTTTAGATGAATTTAGGTTTATACAATTTTTTAATTAAAAAAAACGCTTCCTAATTCTCTAACTCTAATGTTAAAAAAAAAATGAATTGGGGGACATGCTTGACAATAAAATAAACCTTATATTATCTTATGTAAATTTTTTTTTAAAAAAAGGGGTATAAGAGGAATTTTTCAAGGCTACACTGAGCTTTAAGCATAGAACTACATCTAACTATTTCTTAAAAAGGAGTTGTGTATCTTAAAAAGGAGGTCTGCTTGACTATTTCTAAATAATAATAATAATAAAATGCTCTACAGGACCATTTCTTCGAACTAAAGGAGTGATGTTGTCTTCTTCTCTTAAATACATCACCCAGCCAAAAAACTAATAAAAGAGTAATGTAATGCTTAGTTCAGGATGAGCATTATACAATTGGATCCTTTTTTTCAGTATATATCATTACACCATTAATGTAAATTCATAACATTAGTACTAAGGGAAATTCCTTTTTTCCAGTACCACAGTGGTACCATAGCCGGACCCCAATTTATCACCCAATTTTAGTTGAAAGTTCAATTTTTTTTTTATTTGGTACCAATTTACCACCATACTGAAAACACCGTTAAATTCTACACTAGCGTCGTAGGGGCACTTTAGGTATTACCACAATCTGCCCGGTCTATTTGGTCAAAATGTCACTACTTGACAAATTAAAATGGTAATGGTGATTTGATACAGATGAAAAACTCGACATCCACAACAATTTCGATATAACTCAGGTGATAATAAAAAAATACAAATTTACAAATAATATTTTTAAAATTTAAAATTGTAATTAACATATATTTCTTTAGGTACAGCATTTAGCAAATCAACTCTTTAATTATCCATGCGGGCAAAGTTCAACTCTAAACCTCTTGCATGTTATATAAATATAAACGTTAAAAGAATATGCAATTGAGATAAAATTAGTTTCTTAAAAAAATTATTTATTTTTATTAAATTTAACTAAAATAGGGGAATGGGCTAGAATTATGTAATTGATATGTATTATTAAAGTTGATAAAGGATCATATATTAGGTAAGTACTTTTTTTTTTCAAGTCTCATCATTACACAATTGAGTATTTTTTTTAGTAGATCTGGAACAAGAGATCGTTTACCTAAAACTGCAATTCTATTTCTTAACTATTTTCGCTTTCAATTTTTCATTTTAAATATCATCAAAGTAAGCAGGATAGTCGCTAAAACAATGTAGCAGGCATGTGAAATAGATGAAGCAAACATGACTATAGTTTAAGTGAAGTAGGTAGCTGAAACTGATGAAGCATGCAGGTTATGTTGAGAAGTCAATATTAGCCGGAAATAGGTCCACACCTAAATTAATTTGATGTCATTGCTTACATCAATTTAGTTAGGTGAAAATTAAGTATTTTTTCCATGTTTAATTTTAATGGTTTAAATTAATTTGTGGTTATTTTAATGACTGGTGTAGATTGTTTCTTGTAACCTATAAATACCTCATTTGTATTTGAGTTTTATCATTCAACAATCAAAGCTTTATTGTAAGCATTTGAAAGTTTTCTTAAGAGTTCTTCCCTTTTGCAATTTTGTGAGATTATTCTAAAGAGAGTTTTTCTTCTTCTTGATCAATTAGAGTTTTTACTCTATTTTGATTCAACATTTGGTATTAGAGCCTTGGTTGTAAAGTCTCTTGAAATTCCGAGTATGCTCTGTGGTTGCAGTTTTGACTGATCTTCCACATCAGAAAAGATTTCTTGAGATTATTGCTGGGGTTATCACAAACCTTGAGAGGGAGCTTCTTTGTGTCAAGAGTAGTGTATTACTCTGCACGGTAGTCACTCAAGCTTGTTCGGTGTAGTCAAAGTCTTGTCGATACGATGGGTGATCTTCAAGTTGTTGGAGGAATCAAGAAGCTCAACAACCAAAGCTATAACACGTGGGCAACGTGCATAGAGTCTTACCTTCAAGGTCAAGACTTGTGGGAGGTTGTCGGTGGTAGTGAAGTTACACAACCGGCAGCGGAAGATGCTAACGGCGTCTTGCGGAAGTGGAAAATTAAAGCAGGCAAAGCAATGTTTGCTTTAAAGACCACAATAGAAGAAGAAATGTTGAAGCACATTCGGGATGCTAAATCACCGAAGGAAGCGTGGGACACCTTCACTACACTCTTTTCGAAGAGGAATGATACAAAATTGCAACTTCTCGAGAATGAACTTCTATCAATAGCGCAACGCGACATGGCGGTTGCCCAATACTTTCACAAGGTGAAGTCGATATACCGCGAAATTTCAGAATTAGATCCGACAGCTGCTATTGGGGAAGCCAGGATAAAAAGAATAATTGTCCATGGCTTGAGACCCGAATACCGAAGCTTTGTAGCCGCAGTACAAAGATGGCCGACACAACCATCACTTGTTGAGTTTGAAAATTTGCTAACAGGCCAAGAAGCTATGGCCAAGAAAATGGGAGGAGTCTCACTAAAGGGTGAAGAGGAAGCGTTTTACACCAACCAAAGCAGAAGTGGTTCAAGACAGCACAACAAAGGCGGATTTAGAAAGACTAGTGAACAGACAAAAAGTCATCAGGGAGGGAATGGCTCTCATCTAGGGGGAGCTTCGAAGAATCGCGACAGTAATAGAAAGTTCGATGGTGAATGTTACAATTACGGGAAAAAGGGCCACATGAAGAGAGATTGCTGGTCCAAAAAGAAGTCTACCGAAAGCAATATTGCTACTTCTAGTTCTAAAGAAGATAGTGAAGATAGCTGGGATGCCGAAGCATTACTTGCTATGGAGGAAGAAGAATTAGCTCTCACGGTAACAACACCGGAAAAGATTAACTACGAGAATGATTGGATCGTAGACTCAGGCTGCTCAAATCACATGACGGGTGATAGACAGAAGTTGCAAAACTGTTCTGAGTACAAGGGAAATCGTGTGGTGGTAACAGTTGACAACTCAAGGTTACCGATAGCTCACATCGGTAAAGCGATCGTTACACCTCGATATAGTCCCAACCAAGTGCCACTTCAAGATGTCTACCATGTTCCAGGAATAAAGAAAAATTTGCTATCCGTAGCTCAATTGACATCATCATGCCACTATGTCTTGTTTGGTCCACAAAATGTGAAGGTATTTCGAGACCTGAAGATCTCAGAAAAGCCTACGATGGAGGGACGACGATTGGAGCCAGTTTATGTGATGTCAGCTGAGTCTGCATACATAGACAAGACAATAAGGAATGAGACGGTAGATCTGTGGCACATGCGGCTAGGTCATGTTAGTTATTCCAAGCTAAGTGTGATGGTGAAGAAGTCGAAGCTTAAGGGACTTCCACAACTTGACGTGAGAACAAATACTGTTTGCGCGGGATGTCAATATGGTAAAGCACATCAATTGCCATATGAAGAGTCGAAGTTTAAAGCAAAGAAACCATTAGAGTTAATTCACTCTGATGTGTTTGGACCCGTTAAGCAACCATCAATTGGCGGAATGCGGTATATGGTTACGTTCATTGATGATTTCTCCAGATATGTATGGGCTTTCTTCATGAAAGAAAAATCTGAAGCATTCTCAAAGTTCAAAGAGTTCAAAGAGATAGTCGAAGGAGAAGTGGAGCAAAAGATTCGTTGCTTGCGCACAGACAACGGGGGTAAGTATAGCTCGAGAGAGTTTTCTCAATACCTACGGGAATGCTAAATACGTCATCAGTATACTTGTGCCAATACGCCACAACAAAATGGTGTAGCAGAGAGGAAGAATCGGCACATTGCTAAAATTTGCCGGAGTATGCTACATGCGAAGAATGTACCTGGAAGATTTTGGGCCGAAGGTATGAGAACTGCAGCTCATGTCATCAACAAGCTTCCTCAACCAAGGTTGGAGTTTGTTTCACCCTTTGAGAAATTGTGGAACAAGAAACCTACAGTTAGCTATCTTCGAGTATTCGGCTGTGTATGCTATGTATTTGTTCCTGACCATCTACGTAGCAAGATCGATAAGAAAGCAGTCAGATGTATCTTTGTGGGATACGACAACCAGCGAAAAGGGTGGAAGTGTTGTGATCCAGTAAATGGAAAGTGCTACACATCACGAGATGTGGTGTTTTATGAAGCATCCTCATGGTGGACCTCAGAAAAAGAAGTGATGCCAGACTCAAAAGAATTCGGAGACATGCTACAACAAAATATGGGAGAGCATACTGTCCAAATTCATCTAAGCTCAGCTGGGGATCTATGCGATAGTGATAGCGAACGAAGAGTAACTCTAAATCCTTGGCAATCTGGGGTGTATCGACAACCAGATGAAGAAGGTGTGCCTAGTGAAACGGAAGAATCAACTCCATTACGAAGGTCAACAAGAACCCGAAGGCCAAATCCCAAATATGCTAATGCAGCCATAGTTGAAGAAGCAACTGGAATAGAACCTGAGACGTTCAAAGAAGCATCACAGAGTTCTGAGTGGATGACAGCTATGAAAGACGAGATCACTGCACTTGAGCAAAATCAGACCTGGGAACTCATGCTAAAGCCAAAAGATGTTAAACCCATATCCTGCAAATGGGTTTACAAAATAAAGCACCGTCCAGATGGGTCAATCGAGAGGTACAAGGCTCGATTGGTAGCTCATGGTTTCTCTCAACAATATGAACTAGACTATGACGAAACGTTTAGTCCAGTGGCAAAACTTACAACCGTCCGAGTCTTACTTGCACTTGCAGCCAACAAAAGCTGGAACTTGTGGCAGATGGACGTGAAGAATGCCTTTCTTCATGGAGAGCTGGATCGGGAGATCTACATGATTCAACCGATGGGTTTTCAGAACCGAGGTCATTCTGAGTATGTGTATAAACTGCGAAAGGCTCTCTACGGACTAAAACAAGCACCCAGGGCGTGGTATGGCAAGATTGCTGAATTTCTAACTCAAAGTGGGTATTCAGTAACATCTGCAGACTCCAGCTTGTTTGCTAAAGCTAATGGAGAAGGATAACTATTGTGCTCGTGTACGTAGATGATCTAATCATCACTGAAGATGATGTTGAAGAAATTTTCCGAACAAAAGAGAACTTGTCAGTTCGTTTTCAAATAAAAGAACTTGGACAACTTAAGCATTTCCTTGGGCTAGAGGTTGATCAGACGAAAGAAGGGATATTTCTTTGTCAACAGAAATATGCCAAAGATTTGTTGAAGAAGTTTGGGATGCTAGAATGTAAGCCGATCTCAACACCGATGGAACCAAATGCCAAGATGTGTGCACATGAAGGCAAAGACCTGGAAGATGCATCGATGTATCGACAATTAGTGGGTAGTCTAATCTACTTAACCTTGACTCGACCTGACATTTCTTATGCAGTTGGCGTGATGAGTCGATACATGCAAAATCCGAAGAAGTCTCATTTAGAAGCGGTTTGGCGAGTACTCAGATATGTGAAGAGTACAATAGACTACGGTCTTCTATACAAGAAAGGTGGAAATTGCAAACTAGTTGGCTACTGTGATACTGACTATGCAGGAGATCACGATACTCGCAGATCAACTACTGGGTATATGTTTACCCTTGGATCTGGAACGATTTCTTGGTGTAGCAAGAGACAACCGACTGTGTCCTTGTCAACTACGGAAGCAGAGTATCGAGCAGCAGCAATGGCAGCTCAAGAAAGCACGTGGCTGATACAACTAACGAATGATCTACATCAACCAATAGATTATGCAGTTCTGTTGTACTGTGACAACCAATCGGCAATTCAGCTGGCGGAGAATCTTGTTTTTCATGCAAGAACTAAACATGTGGAAGTGCATTACCACTTTGTTAGGGAAAAAGTTCTGCAAGAAGTGATTGAGATGAGGCAAGTCAAGACAGATGAGCAAATTGCTGACTTGTTTACAAAAAGCTTGAGTGTTGGAAAGTTTGAACATTTCCGTCGTCAACTTGGCGTGATTCAAAGAATGGGGGCTAACATTGAGGGGGAGTGTTGAGAAGTCAATATTAGCCCAAAATAAGTCCACACCTAAATTAATTTGATGTCATTGCTTACATCAATTTAGTTAGGTGAAAATTAGGTATTTTTTCCATGTTTAATTTCAATGGTTTAAATTAGTTTGTGGTTATTTTAATGAGTGGTTTAGATTGTTTCTTGTAACCTATAAATACCTCATTTGTATTTGAGTTTTATCATTCAACAATCAAATCTTTATTATAAGCATTTGAAAGTTTTCTTAAGAGTTCTTCCCTTTTGCAATTTTGTGAGATTATTCTAAAGAGAGTTTTTCTTCTTCTTGATCAATTAGAGTTTTTACTCTATTTTGATTCAACAGGTTAGTGGCTAATCTCAAGCATGTGTGTTACATATATAGATTGCCAAACGTACATAATCAAAAGCTACTTAATTATCTAATTTATATGCACAAATATATAATTAGCCTCGAACAGAAGAATATGAAAGGGGAGGTGGAGTAACGACAATTCCTTCCATCATCGAAATCACTTGTTTCATTGCAGGCCTTAAACTCAACTCAGGCTCCACGCACCAAAGTCCAATCTTTACCATTTTCTCAAATTCTTCCATGCTGGCATCTAATTCTTCACTCTTCAAAAGTTAAAGCTCACCAGCTCTATAGCATTGATAAACCCAATCAACTAGTACGACTTCCTCATCTCTCAGAGAAGCATCCACCTTCTTTCTGCAACAAATAATTTCAAGCAACATAACTCCAAAGCTATACACATCTACTTTTGAAGTGATTGGAGCGTTGTTGTTGTACCATTCCGGAGCTGCATAGCCTCTTGTCCCTCTTGCCATCGTGTATGTTCTTGTTTGATCAGGCTTCAACAGCTTGGAAAGTCCAAAATCTGATATCTTAACCGTCCGAGATTCATCCATCAAGATGTTCTGCGGCTTGATGTCACAATGGATGATTCTGGTCTCGCATTCATCATGTAAATAATGTAGCCCGTTCGCAATCTCTAACGCGATCCTTCTTCTTTCACTCCAATTCACACGTTCCTCGGATTTGAAAAGAAGATCTCCCAAAGAACCATTTTTTATGAACTCGTATACAAGAAGCCTGTTTGATCCTTCACTGCAAAACCCCACCAAATGAACCAAGTTCTTGTGATGGGTTCTTCCGATTATCTTCATTTCGTTTCGAAACTCCATTTCTCCTTCTTCTACCAACTTTATCAGCTTCTTCACCGCAATTTCTTTCCCACCATTTATATAACCCTTGAAGACCCTCCCTGATCCTCCCCTGCCTATCTCTTCCTTGAAATTTTCGGTAGCCGAAACCAGCTGCTCATAGCTAAATGACCTTAAACTGATTTCTTGAACTACATCCGGGGGACTTGCTCGCCATGGGATGATGCCGTAGCTCCATTTGTGATGAGCACGAAGAATATAGAGAGCAAACGTTAACACAATCAAAGAAAAGGCAATTAGAACAATACCAACTACTAGAAATTCCTTGCCAACTTTCTTATTGACAATCATATCCCTCGCTTTAGGAAAGCCGCCAATTCTAACTTTGACCAGAGATTTGATTCCGCCTGAGTCATTTTGCATTCCAAATCTCAATGGAAGCTTGAGTTTACAGCACACTAGGTCTTTGTACTTTGCCACAACACAATTACAATCACCCAAACATGCGTTTGAACAAGTTTCTTCATCAGGTATAAGATTGATAAGTTCATATTCATCAAGCTCCCAATAGGTGTTTTCTAGATGAGAAATGTTGTAAATGTTGCTACCCTGATCTTCAAGGCAATCATCTCCAGTGGGAAAGTTTAACTTGCAGCCGTCCTGGGGCCGTTGCTGATCATTGTAAATGAATCCAGGAGGACACAGGCAAGCAGTTCCGGAACCACGAAGGCTGCAATAGATATTCAACCCACATGTTCCTTTCACTTGACAACGATCTTCTTCGTTGATCGCCACCCAAACAATCTTGGAACTCAAGCTACCATTAGTCCCAACTTGATGCTGATAAAGCCTGAAAATGCCATCAACATCAAGAGTAGCTCGATACAAATTTGTCCTATTAACTGAAAGACCCCCTTCAGTTAAATTCTTTACAGTATACCCAGTTGAATTTTCAAGATATAAACGCCCATCTCCGCCTAAATTCAATGTTACATTTTGTCCAGCAGCTTAATCAGTAAATGACGACCAATAAGCATATTTCGTCACTGGAATACTTTTCTTTGGGAATGCAGTGAGACTTCCCCATGGTTCCATCCAAAGTTCAAAGTTTCCAACAGATTGATTCGTTAAAGATGTACTCGAACGGAGAGCAGTATTTTGAGATAGCTTTTGGCCTACCAAAAGGGTGTCTGTTGGTTGATCAAAACTAGCCCAAACAATCCGAGGGCCTGAGTCGTACAACACAAAGTTACCTGAATCAAGCATTGAAGCAGCTACAGCACTTTTATTAAGCTCAGCAATAGACTGGACTTCGTCATTGGAGTTGCGAAGCAGGACTCTGCTGCCATCTACAGAGAACTGCAGAGCCGCACCGGATGAGACCTCGGGGTCTTCGCTTCGAGCAGTCCATACAACAATGGTGTTATTTGTTGGGCTGCTGCTGCCAACAATCCATATTCCAACCCTGAAACCATTGCCACTCGGGTAAAATCCGAAAGCAAAACGGCCAGAAGCAGAAAGCCAGAAATTTGGAGTTGAGTTTGTGTGAAGAGTGGAGCCAGGGGTTATGTTTTTATTTGACTGTGGGGATTGAGCTTTCGATTTTGAGAGCAGATAGACGATTAAGAGAAAAATATAGATTCTTTTTGCCATTCGATTGAGTTATTATTTTGGTAGTTAGTTTATTTTTTGCCAATAAGAGTGAGGTTTTATAATGAAGATCATGGAGTTTTCTGCACCCAGTGGCGGATGCAATGCAGGACCACTGGGGGCTCAAGCCCCCACTGAAAAAAAAATTGTTTAAAAGAAAATTTAAAATAGTCCCCGTAAAAATTACTATATAACCTTATTCTTTAAAAATTATAAAGTAATAATTTGACTTAAAAAAATAAAGCCCACAGCCCAAAATATTTATAATACCAAAACTAAACTGTGAGTACCAAACTTAATTAGGGATTGTTTCGAAGAAAAGAGGAAGTTGCAAGCAGCAGTTGTGTTCTTTATTCTCTAGAATTGCAGTGTTCTTTATTCTCCAGAATTGTAGTGAAAAACGCAAAATGAGAAAGAGCCAGGAAGGGGGTAATTTATTAATTGTTGTGGGCTTAGTGGGTGGGACGTGGGACCCGTTTGCCTTTACATTCAATTTTGCACCAGGTAAAACATGTTCTTTTCGTTTTTTTTGTCAAATTAAGTTAAGAATTTCATATTTTATTTTTTGTTCACATGTCAATACATTTCTATATAAATTGTAATTGTTTAAGTGACTAATTTTAGTCTTTACAATTTCTTTTTTTAGTGATTTTGTTTATAACTATTAGTAAATTAATTTTTTCAATTATAATTAATTTATTTTTACATAAGTACTTATATATATAATTTTGATACAGATATGGAAAAGTATTTTAAAAGAAAATCAGTGATGCCGGAATTTCCAGAGAGAGATGAAAGTGGTCTAGAAAAACGAAATAAGTTTAACTTGGAATTGTCAGAACTTCCTTCTGATCCTGGACAACGACCTCCAATTTCTTCTTACAATCCTAATGTTCGAGATGAAGTCCGTAGAGCATATTTACAAATGGGTCCTTGCCAACCTAGATTCCACAATTTTTGTAAGTCTAAATTTGGGCAACAACAACGACGATTCAATCATGCTTGGTTCAATAAATATGAAAATTGGTTAGAATATAGCATATCAAAGAATGCTGCATATTGTTTATGTTGTTATCTTTTCAGACCAGAAATTGGTGAGCAAGCAAGTGGTGAGATATTTACAAAAAATGGGTTCTCAAATTGGAAAAAACCAGAAAGATTAGAAGAGCATGTTGGAGGTCCTAATAGTGCTCACAACAAGTCTGTTGGTTATTCTGAAGATTTAATGAAACAAGAGCAGCATGTTCAAACATTTTTCAACAAGCATTCTAATCAAGATCGAAAAGATTATCGAATTCGCTTGTTTGCATCCATTGATGTTGTTCGGCTTCTTTTAGAACAAGGGCTTGCATTTCGTGGTCATGATGAATCTGATAATTCAAGTAACCAAGGAAATTATCTTCGAATTTTGAGATTTCTTGCCGATCACAATGAAGATATCAAAAAAGTTACTTTGAAGAATGCTCCTGGAAACAACATGTTGACTGCACCTTCAATTCAAAAAGATATTGTAAGGGCTTGTTCTATTAAAACAACCAATGCTATTATTAGAGACGTAGGTGATGCATTATTTTCTGTTTTAATTGATGAATCACGTGATGCATCTATGAAGGAGCAGATGGCTGTTGTATTGCGATATGTAGATAAGAATGGATCTGTCATTGAGCGTTTTATAGGTCTTAAGCACGTTACTAGTACCACTGCTATCTCGCTCAAGGAAGCTCTTGATCAGTTATTTTCTAAGCATGGATTGAGTATATCTAGGCTGCGCGGGCAAGGTTATGATGGGGCTAGCAACATGCAAGACGAGTTCAATGGTCTTAGAACACTTATTATGAATGAGAATGAGTGTGCTTATTATATACATTGTTTTGCTCATCAACTACAGTTAGCTATTGTGGCTGTCGCAAAGAAGCACGATCAAGTTAATTCTTTCTTCAATGTAGTTGTTAATGTTGTCAATGTTGTTGGGGCTTCATGTAAACGCTGAGATATTCTTAGAGAGAAGCAATTACTTTCAGTTGTTGAAGCACTTGAAAATGATGACTTACCGAGTGGGCAAGGCCAAAATCAAGAGATTACATTGAAACGTTTTGGTGATACACGTTGGGGCTCACATTATGGTACGTTGTTTCGCATAATCTCTTTGTTTCCACATATAATTAGTGTGCTTGAGATAGTTGCGAAAGATAAGTCAAACTCTAGCGAACAGAGATTTCAAGCAAATTATTTGATAGAGTTTATGTAATCTTTTGATTTTGTACTTAGTTTATATTTGATGAGGGATATACTTGCACTTTCAAATGAGTTGTCACAAGCACTTCAAAGAAAGGATCAAGATATTCTAAATGCCATAAAATTGGTTGAAATATGCAAGAAAAACTTGCAAATGATGAGAGACAATAGGTGGGATTCTTTGCTTTCTGAGGCTTCTTCTTTTTGTTTGAAGCATGATATTGATGTCCCTAACATGAATGATGTTTTTTTGACATGGGGTCGATCACGACGTAAGGCTCAAGAGATCTCAAACATGCATTATTTTCGAGTTGAACTATTTTTTGCTGTTTTAGATTTGCAACTTCAAGAGCTAAATAATCGTTTCAATGAGGTGACTATGGAATTGCTTTTGTGTTTGGCATGTCTATGTCCAAATGACGCATTCACTGCTTTTGATAAGGACAAGTTAGTACGTCTTGCTCAATTTTATCCAAAGGATTTTTCACCAATAGAGCTTATGGCACTTAAGACTCAGCTTCAAATTTACATAATGGATATGCGTTCCAGTACTGAGTTTGCAGAATTGAAGGGAATCAGTGACCTTGCTAAAAGAATGGTTGAGACAAAAAAAGATAAGGTGTATCCATTAGTTTATTTGTTGGTGACATTAGCATTAATTCTTCCAGTTTATACAGCCACCGTAGAGAGAACATTTTCAGCAATGAAATTTGTGAAGAATGAACTTCGGAATCGGATGGGAGATGAATGGATGAATGATAATTTGATTGTTTATGTAGAAAAAGATGTATTTAATAGTATTGATAATGAGTCTATTGCACAATGTTTTCAGAATATGAAATCGCGTAGAGAACAATTGTAAATTGGTTACCAAAATTTTTATATATTTAAGTTTCAATTTTTGCATGTTACTGTTATTTCATTTAGCCCCCGGTAAATTATTTTTCTAAATCCGCCACTGTCTGCACCTTCCATTTTTCTTTCAAGATCTCTTATCTACTCAATAATGGATGTGGGAAAAAAAATGAGGTGTAAATTACCGCTGTTAAGTCTTGTTCTTTGTTTTATTTAACACGGCGTTTTCTTAGTTTCCATATGACAAGTTGCCAACTGCCAAGTCCATGATTGCGTGAAAGTCGAAATCAAAAGCTCTACCCGCGAAGACCTAACCGAAAAACTTAAACTAATAGTGAAAACCTAATTATACTACATAACTAATTAAACTATTAGTTAATACTTGTTTTAAATAGTATAATTAGGTCTTCACTATTAGTTTAACGGTTAAGTAGTTTATTTAACATAATACCACTGTGTCATGGTCTCAAGTTTTAATCATCCTCCATGTTGCTCATCATATTAACCTTTTATAAGCTTCTATCTTAAATCTTAAAACTAGTGCTACATATCCTAAATTTTATATCCCAAATAACTATCTCAAATGATGTAGCATTAATTAATTGATTGGTGGTATAATACAATTAATTCATTTAGAGATTTTGTAAAGAATTATCAACTAATTAATAAATGCCACATTATTTAGAATGGCTATTTGGATAAAACATTTAGAATACTTATCATTACTCTAACTCTTATTCACATTTCAAATGAGGGGCTTATCTTAAAATCTATTCCATACTTTTCAAAATCAGTTGTAGGAAGAATTGATTTTGATTTTTTTTTTTAACAAACACTAAAATTAACTTTTAAATTTTCAAAAACACTTTTAGCCCTCCTAATAACAATCCCAAAAGGGCCCTTAATAATGAGGCAACTAGAAGGGCACTGCTAAGTTGAAAATTAGCTAATCAATAATTTTAAAACAATCTTGACTCACCAAAAATATTTTTATTGGTAGAATCTTTTCTAACATTTTTTATAAAAAAAAAGTTGATTGTTTCATCATTAGTCATAAAAGTTTTTGTTTGTTAATAAATCATTTTCTAGTATACGTGGAATATTAAATGTTATATATTAAAATTATTATTTTACATAATATTCAAAATAATTTAAATTTAAATATGTTTAATACGTTAGTATAACAAAACATGCCAAGTTAGATTGTTTGATCATAAGTTATAAAAGTTTTCTAAGTTGAAAAGTCAATTGTTAGAATAATTAGTTTTAAAAAGATACGAAAATATAAATGCACTTTGCTTTTTGAACACGCCAGGAAAATAACAAGCATTATTATCGCTACGACATGCACTTCCCTACATTCTTTGTTGCTTTTAATAGGACTCGTCAATACAATTTAACGGTCAACCAAGA
Source organism: Citrus trifoliata (assembly GCA_018350135.1). Taxonomy (NCBI): domain Eukaryota; kingdom Viridiplantae; phylum Streptophyta; class Magnoliopsida; order Sapindales; family Rutaceae; genus Citrus; species Citrus trifoliata. Next base: position 4,605,513 of record CM031390.1, read on the forward strand.
AAAACAATTTTTTTTCTTTTCGCAAACCTTGGCTGAGGCAGGGGAATTTTATTAATAATAAAAATTACAAAAAAGATAATAAAAAATCATTTCCAGTCAAGTAAGCCGTAGAGTCTACTTCAAAAAATATGTGGAAAAATGAATGAAAGAAAAAGAAAAGGACAGGCATTCGAGTAATTGACTGTTCTGGACAATCAATTATATTCCAATAATTTTTGTAAGTATGTATTGGAAATTTGACCTGAACGTGAAAAAACATTAAAGAGAATTCGGCGAAGTAATTGCATATAGCAAAAGCGGGAGAGTTGAAATAGGAAAATTTGTTTGACAATTTGTTCATGCAATTAAATGCTAAGTGGTGGCGTTGGTAACTAGAAATGTATTCAATAGATTAACCTAATTCTCCCTTTTCATACGAGCTTTATCATGTTTATTTGATCGTATAATCTTGCTAGCTTTTTTTTTTTTATTTGGTAAAATTTGTAGAGACTTATAATGAGTTTAATAAAGATAAAATTCATGTAAAGATTTCTAATAGCTTTATCAGTTTAATTTTTATGAACAAAAATGAAAATTGAAAAAGTTTTTTTTTTGGGTAAAAGGGATAGAAATAAATAAAGTAAAGTTTGTTTGATTAGACAAAACTTAAAAGAGTTACTCAGTGTTTAATTAAACTTCTTTCACATTAGGTAAAAAATCTATGGTTTAAGTTTTTAATAATAATTATAATAATACAAGTTGAGATGGGTAACTTGTTTTAGTGTTTGCACGTATTCAATCAATTTTAAATAAATGTAATTAAATCCTAATAAAGTTTTAACAAGATTTTCTTTCTAATGTTAATTATGGAAACTTTGTGATTAAAGGTAGTTAAATCAAGATTCTTTCATGATCTAATATTTTCCAAGAAAAAAATACTAAGTAATTGGTTGTTAATGAATTAAAAAATAAAGATAATTATATTCTAATCATATACTAACACTAAAGGACAAGTGTCATGAGATTTTTAAAATATTAGGATAACTTAGATTCAGTTGGCAAAATTTGATCACTAAACCAATTGATTGTATTAAAAATTAACCAAATAAGCTTATTATCTTTAAGAGAAGACCACCTAATAACTATAATAAAATCAACTTAAAAACAAGAGACCAAACACAGCCACTATTAGATCAAATCCAATTGATTGATTTTGATTTTCTTTTCTTTTTTAATAAATCCTCTTATTGTCTTTGAAAATTTAAAAATATAAAAATTATCTACAAAATTCTATAAAAAAAACAAAGAAAGAGAAGAAGAAACTAGATTTTTTTATATAAAAAAAAGAACCGTGGAGGAGAAAAAAAATTAACCATGATTAATATTAAACCATGGAAAACAAGAGAGGAAATAATAAATAATTTTTAAATTACAGCTTATATGTTAAAATTTCAAAACCTACAGTTTTTATTATTTCATAAAACAAGAAGGACTATTGTGTAATAAAACATTATTGTGGTACAGTGCCACCGTTGCAAGATAGTTTTGTCCTCCTTATAAATCTCTTCGACAGCAACTCCAAATGATCTTTTAGTATAAGTAAAAAGTAAAATTTAATACTACATGAAATATGTATAAAGCTAAAATTTAGATCCACATTTTGGATATTTCGTATATGCTTAGTAATAAAAGAATATCTTTGTATTCTGTTTAAGCTTGATTTATATTAAGAAAATAATTTTGCTTAATTAACTTGTATAGTAAACAAATACTATGAAAGAAAATGAAAAATAAAAATTCATAAATGTGCTAGCAAGAATATAGAATTTATGGTTAAGCTAATTTAATATAATTTATTCTAATTGTTTTCAATACAAACTTTTTACTTTCAATCGATGAGTAATTTTTTTATTTTCTTAAATAAATAAATTATTTTTAAATTAAAATTTAATATTAATTTACAAGTTTTATGTTATTTTTACAAATATTTTTATTTACAATTTTAAAATATTAATTTACCACTTTATATTAATTTACTTATTTACCATTCATTTATTAATTTTAAGTATAATTTACAAAATTTATGTTTATCATGACATTGGTGCTGTAATTTTAATCATAATATCATTGAACTTTGAATGCATCAATGTCAATGGAGGAAAGTAAAATGATCAGTAGGCTAAAGTCGATTCAATTTCAATCGCAATTTTATGTTAGAGCCAAACTAAGCTATTCAATTTCAAGTTCTGAAAAGAATTTGATTTTCTTAAAGTAAAAGCTGATTCTGATCACCATTTTCATTTTCTTATTTTCGTATGACCTCAAAAATTAATGTCCGACTTCACCGAAGGCTCAAGTACAATTTTACGTGCTGCGATATTTTATGTTCACGGTATTGAATTGAATTAAAATTATTTTTTTTTGATACATTGGAACCTAGTAAAACTAGGCTAAAACAGAACGGGGAATAGAAGTCACATATATATCATTACATAGCCAATAACCAAGACCTCCGGGGGGGTTTTCAAAGACATGAAGTCCAAGGGGTAAGGAACCAGCAAGTTTCGCCATGGAATCTACAGCAAAATTGGCTTCCCGATATATATGCTTTATGGTAATGAGCCATTGTCTACTCATCAGATACTTTATGGCAGTTATGAGAGAAAAATGTGCATTAGGCATCAAGCTAGTAGAGGAAATAAGTTGGGAGACACATTGGCTATCCACCTCTGCAATTAAATAACGAATGCCACGGTCCCAAGCAATATTAAGTCCTTGAAAAAGACCCCAAACCTCAGCAGTAGTCACCGATCCAAATCCAATATTCATGCCAAAGCCAAACTGCCACTTTCCAGAGCAATCCCGTACTAAGCCCCCAGCGCTAGCTAGACCATTCTTTAAACGTGATCCATCAGTGTTTAATTTGAAAAAAGATTCAGGGGGAGCTTGCCATCTCACATCTTTGATGATCTTGTTACTCTGACCGAAACTAAGAGTTGATCGTGCATTCTGAATGTCTTGAGCCCAAGCTTTAATTTCAGCAACAACATAAGTGCAGCAAGGGGATTTTTGTGAGAAAAGAAATTGATTACGCCAAAACCAGATTTTCCAGATAGCCACTCCAAATAAACATGCCCATTCATCCCCCACTTCATTGATACCAGTCTTTCCCAAGTTGAAACGGAGCCAATCACGAAGATTAAAAGAGAAGAAAAGATGTCTGAAGTTGACTGGAATTAAACAATTCCATATTCTTTTTGCAACAAAACAGTCCCTAAGTGCATGCATCACATTTTCTCTCTCTTGGCCACATCTTCCACAATTCATGTTGTCTATAATATGTCTCTTAAGGTGATCAGAGTGAATTTTTGGGAGATGTAAGACCGAAGCTTCTGTGAATAGACTATTCCAATGATCATTACAAATGGCACGATCAAGTCTTTTAAACAAGGTTCCTCTAGACCAAGTGAAGCAAGGCCCTTTGAAAATCTATAAGGCGATTGTCATGAAACCAGTTATTGAAAGATCTACAGATACCACTGCTTTTTGGTGAGCCACCTTTTTTCTCGAAAGCATGAAGAATTGAGTTGAAATCGCCACCCAACAGCCAAGGTCCCTCTATCGATTTAGCTATTGACTCTAGCTCGTTCCAAAAATTCCTTCGAAGGCTGGGATTGGGGCTAGCATATACTGCAGTGACCCACGACCAATTACCAGAGAAGTCTGTAACTTTAAAATGAATGTACTGTTTGTGGTTAATGACAAACTCTAATGCGAAGCCTGTATTCCATAATATCCAAATACCCCCAGCAAAGCCCTCAGCCTCCACTCTATGTGAGAATTCAAAGCCACTTCCTTTAATAAAATAATCAGCTTTAGCCCCACTGACTTTAGGCTCCAAAATAGCAACAATATCAGGTTTGTAAATCTTGCTCACGGTTTTAAAAGTACTTTTAAAACCCGGTGAAGATACCCCTTGACAGTTCCAAAAAAAGATAGATAAATTCATCATTGAGGGAAAAATAGAGATGAAGGGTTGGCCATACGAGACATCCTTAACATTCCATGTTATCTTTCTCCTCCAAAGAGGCCCTGCTATCAACAGAAGCTGAATCATACTTACTACCATCATCCATTGAGTTCTCATCCTCCAGGTCATTCTCTTCATTAGCGTCCATTGCCAACTTATCATCAGGTGGTTTGTCATGGTCTCCGAAATAGGTGGTGGGAACCGCAAGCCTCAAATTGGGTTGAAATGTATCAATAACTTCATTTAGAGATAAAGGTTCAACTCTTGGGGGAATAAATTTAATGGTTGTGTGCTTTGCGGGGTCCAAGCTAGTATGTACTGTGGTGGGAACTGGTAAATCGGTGGAGGGTGCATGGTTGGTTGAAAGGGTACGTGGTAGTGTTCTTGCATGCGTGGGAGCTGGTGGGGACAAAGAGTGTTCAATGTTAAGACATTGGGGCTTGGCATTGTTGGCTCGTGGTGTGTGCATGGTGGAGTGGGTCTTTGGGTTGCTTTTGGTTTTATATTTAAAGTGGGTGGCTGGTTGCTCATTTTCGGTTGTGGGAACATTATGTTGTCGAGGGAGAATAATTTCTCTTTCTTCAGTTTCCTCATTCTCGAGAACTTCGAAACTGTTAGCCTAAAGGGCTATACATAATGTAATTTTGATGATAACAAACATGTGTTTTAAGTAAATTTAATAAATATTGTATTTCACATTTTCACTAGTTTTTTAAGGATAATATTTATGCAAGTGAATCAAGTGAAATCAAGATTGAAGACACTCAAAGGACAACGACGACATCAAGAATATAGTTTGGAGCTCAATGAACAAATTAGTGCAAAAAATTCTTGTAAATCCGGTATGATTTAATTGATGCATGATTTAGCATTTGAGAAGGTCAAGAAATTAATTTAATTAAATACTTTTCATAAGCTAAAATGTTTTATTTTTATAAAGTAAAGTATTTTGTGGATTTAAGTAATTTGGACTTAAATGTTAAGATTTGTAAGCTTTGAGTTTATTAAATATTATTTTGAAATTCAAATTTGGACTTATTTGCAAAGGTTTGAAACGTTTTGGGTCATACCATAATTTATGAAACTTTGAGGACTCCAATGTAATCTGGCACTTGAAACCCAAAGTTGGACAGAGAGGAAGCGGCGAACCGCTCGAGCGCTAGCGGCTAGCCGCTTGAGGAAAATCTCATATTTTCAATTTTTGGACTAAAGTGAAAGGTTTTGAGAATTTTAAAAAATATAAGTATTATGCTAAATTTGAAAAGGACCTCTATGAAAAATATTAATATCTTTGGGGCCATATCATAATTTTAGAAAGTTTCAGAATGATAACTATTGGACCTATTTGAAAAGTTTTCTGACGTTTTGGGTCATAGTATAATTATAGACAGTTTTGGGTCAAAATATAATTTTAGTGAACAGTGTTACTATAGTAAGATTCAAAAATAACGGTAACATTACTGTTCCTGAGCGGCTAACCGGTTAATCAAGCGGCTAACCGCTTGAGCACGGGTCTTTTGGCTATAACGGCTAGTTTTTGGGATTTCTCTATAAAAACTCAACCCAAACTTCTTTGTAAGAATGAACACAAGCAAATATAAGATCATATAACATATATTGAGCTTCCATTTCGTAAATCATCATTTGTTAAATCATTATTGAGGTATAATTTGTCATTCACTCTTAAAGAGAGTTTTATTGTTGTGAATTTCATTTCTCATCAATTTGTGAGTGTACAAGTGTGGGAAACACTTGGGGTGAAGAGATTGGGGATATAATCTCTTACTGTAAAGGTTCATTGACACCTTGAAGTCAATTGTAAACGTTTGAAGCCTTGGAAAGCCTTGGAAACGAGAGCCCCTTTCACTTTTGCCGTCTCGGAAACGGTTGGAATTTTTTGTGTAGCCGCCTCCCTTGCCGACTCTTCCCCTCCCTTTCCGGCTGGCGATCATCCAAGGACCAAAACTCGGGTTAGCCGGAGCTTCAGAAGATGATGACTTTTCCTCCCCACTACCATTGGGATTATCCTCTGCAACATTATTCTTACAACTCTCTGTCGGATTTTTCAACGTGTTTGACTGTGGGCAATCATCATTCTTATGCCCGTAAATTCCACAACTAAAACAAATAATAGGCAGATTTTCATACTCAATATGTTGCAACTTCCCATCCAGGAAATATTGTGAGCAGAGAGGCTTCTTTAATGAAATTTCCACTGCAATGCGAGCAAACTTTCCCCTCCTTGCTGACTCGGTGTTGTAGTCAATTTTAATCACTTTTCCCACGACATTTCCAATCATGCGAAGGATCCTTTTATGGTAATAGTGCAGAGGCATACCCGGTATGCGAATCCAAGCCACAATGTTTTCAATATCGACGTTAGAACTATCAAAATGTGGTGTCCACTGTTGTACGGTGAGATAATGTCCAAGAATGGTCCAAGGCCCTTGTGTGAGAGCATACTGGGCATCAATCTCAGACTTGAATCTCACCAGGAAGAAGTCATTCTCCAGGTCTATAAAAGTGAAGCCTTGCGACGTTCTCCATAGTTCATTCAGCCTATTACAGAGAGCCCTATATCCCATAGACCTCCCTAGCTACTTGACAACAGTTGTGTTCATCCATGGCTTAGCGAGCTGAGCTTGTATCTTTCCTGAGAAAGAGATGGATGGGATACTATTCTTGTCTTCTATTATCACGTCCTCAGGTTCAAATTCCAGATCTTCTTCTCTACCCAAGATCTCCTCTTCAAGCTCATTTTGATTCTCCATCAGTTTATCTTTAAAGGATAAGGGCGGTGGGTTGTCAGCATCAACGCCTTGCTCCCTAAACCTTGCCTTTTTTGTTGAACGATCATCTACCAGCGGCGGTGGAGGTTCTTTGCTTAGGGTTGCGCTACTCATCGGTTCACTTTGAATTAAGATTATTGAACAAGAACAAGAAAAAAGCAAGAGCATCGGACACTGCATGGTTGAAAACAAATAATAAACTAATGAAAATAAAATAAAAAATAAAAACTCAACATCATTTTGGTCAACAAAAGGGGGTCTATTGAAGTAACAGAAAATTAAAGTCTTGGTGCCCTACTTCATTAAATTTTGCCCTCATTTCTAGACTGAACTATCTGCCAACTGTCACATAGCCAATCAAATGGTCTTTCCCCTCACCCACGCACCCCCAAAAAAAAATTGTAATTACAATACTTGTTGATCAAAACTTAAAATTTTTATGAAATAATTTTAGTACATTACATATTTCAAATTAAAATTTTTATTTAAAATCTTACCATAAATTTGAGCTATTAATTTTAAACAATCTAATGATAAATATTAAAAATCAAATTAACATTTAATTAATTATGTTTATTCAGATTTCGTGAAATTAATGACTCAAGATTGCATCAAAACTTTTTGTTAAAAAATTAAATTAAAATACCCTAAGCCTTGAACAAAATTCGGTCCTTTGAACATTGGAACTTAAAGGAGTTTGAAAATGAATGTAATTACATTAATCAAGAAATGAAAATTAGAGTTGTAGTCTTATCTTGTAGATAATGCCTTCAATAATAAAAATCTTTGAAAAACGTTTGAGATACCCGAAAAGAAAACTAGTAATTAAGTACTTAGATCTTCTAGAAAATTAATTAATAGCTGCTGACATATATACCCGTATATAAGTAAATGTGTGAAATGCTACACCTTGAAGATCAAGGCAAGCGATAGAAAGATGGATCTAACTACAATATTTGATTATGTTTATGGCACATCAGATCTTGATGATTCGGAAGATGGATGTGGTTCATTTTATAACAATTCTGATGATGGACATGGTTTATTTTATTACGATTCTGATGATGGATATACCTCACCTTATGTTGATGATTTAAAAGATGAGTATGATTCGTTTAGTGAATTTGAAGGTGGGTACAGTTCTTTAGATGGTCACGATGATTTTGAAAGAGGGTATATTAATGCACATGATCACGATGATTCTGAAGGTGGATACAATCCGTCTGATGATCGTGATGATTTTGAAAGTTGGTGCTTTTCATTTGATGATCATGATGGTTATTTAAGTGGGTACAATTCATTTGATCATCTTGAAGATTTTGAAGATGGTTATTTAAGTGGGTACAATTCATTTGATCATCTTGAAGATTTTGAAGATGGGTGTGGTTTATTCTCTTATGATTTTGAAGATGGGTATGGTTCATTTTGATCTTGATGATTTTGAAGTATTGGGTTTTTCTTTCTCCTTTATTGGTGTAATTTCCTTTAATGTTAAGTGTTATAGAAAGATGTTGCTTGAGTGTTTTTGTGTGAACTATATGTTGTTCAAAAAACACATGAAGAATTAATCGATGGAGATTTTAAGAGTTGGCTGGAACTTGTGTTCTTGTGATGAAGTGTTTTACATAGAGATTGTATAACTATTTTGTTATAATGAATATGTCAGAAGTCCAATACGTAGTTTATGAATGGGAATAAAAATTTATTAAGAAAAGAATCATAAGTTCGGGTTACTTAAACCGATATTTTAGAATACCCCAAGAATTTTTCAGTAAATGCTCCCTAATAAGAACAAGTAGTGGCTCATCCTGCTAGACAAAATCATTTTTGGAAACTCAAGTTAGCTAAACCATCAAAAATGAGAATATAGAAACGATTTTTTTTCTATCTGAAACGATTTTTTTTCTATCTAATAAGTAAAATGGAATTTTTTTTTTTTTGGCTCCTTTTTCCCTGGAGCTACTATGGATACTAATGCGAGAAAGTTTTAATTTTTTATTTATTGTTTAACTTATATAGAAATATGTATTTAGTTTGGAATTTGTGGTACAGATGTGTGAGCTAAGTAAACTATTATTGGAGATGAGGTCAGTTCTTTTTGGCTCTGATCAGTCGGAGCCAAATGCAGATGCTTGTGAACAATTGACCCGTGAATTCTTCAAAGAAGACACTCTCCGTCTTCTCATAGCTTCTCTTCCAAAATTAGCAATGGGGTTAAGCTCTAAATGAACTAATCGGGATGGTTTTATGAATAATCTCCTATTAACAATTCACTGATTGATGTCTAAAGTCAATCTATTTCTCTAATTAGTATCATGTGGGTTTTACATTATATATCGAAAATGAGAAGATAGAAACGACGATTCATTTGTTTCTGAAGCTAACGGACAGCAAGTCATTCAAACTTTCTGTGAAAACTAATAGGTGGCTCATAAGTTGCTAAGTTTTGTAGGCGACAATCAATTACAACTATTGTTGTGATCCTCGACCTCCAATAAACAAGAGATATTAATGTGATTGAAACGTACCATCTCTAAACGACGACCTAGTACGACCAATCAATAATGCGGACATGTGGAATTAATAATGCGGTGAGAATCATTCTTGATAAAAGCAGAACCAGTCGATAATGAGAAAATAGAAACGATAATTCATTTGTTACTGAAGCTAACGGACAACAAGTCGTTCAAACTTTCCATGAAAACTAAAAGGTTGCTCTTAAGTTACTGACTTTTGTAGGTAACGATCAGTTACAATTATTTTTGCGTGTATATGGTGGTCCTCAATCTCCAATAAATAATAAATAATAATGTGAGTGGAATGTACCATGTCAGAACGACAACGCAGTATGGCCAATCAATATAAATAAGATTTGAGATTTATGTAACCCACTAATGTAAGATCTATTGATTTAGTATAAAAAATAAGTGTATCCCACCGAGAACCAACCAACGGCTTGTCCTTATTGTTCATCTTTCTCCTAGTAAACAATTTGAAAATTTGACAGTCAATCCAATTATTTTTGTGTGTTTGAGGAAATTTCTACGAGGAAAATAAATCTTCGCTCCTGAATGCTTGTATTTTGAACCCAAAGAATCATTGAACCTTGATCAATATCCAATAACCAATTAAAACATTATCTCATTTGTATAGTGTGTGCGCCTCTATATACATATATATAAAAGGATAGTTACACCCCCTAAACTTAAGGAAATATTTATATAGATTTTTAATTTTTTTAAAAAACACTAAGACTTCTTCTTCTTCTTTTTTTAACCATGATACCCTTTCAAAATACTAGCTAAAAAATTAATTTTAAATTTTTTAATAAATAAGAATAGAATAGAAATAATATAATATGTCTAGTAAACTAATAAAATTAAATTATTTTTTAAAATTTCAAATACTTTTAAATATGTAAATTATTATATATATTTTAATAATATATTTGTATTTATTATAAAGATTTTATATAAATCTTTGGTTTAAATAAATTTTACTGTTAACAAAATATCTCACGTGCTAATAGTATTAAAATTATTATTTTACATAATGTTCCAAATAATCTAAATTTAAATATATTTATTACGTTTGTATAATAAAATATGCCAAGTTAGATTGTTTGATCATAAGTTATAAAAGTTCTCTAAGATAAGTCAATTGCCTGAATAATTAGTTTTAAAAAAACGAAAATATACTTGCACTTTGCATCTTGAATACGCCAGGAAAATAACAAGCATTATTATCGCTACGACATGCACTTCCCTACATTCTTTGTCGTTTTTAATAGGACTCGTCAATACAACTTAACGGTCAACCAAGAAAAACAATTTTTTTTTCTTTTCGCAAAACGTGGCGGATGTAAGGGAATTTTATGCATAATAAAAATTACGAAAAAGATAATAAAAACATATTTCCGGTCAAGCAAGCCGTAGAGTCTACTTCAAAAAATTATGTGGAAAAAGAAAAGGACAGTCATTCGAGTAATTGACTGTTCTGGACAATCAATTATATTCCAATAAATTTTGTAAATATGTGTTGGAAATTTGACTTGAACGTGAGAAAGCATTAAAGAGAATTCGGCGAAGTAATTGCATATAGCAAAAGCGGGAGAGTTGAAATAGGAAAATTTGTTTGACAATTTTTTCATGCAATTAAATGTTAAGTGGTGATTGGTAACTAGAAATGTATGAGTTGGACTACTAGCACACCTCCATAATTCTTTTAAAACCTATCTTTTATTATAATTACTTTTGAAGATAAATACTCTAATACATCTCACATCTATTTTATCTCACTTCAAATTTTTGTATTTTTTCTCTTTAAAAAAAACTTTTTTTTATTTTCTCGGCTATCACACTCACACATGTAATTTTTTTTCTCAAAATCTCTATAATTTTTCTTCAGTTAATAAGACAATCTATTGATAATAAATAAAATACATTATGATAAATTTATCTGACTTTTTACATCATAATCTTGGATAATTTATTTGATTCATTGATTTTTATCAAGAAGTTTATCACCGATAAAAACTATTTGTGAGGAGCAAGAAAAAAAAATTAAAAAATTCACAAATTAAATGTGTTTATTTAGAAATAAGGGCAATTTTGGCATTAGATTTAAAATAATTGAAAAGGAGGTTTTAAAAGAATTTTGGAGGAGTGCTAATAGTCCAACTCGAAATGTATTCAATAGATTAACCTAATTCTCTCTTTTCATGCGAACTTTATTAGGTTTATTTGATTGTATATTCTTGCTAGCTTTTTTTTTTTTCTCTCTCTCCCCTTTTTTGGGACCTAATGGCTTAATGTGATTGAGACATACCAAAAACAAAATAAACGGCTTTTTGCTTACAATTAGGATTGAAAAAGATACGAATTCGAGTTGGATTAAGAGAATTTTATTAATAATAAAAATTATGAAAAAGATAATAAAAAATATATTTCTAGTCAAGTAAGTCATAGAATCTGTCTGAGGATTGGCAAATTATGGGTTTAGGTTGGGCTTTTTCAAGTTCATGCCCAAGCCCATTAGATAATAAGTGTAAGGTGGGCCTAGTGTTGCGGACCGCCCAATTCGCTAGCTCAAATGCCCACAATTTCGGGCTAGAGAGCCAACACAAAGCCAAGAGTGCTAGCTTGGCCCAATTCCGGAAGGTTCTAGAAAACTCTAGCACATGTAAACATGTAAATATTCTAGAATGCTTTATACAATTCCAACACATGTAAATAGTTAGGAAATTGTAAAATACTCTAGAGTTTGGCAAAGTTAGGCCAAGTTTGACAAAGCCTCCCCTATAAATATGGGATGGCATTAGGCATTTGTATCCAACAAGCTTTAAGCATTGTAATCTCTCTTTGTGCAATACAAGTTCTTTCTTTGGCTCAATTGCTCTCTTCTCTTGTTCAAGAAACTCTAGGCTTACTTAGCAACATTCGGCAAAGTTGTCTAAGTGCCGCACGGGTTAGCTGCGCAAAACACTCATCCCGTGACAAGTGGTATCAGAGCTAAGGTTTGCACGCACGCAAATAGCTCACGAAGCAATGGCCAACCCTTCGAACGTAGCACAAGAGGGTGTTGTTGGTGTGGATGTTCCACCGAAACCAAGCCGCGGCCAAGAGGGAGAACACGCCCAAGGCAAGAATCGTGGCAAGTCCAAGGCCCCATCCGTGGATGCGTTGGAGCCTCGTGTAGGCACTCTCGAAATAGCCTTGTCCGCCACTCAAGATACCCTTGAGGGATTAGAGAGAAGAGTGGACAATCTCGAGGGAGAATACGCCGAGTTCACGGTGGCCACAAAAGCTCTCATGCATGAGCAAGCGAACATTCTCCGAGGTGAGTTTCGTTCTTTCCATGATGCGTTGCTGAAACTTCGTAGTTTTGTTCAGGACGAACTATGTGCTGTCCGTGCGGAAGTGGATGAAGTCCGCTTGGATTGGGCATGGCACAAGCGCACACTTTCCACAAATCCAGCTTCCGCAAACTCGAGTGATGCGCGCCGCATTGATGTGCCAAAGCCCGACACTTATGATGGCACACGCAATGCCACAATCGTGGACAACTTCCTATTCGGGCTGGATCAATATTTCGATGCCATGGGCGTACGAGATGAGGCATCGAAAGTGGGCACTGCACCCACCTATCTTAGAGGCGCTGCACAACTATGGTGGCGTCGCAAGTATGGCGAGATGGGCAAGGGCATTTGCGCCATCGACACTTAGGCCGACTTCAAGCAAGAACTCCGAAAGCAGTTCGCCCCAAGCAATGCGGAGAAGGAAGCGCGAGCGCGCTTACGTCGCCTCAAGCAAACGGGTAGTATTCGGGACTACATCAATGAGTTCACTACCCTTATGTTGGAGATAAGCGACATGTCCGACAAGGATTCACTCTTTTACTTCCAAGATGGCCTCAAGGATTGGGCCAAGACCGAGCTTGATAGGTGTGGTGTTCAAACACTTGACGACGCCATCGCCATTGCGGAATCGTTCACCGAATACTCTACCAAATCCAAGGACAAGAAGCCTAGCCAAGGCAAAGGTGGGGGAGAGAGTCGCAAGGACAAGGGCAACTACCGCAAAGATTGGGGGGCAGAAAAAGCCACCTAGCAACAAGAGTTGGCAAGGAAAATCGGAGGGCAAGAAGGAGGCGCCAAAGCCGCGAAGCCCATGCTTCATATGCAATGGTCCTCATTGGGCACGCGACTGTCCGGAGAAGCGGTCGCTTAATGTTCTTGCTGCACAACTCAAGAGCAACCCCACAATGTCCACGGAGGAACCCCAACTCAGCATGGGTTCTCTCCAACGCCTTGGCGCACTCAACCGCCAACAGCCCGCACTTGTCAAGAAATGGCTCATGTATGTTAGCGCAAAGGTAAACAGTCAGTCCGTTCGCGCGCTGCTAGACACGGGAGCAACACACAACTTCGTGTCCGTAGACGAGGCCAAGCGCTTAGGCCTCAAGGCCACCAAAGAAGGAGGCACAATGAAGACAGTAAACTCACCCGCCAAGCCAATTGCGGGAATTGCACAAGGCGTGCACATCACACTCGGTACATGGAGTGGAAAGCTTGATTTCTCCATTGTGCCCATGGACGACTTCAAGATGGTCCTTGGCATGGAATTCTTCGACCAAGTCTATGCCTTCCCGCTGCCCGCTGCAAACTCCCTAAGCATCCTCGATGGGAGCAAAGCATGCATGGTACCTATGGAGTGAGGCAAGTCCGAGGAGAAAACACTCTCCGCCATGCAATTCAAGAGGGCTTTCAAGAAGGACCCAAGCTTCTTGGTCTCAATTCGGGAACTAAATGAGGAAGGAGATAGCGGAACGTCGCCAAGCCAAGTCCCTCCGCGAATTCAAGCCGTCCTCAATGAGTACAAGGACGTGATGCCTCCAGAACTTCCAAAGAAGCTCCCACCTCGACGAGAGGTAGACCATGCAATCGAACTGGAACAAGGCGCGAAGCCACCAGCCTTGGCGCCCTACCGCATGGCGCCACCCGAATTAGAGGAGTTGTGGAGACAACTCACAGACTTGCTGGACGCAGGATACATTCGCCCCTCAAAGGCCCCATTCGGTGCACCGGTCCTCTTCCAAAAGAAAAATGATGGATCGCTGGGGATGTGCATCGACTATAGAGCGCTCAACAAGATCACCATCAAGAACAAGTATCCGATTCCTTTGATTGTGGACTTGTTCGACCAGCTTGGTAAAGCGCGGTACTTCACCAAACTTGACTTGCGCTCCGGGTACTACCAAGTGCGCATCGCCAAGGGAGATTAACCGAAGACAGCGTGCACAATAAGGTACGGGTCTTTCGAGTTTCTTGTGATGCCTTTTGGCCTTACTAATGCACCCGCCACATTTTGCACACTCATGAACAAGGTACTCCAACCATTCCTCGACCGCTTTGTGGTCGTGTACTTGGACGACATAGTGGTGTATAGCACCACGCTCGAGGATCATGCCCGACATTTGCGACAAGTCCTCCAAGTACTTCGAGACAACGAGCTCTTCCTCAAACTAGAGAAGTGTTCGTTTGCCCAACAAGAGGTGGAGTTCCTTGGCCACAAGATTGCGGGTGGGAAGATCATGATGGAGAATGACAAAGTAAAGGCCATCCTCGAATGGGAACCTCCCTCAAAAGTGCCCGAGCTTCGCTCATTCCTTGGGCTGGTGAATTACTATCGACGCTTCATTCAGGGCTACTCAGCCAAGGCGGCACCCTTGACGGATATGCTCAAGAAAAATAGAACGTGGCATTGGTCCGAAGAATGCCAACGCGCATTCGAGGAGTTGAAGAAGGCAATTTCAGAAAAACCAGTCCTTGCCCTTCCGGACCACACAAAGCCCTTCGAAGTGCAAACGGATGCCTCGGATTTCGACATAAGTGGAGTCCTTATGCAAGAAAGCCACCCAATAGCGTTCGAGAGTCGAAAGCTAAATGACACGGAACGCCGCTACACGGTGCAAGAGAAGGAGATGACAGCCATCATCCATTGTCTAAGAGTGTGGCGACATTACTTGCTTGGCTCACACTTCACAATTATGACGGACAATATGGCAACAAGCTACTTTCAGACGCAAAAGAAGTTGAGTCCGAAGCAAGCACGGTGGCAAGACTTCCTAGCAGAATTCGACTATCGGCTCGAGTACAAACCGGGTAAGGCCAATGTCGTTGCGGATGCTCTAAGCCGCAAGGCTGAATTGGCAACTCTTAGCATGAGCCAACCGAAGTCCGACCTTGTCTCACGCATCAAGGAAGGTCTCCAATAAGATCCGCTAGCAAAGGATTTGCTGGAGAAGGTGCTCGAGGGAAAGACAAGGCGCTTTTGGCAAGAGGAATGCATCCTCCTCACCAAGGGAGATCGGTTGTTCGTGCCAAGGTGGGGAAACTTGCGGAAAGAAGTTATCAAGGAGTGCCACGACTCCAAGTGGGCTGGTCACCCAGGAATCGAGCGCACCACCGTACTGGTCCAAGCCTCGTATTTTTTGCCGCACATGAGGGACGACATCGAGGAATATGTGCGAACTTGCCTTGTGTGCCAACAAGACAAGGTGGATCATCAACTCCCAGCAGGATTATTGGAGCCGCTGCCGCTAGCAACAAGGCCATGGGAAAGTGTCTCCATGGACTTCATCACATCGCTGCCCAAGTCCGAAGGTTGCGGAAGCATCATGGTCGTTGTAGACCGATACAGCAAGTATGCCACATTTATTGCCGCGCCTGTCGATTGCAAAGCGGATGAGGCAGCCCGCCTATTCGTCAAGCACATTGTGAAGCTTTGGGGAGTTCCGAAGAGCATTGTGAGCGACCGAGACCCTCGGTTCACTGGGCGGTTTTGGACGGAGCTCTTCAAGATGTTGGGGACCGATCTCAAGTTCTCGACGAGCTTCCACCCACAAACAGATGGGCAGACCGAGCGCATTAATGGCCTCCTCGAGATGTACTTGAGTCATTATGTGAGCGCTCACCAGCGGGATTGGGCGAAGCTACTCGACATCGCCCAATTTTCTTATAATTTACAGCGAAGTGAGGCTACGGGCAAGAGTCTGTTCGAGATCATCATGGGATTCCAGCCCATGACCCCCAATGCCATAGCCTCGACTTACGGAGGGAAAAGTCCCGCGGCACACAAGCTCGCCCGCGAATGGCATGAAGAAGCGGACATCACGCGAGCCTACCTTGACAAAGCCGCGAGGAAAATGAAGAAGTGGGCGGATACAAGGAGACGGCATGTTGAGTACAAGGAAGGTGATCAAGTCATGATCAAGCTCCTACCCCAACAATTCAAGACTTTGCGGAAATTTCACAAGGGGTTAGTAAGACGCTACGAGGGACCCTTCCGAGTTGTTCGACGTGTGGGCAACGTCTCGTATCAACTCCAACTTCCGCCAAGACTCAAGATCCATCCGGTCTTCCATGTGAGTCTTCTCACGCCATATCACGAAGACATGGGAGAATCAAGTCGCGGAGAATCGAGGCGCGCGCCAACTGCCGTTGTCACCGCATTCGACAAAGATGTGGACTACATCATTGCGGACCGCACGATTTCAAGGAGGGGCGTGCCAGCACATAGCGAGTACTTGGTGAAGTGGAAGAACCTCCCCGAGAGCGAAGCCACTTGGGAACGTGAAGATGATTTGTGGCAATTCGCTGAACACATCCAGAGGTTCAAGCACGAAAGCGCGACGAGGACGCCGCGAGCTTAAGTGGGGGAGGATGTTGCGGACCGCCCAATTCGCTAGCCCAAATGCCCACAATTTCGGGCTAGAGAGCCAACACAAAGCCAAGAGTGCTAGCTTGGCCCAATTCCGGAAGGTTCTAGGAAACTCTAGCACATGTGAACATGTAAATATTCTAGAATGCTTTATACAATTCCAGCACATGTAAATAGCTAGGAAATTGTAGAATACTCTAGAGTTTGGCAAAGTTAGGCCAAGTTAGGCCAAGTTTGACAAAGCCTCCCCTATAAATATGGAATGGCATTAGGCATTTGTATCCAACAAGCTTTAAGCATTGTAATCTCTCTTTGTGCAATATAAGTTCTTTCTTTGGCTCAATTGCTCTGTGGAGAGAACCACTCAAAAAGAGTCCAAGTCAATGAGGTCGATTTGTCAGGATTCATGAGATGATTCAGGGTAGGTCTGACAGGGAGAATTAACTTTGTGGCGTAAAGAACAGTTAGGCACCAGATGTACCATAACTCATCTTCAGTCACATCTCTGGAAGGGTCAATGCTTAGACCTGTGAGAAACAAGTTCTCAAGGTGGAAAGTTGAGAAAGGAAATGAATCTGCTAACATGTAGGCTTTCATGAAATACCTAACAACATATATTTTGGCAAATTCTTGCATGTCAAAAACTGTGGAAAAGCTTTTCTTGAGAGGGAAAGTCTTGTGGGTTATGGCTTGGTTTGGTAGAGAGGTAGCCATGAAAATGATGGGAAAATGATATCCTGTGGATATGCAATACAAAGGTGATATTGGTTTTGCAAGTCTTGAGAGTAGATCTAGAATGAGGTTCTGGGTTCCTTTTATATGCTTCACAGAGAAGTTATATTTTGAGAACCAGTCTTTGAGTCTGAGCAACATCTTTTCTGGAACTATTTTCCCTTTGAAGTTCATGATGTTGGGAATGTTGAGCTGTCCATTCGGATAAGAAAATGATAGCCGATTAGGGAGAATCAGGAACACTTTCATTTTCTTGTCGGGTTATACAACCCAAAACAGACTTTCGTTAGTCAAAACAAGGTGCCAAACCAGATAAGAAAACTTCGAAAGCTTTCTGATGCACAAGATCCTTGCTAAAGGCAAATACAGAGCATATTTTTTTAACTTTGTTTTTACCTAAATGTAATTTACAAATTTAGGGATTGTCCAAACTCAGTATTGGGCTGGCACAAGCTCGTGCAGACTGCAGAGTAGGTAACTCCACGCACTTATTTGTTATTCATTTCTCCCATAAAGGATTCTTTTTCTTTTTCCAAAAAATATGAAATATAGATGCTCTCTAAATTCCAATTCAATTGGGGGACGTAAATTTCAAAAACGACCTGACAATCGATAAATGTAGGCATTTAAATTCCCAGACCCTGGTTTTGATACGAAAGAGAAAGGTAAGTTCGTGGAAATTAGTGAGTGTTAATTAGTTCTCATTCAAACAAGTTTCTTCCTTTCTTGTCTTCAATTTATTGCCAGCTCTACCAAAAAATTGTCATTTTTTTTTCCGCTTCATTTTCTCTTTGGTTCCTTCCAATCAACACCATGTCCTTCCTTTCCCATGAATACATTGTTCCTGCAACCCCCAGCACACCCAAAAGAAAATGGCACTCAGCTTTTGCTAAAATATATTGCTCCAGGGTTTTACACTCTCTTGTTAAAGGTGATATTGATCCGAAAACCCTCATTGAAATTGTGAAGCAGAAAAATCTAGACCTGCTTCAACAGTTTGGTGGAACTGGTGCTGTAGCTACTGCTCTTCAAACCGATATTCATGGTGGAATCGACGGCAGTGAAGAAGACAGAGCTTGAAGACAAGGCTTATTCGGTTCAAACACGTACAAGAAACCACCAACGGAGAGCTTCTTCAGTTTTGTTGTGGATACTGTTAAAAGTTTCACAGTTTTAATCCTTTTTTGTGTGTGCAATACTTTCCCTTGCTTTTGGCCTGAAGTTAAAAGAGGGATGGTATGATAGCGGTAGCTTATTTATTGCTGTCTTTATTTACATATCTGTTTCAGCTTCAAGTAAATACATGCAAAATAAAAATTTTGAGAAGCTATTGTCAAAAGTCAGCGACAGCATTCAAGTTGATGTGGTTAGAAATGGGCAGCGAAAGCAGATTCTATTATCCAATGTTGTTGTTGGAGATGTTATATGCTTAAAGATTGGGGACCAGGTTCCAGCTGATGGAATTTTTTTAGATGGGCATTCGTTACAAATACAAGAATCAGACCATAATGTTGAGGTTAATAGCAGCCAAAATCCGTTCTTGCTTTCTGGAACCAAGGTGGTTGATGGGTATGGCCGCATGCTTGCCACAGCTGTCGGTATGAACACTACGTGGGGCCAAATTATGAGCCAAACTAGTTACAATACCAGTGAATGGACACTTTTAAAAGCTCGAGTCAGAAAGTTAACTTCGTTGGTCGATTTAATCGGATTGCCAATTGCTTTCTCAGGCATGTTGATAATTTTGTATCATTACTTTACAGGACATTCAAAAAAGGAGGACGGAACCATTGAATTTAAGGCCGGTAAAACAAAGCTTGACGACGCAGTTAATGCAGTTGTGAATTTAATTATCCCAGAAGGTTTGCCGCTGGCCGTTACAGTTACTATTGCTTATTCGATGAAGAGATTGATGGCTGATCATGCTATGGTGAGGAAGCTCTCTGCCTGTGAGACGATGGGGTCAGCCACTGTAATTTGCACGGATAAGACGGGCACACTAACTCTGAACCAGATGAAAGTGGTAAAGTTTTGGCTTGGCCAAGAACCTGTAGGAGAGGGAGCTGCTGATCATTCCAATATAGCTCCAGAAGTTGTTGAATTGATTCAACAAGGTGTTGCATTAAATACAACCGCAGGTTTTTACAAGAGAAGTTCAGGTTCAGGATTGGAAATTGAATTATCTGGCAGTTCCATTGAGAAAGCAATTCTTTCCTGGGCTATTCTGGGAATGAGCATGGACATGGAGCAAATAAGCCAGAGTTGTGTCATTCTCCAAGTTGAAGCCTTCAATTCCCATAGGAAACAGAGCAGAGTTATGATGAGGAAGAAGGCAGACAACACTGAGCACGTCCACTGGAAAGGAGCAGCAGAGATAATTCTAGCAATGTGTTCAAGTTACTATGATGCTTCTGGGAATGTCAAACATTTAGGGGTTGGTGCAAGGGAAAGATTTGAGCAAATTATTCAAGGTATGGCAGCAGGTAGCCTGCAGTGCCTTGCTTTTGCTCACAAACAAGTTCCAGTTCCAGAAGAAGAGCTAAATGAAGAAAACTTGATCCTATTAGGACTGATTGGAATTAAGGATCCGTGTCGTCCAGGGCTGAAGAAAGCCGTGGAAGATTGTCAATATGCTGGAGTAAACATCAAGATGATCACGGGCGACAATATTTTCACTGCAAAAGCCATAGCCACACAATGTGGAATACTCAAGCCAGATGATCAAGCCAATGAAGCAGTAATTCAAGGAGAGGAGTTCAGAAACTACACAGAAGAGGAGAAAATGGAGAAAGTTGAAAAAATATGTGTGATGGCAAGAGCCTCTCCTGATGATAAACTGACAATGGTTAAGTGCTTAAAACTAAAAGGTCATGTGGTTGCGGTCACGGGAAATGGTATAAAAGATGCACCAGCTCTGGAGGAAGCAAACGTAGGACTGTCTATGGGCATCCAAGGCACAGCAGTTGCCAAGGAGAGCTCAGATATCATCATCTTGGATGATAACTTCGCAACTGCAGTTACTTTACTGAATTGGGGAAGATGTGTATATGTGAACATCCAGAAATTCATTCAATTCCATCTTACCATTAGTGTTTCTTCTGTTCTATTTAACTTTTTGGCAGCGGTTTTAGTTGGTAAGAACCCATTAACAGCAGTCCAGTTACTGTGGATGAACTTGATCGTTCTTACGTTAGGTGCATTGGCTCTGGTTACAGAGCAACCTACCAAGGAGCTTATGGAGAAACCACCGGTGAGTCTTACTGAGCCACTTATAACCAACGTTATGTGGAGGAATCTTCTGGCCCAAGCTTTCTATCAGATAGCTGTCTTGTTGACGTTACAGTTCAAAGGTGAATCCGTCCTTGGTGTTAATGAGAATGTAAAGGACACCATGATCTTCAACACATTTGTACTTTGCCAAGTCTTCAACGAATTCAACGCAAGGAAGCTTGAAAAAAAGAATGTGTTTAAGGGGATTCATAAGAATAAGTCATTTCTGGGGATTATTGGGATAACCATCGTCCTTCAAGTGGTGATGGTGGAAATTCTGAAGAAATTTGCAGATACAGAGGGGCTGAACTGGATCCAATGGGGTTCATGTATTGGGATTGCAGCCATCTCTTGGCAAATTGGTTGGTTTGTCAAGTGCATACCTGTTCCAGCAAAATCCTAGTCATACCTGTTCCAGCAAAACCCTTGTTTTAGCTATCTCATCTCAAGCATCTAGATAATGCATATTATCATTTCTGCTTGTCTTATATCCTCTGATATAGCTATCTCTTATAATCAACTCAATTAGTGGCAGCAATTTCTATTGGTTAGTTGATTTGTTAGCTCCAATGAAGCTCAATTCTTAATAATTAGTTTGTTGCATGGGCAGCTTTAAGTATGGGCGAACAAGGCGGTCGCCTAAAACCCCAAATTTTAAAAAGTCCTCAGTTTTTTAGTATTAGTAATAATTCTCTAGTTAATAAAATCTTTTAAAAAAATTATATGTGTGGTAGAAAAGTCTAATAGACATATCTCTAATTAATAATTATCCTATAATTAATAATTATTATTATTTATATAAAAAACCTATAATTGGTTATCTTATTGTTAAAGAGATATAATTAATAATATTGTCTAACCATTAATTTATTCATTATTAGTTTTTCTAATAAAAATAAGTAAATTTTTTATCTTTTCAACTTCTTAAAAAAGCTCAATTATTCAACATTAGAATCTTTGACTTTGAGTATTCCTTTTAATTTCTATTAAAAATCTTATAATCTAGAAAATTATAGATGAAAAATTTCTTGATCTCTTCTCTACAATGAAGATTATTACATGTATTAGTTCATTCAAAAAAGAAAAAGAAAAAATTAGTTACTTGAAATACAAAGTTCATATCCATTATCTAACCATCAATTCATGATCTTAACTTTTTATGTGCTACCATTCTAAATATTCTATTTGAAAATAGTATTGTTCTCATTTATTCGTTTGCTTCTTTTTGTATAATTTCTAATGTTAAATTTTAGATTTTGTTTTTGAAAATTTTTAGAATTTTCTTGATTATTTGTTGAAATTCAAGAATTAAAGCTGAAATGGATTTTCAGTTCTTTATTATTTTATTGAGTATTGAAATTACTAAATAAAAAGAGGCCTCATAAAAAAAGAAAAAAGAAGTTCGCCTAAGGCCCCTAATACTGTAAAGCCGGCCCTGATTTGTTGATCAGCAAACAACTCGCCTGAAATTTCTGTGTTATTTGGTTCAATGATTCTTTAGACAACGTTGCATCCCAATGATTCTTCAGCCAATGAAAATTAGTCTCATAAAATTTAGCGGTAGAAGAATTAGATTCTCTTTTTCCGATTTTGCGAAAAGAGTATTTTTTTTTTAGTGTGTAGGTAAGATTACTGATAGGTAAGATTACTGAACCCACATTGAAACTCAATAGTTAAGTGATACGCCAAAAATTTAACAATCTTAAATTTTCAGATCGGTTAAATTTTATTCAGTTAATTAAAACTGATATAACGGGAAGGGTTAGTATGAACAAAATAAATATATATACTCGGGAACAATGGGTATATTTGTTGGCGTCTAGGATGACACTTTCCTCACTATAATTTTCAATTTAGACACAATACAACCACTATTTTTTTGTTGAAATTTTGACATCAAAAGACTAAATAGATGAGGTAAGTGGCAAAATCCAAAATCTTTACTGGAAAATGTTGCTTTCTGGTGTTTAATTATAAACAGCAGTTGGCTTAAAATTCAGGGAGAACAATAATATTTCTCCTTAGATACATTATTAGGAAAGCAAACGTGAGGATCCCATACACAATTATTTTTTAGTAATTATAAGATTCGCTTTTTTGTTTGACAGTATTTATTTATGTATATTGTAATTTTCCTACTTTGTACTCTTGAATTTCTTTGTAATCCATCTACAATAATATAGTTTCTTGAGTCTTCACATTGTCCAAAACTACTCAATATTTCTTTGTCTCAATTTCCTTTCTTTACATTTTACTGTCGGATTTTTAATCCAATATTATTGGATCTTTAATCCAACGTTGGGCTTATATGTGAATAATTATGTGTTGCAGACTGTCATATAAGGTTAAACATAATTAAAAGTAATTTATTTAAATTTTCAGTGTTATGAACTTTAATATATTTAATAGGGTGTGGGTCTTTAATGTGTAGAGACCTAATAATATTTTAATTTTATGATTGGCATAATTATGAATACCTAGTGACAACAAGAATATGTTGTCTATCTAAGTGGTTATGGTCCCAAATACACGTATTTTTTACATTATTTATAGGTGATGGTTTTCACCAAAAAATTTCTTATCCCAATAAATAGTATTAGAGTCTCTTCATGTTAAATTATTGAAAATCAAATTTATTTTAATTAATGATTAAATCTCTAGTGTACTTAAATTTAATAATATCATAATTATTAAAATTATTACATTTGAGAACAAAATTGTGGTTATTTGTCAGAATTTAGAATATTTTGGAAATTCAGATTTCAGTCAAAAAAAAAAATTCTAATTTGAAGTTTTGTGGCCGGCGGCAATAGCAGCCGGCGGCAAGACACATCTATTGGGCGGCGCCAACCAGCAACCGCGGCCACGACGCCACGTCAAATTAAGGAGAAGCAAAAAAAAAGGGCTAGCCGTCGCCGGCTTACGGCTGTTCCGGCATGCATGCCGCTGCAACCAGCCCGCGCTGGAGAGAAAGAAAGGTGGCTGAATGGCCACTGCAAAGGAAGAAGCGGCGACATGCCAGCCGCACGAAAGAGAAAAGATAGAATTAGGGTTTCAAGGTAAATATCTAAACGTTCCCTAAGGTGTTGTAAAATTTCTTTCCAGCAAAAAATAAAGAAAGATTACATTTATATTAGTCCATTAAAGCGAAATTAATTTCAGCCATTAAATCAAAAAAAAGGGGTTGGTTTGATTGTGGACTAATTTAGGATTTGGTTCGGGCCAATCCGAATCGGTCCAGCCCTGAATCGATTAACGGTCAACATTGAGCGTTGACTATACAATTGACCAAACTTTGACATGATTTTTAGTTTTTATTTTTGTGGTAATTTTTGGTGCAATTTTTAATTCAAATATTGGTTGGTTTTTATGTATTTTGAGATAAATTAATTGAAGCAATATATCATTAAAGTGACCTCTCTTGTGAAAATTAATTTACATATTGTTAAAGTGACCTCTCTTGTGGAAATTAATTTACTTTGAAATATAAACAATTTTGTATATGTAATTTTTGTAAATATCGATCGACCTAAAGGAAGGTCCATATTTAATACAATTATATGTGCACATGTGATAATAAACACGTGATGATTATTCAGTTTTACATTTGAGTAATAAATCGGCCCAAATGAAGATTTATTTTTTGACATGTTCTTATTATCAGTGTTTGATTACTGCACTAAGATATCATTTATAAGTTAACATTTTCTCCAAAGATTAAATATTAATGGAGTGCCCGGTATCTTGAGATGGGGTTTACCTTTATTTGAATTTATTTTTATTTTAAAACTAATATGAGCTTGTTTTGTTTGTTTGTTGTTCTCAAATTCAGTTATGTCTACTGCTAAAGACTACTGCCAACATCAATTCTATTCATATGTTAAATGGCTTTAACTTCAAGTCATGGCACGAGAACCTCTCAATAGTTCTCGTAGTCATGGATCTTGATCTTGGGTTGAGGATTGATTCTCCCCTGTCTCTTATGGATGAAAGTACCCTTGATGACAAGAGGGATATGGAAAAGTGGGAGAGATCAAATCGAATGTGTATCATGATTATGAAGAAGGCCATTACGGAATCATTCGAGGGCTCTATGTCTGCTAGGATAACTACGGCTAAAAAAGTTTTTTGTAGAAATTGAAAATGGATTTGTCAAGAATGAAAGGGCATCAATGAGTACGCTCTTGACAAATTTAATTTCAGTAAAGTATAAAAGGCAAGAAAAGAAAGAAGGATAAAGACGCTGTAAATACACCACCTCAAAAGAAACAACAAAAGAAATTGGATGATCGAGTAGCCACTAGCTGTTTCTTTTACAGTGCTAAAAGACATGGTTTGGTTTTTTCTGAGGTTAATTTAATACCTAGACACATGTGGTGGATAAATTCTAGTGCAGCCACTCATATCAGTGTGTCTATGCAGGGTTGCTTGACTTGCCGAAAGCCCAATGATGGTGAAAGATACATCTATGTGGGTGATGGCAAAAAGGTTGAAGTTGAAGCAATTGAAAAATTTAGATTATTATTAAAGCCGAATTTTATTTGGATCTTGATGAAACATTTATTGTTTCGTCTTTTAGAAGAAATTTTATTTCCGTTTCCGTTTTGGACAAATATGGTTATTCTTGTTTATTTAGAAACGGAAAATTCATTTTGTTTCATGAATCAAAACTTGTTGATTCTGATTCTTTGTCCGGCGATGATAATATTTATATACTTAAAACAATTGCTTCATTTAATGAATCCCTGTAAATAAGTACACGAGGTGTAAAGAGAAAATTTATCAATGAGAATTTAGTTGCGTTATAAAATAAAAGATTGGATCATATCTCCAAACGGAGAATAGAGAGACTTATGTCAGACGAAATTTTTGACCCTTTAGATTTCACAAATTTTGACATATGTGTTAATTGTATCAAGAGGAAACAAACCAATAAAAGGATATTTGAAGCCAACAGGACTTCGAATGTCTTAAAACTCATACATATAGACATTTGTATAAGTGCCGCACGGGTTAGCTGTGCAAAACACTCATCCCGTGACACTAGGCTAGGCTTACTTAGCAACATTCGGCAAAATTGTCTAAGTGCCGCACGGGTTAGCTGCGCAAAACACTCATCCCGTGACACTAGGCTAGGCTTGGACTTAGGGCAGGTTTGGGCTTTTACTTATTTTTTTATTTTTTTAAATTGTTGTAAACTTGAAAAGAATTAATAATAATCAAATTCTTATAATTAACAATGAATTAAAGAAAATAAATATTTTAAAATAAAATAATAAATAAAGAATTAAAGTAAATAAAAATTTAGAGATTTAATTTTTAGTACTGGATTTTCTAATTCAAGCACTCTCTTAACTAATTAACACTTAAAAGACCGTTTAGTATTATAATTTTAAGTTTTTTTATTCATTATTGATATATAAATCAGGAATTTAAGCTTACTTTTTTATATTTTTCTATTATTTTTTAAATTTAAATTTATTATTCTAATTTATAATATATTTTTTTTCAATAGAGGATTTGGGTTGCCCCGACTTTTTTTCCTAAACCTTTGTCCAGACTCTCATGTGCGAAACTAGGGCTAAAACCCGTGGAAATGAGCTAGGCTTACCTGAACTTTTTTGCCATCCTCTATCTACTTCCAAAAATAAGTACAAAACGGGAAAAAAAAGTCATTCGAGTAATTGACTGTTGTGGACAATCAATTCCAATAATAAAATACATCTAACCGATGCCAAACTTACCCCTAGAATACTGAAGTTCTTCACTATCCTCATTCTTTTTTTAATTTAGGTGGTATGTCTTCGAAATTGGAAAAAGCAACACGGGACCATGTCACTCCAAACTTAGGTTTACAAAACTCAATTAATTATTTAGACGCCAAAAGCCCAAAACCCAGAGGCGACGTACTTCTTTGAAAATCGTGCAACACGAAAAAATCATATCATAATTTAAAGAAAGAGTTCAACAAGACATTGAAAATGGTGTTATAGGAATCATGTAAGATTCAGAAGAATTAACAAGGATCAGGTGTTTCCAAAAACAATTTTCAGACATGATTTCTAGAAGTTCTCGTAAATTGAAAAAAAAAAAAAGATAATAGAAAGAGAGCAATGATAGAGCCCCTTTTTTAAACTTTTTTCAGATACCATTTTTTCCGTACAAATTGGAGTCTCGCGAAATTATTAATTGGATAAAAAAACAAAATTCGTGCATATAGAGCATGCAAAACATGAACACAATCTTAATAAAAGGTTAAAATCGATCGATGATGGTGAACAATAAGCACATGCCCTCCTATTTCTAATGCTTCAACCTCGATTACTGAGAAAGATTTTCCGAGCAGAACATAATTTTGCCACAACATCTGTCATTTGTATTCGCTCGGATGGAGATTCCATTGAGCAGAGAACTCCAATTCTCACTATGGCAACCAAGCACTCCTCAATTTTGGCTATTTCAGTTCTATGACTCTCACAGTTGCTCGCCCTTGCTTCCAAGTCCAACAACAACAAAGGATCAACAATTTCCATCACTTTTTCTGGTAGAGCCATCTTGGCAAATTCATGGAGTGTCAGACCATCATTAAACATGTTATCGGTTGGCCGTCTTCTTGTAAACATCTCTAGCAACAGTATTCCGAAGCTGTAAACATCTCCTGTCACGGACATATCCCCGCCCATTCCATATTCTTTGAGAAAAAAGAAAAGACATTTTCAAATTATCTGCCTTAGACATTATTATTCGTATTATTTAAAAGAACAAAGTATCAAATATGAAAAATAATTACCAGGAGCAACATAACCAACAGTTCCTTTAATCCCAGTTGAACTTGAAGGAGTTTCAAGAATTGTACCAGGTGAACAAGGAGGAAGAAATCTTGCTAACCCAAAATCACCCACATGGGCAACCATGTCATGATCAAGCAAAACATTGCTTGGCTTTAGATCACCATGAACAATTGGTGGTTGGCAGTGATGGTGAAGATATTCGATTGCAGAAGCCACACCAATGACTATGTTTAGTCTTTGAATAACATTGAAATTTCCCACATCGACTTTGTCATTACTCTGGTGCAGCCAATCCTCTAAACTTCCGCATTCCATGTATTCGTAAACAATTGCCTTGAAATCAACCCCTTCAAAATCAATACTTGAGCAAACGGTGATGATTTTGATGAGATTCCGATGGCGAATATTTCTCAGTGCTTCACATTCAGCAACAAAACTCTTGGTCGCACCTCTTTGTTTAAGATTCATTACCTTGACTGCCACTGCCATTTCATTTTCACCCAGATTTCCTCTGTACACAAAACCAAAGCTTCCCTGACCGATAATGTTTGATGACGAAAAATCATTTGTTGCTTTACTCAAGTCAGCATAGGAAACCATTGGAAACTGTTGTTCCATCGGCAACATACTTGATGATTTATGTGTGTGTTTCCTTTTTCGCGTATAAACAACAATCAAACATGCTAATATGATCGTCAATATTACCGTCACTGAAACCACGACTTTGAGAAGAGCGATTCTTGTTTTTCTTGGTCCAGCAGAGTGGCAGACTGGTAAATCGAATTCATCTAAACCCCCACAAAGTCTCTTATTCCCAGTGAAATAAAATCTTGTTTTGTTGCTGAAAACTCCTCTTCTCGGTACCTCGCCCTCCAAGTGATTGTAAGACAGGTTCAAGTATTCTAAGAATGATAGATTCTCAAGAAATTCTGGGATCTGGCCAGATAAATTGTTGCGTGAAAGATCTAGCTTTTTAATGCTTTTCAAGGTTTTCAGAGCGAGAGGAATGCTTCCGGTGAGTGAATTGCCCTCCATATGAAGATACTCTAAGGTTGTACAAGCACTTAGAGAAACAGGAATCTCATTGGAAAAACGATTTTCAGATAAACCCAGTTGTACGAGATTTTTCAAGTTGCCCACTTCTGCGGGAATAGATCCAGTAAGAAGGTTACCAGACAGATCTAGTAGAATTGAAAGGGTCACTATCCCAAGAATTTGTGGGGGCAAGGCACCAGTGAGTTTATTGTTTGAAACACTCAATAACATCAGATTCTGACAATTGCCAAGGGATGAGGGCACGTTGCCTCTCAACTTATTGAATCCTAAGCCAAGGTAATTCAGTATTGTTAGGTTGCCAAGAGACTCAGGGATATGACCGTCGAAATTGTTGTGATGCAATTCGAGATCTTGTAGGTTTCTGAGTCCGCCAATGGCATGAGGAATAGGCCCTGTTAATTGGTTATACTCCAATCCAAATCCATTTAAATTGACAAGATTTTTTATTTCAGGAGGTATGGTGCCATATATTTGGTTTAGTCCCATTGAGAATAAGATTATTGTTGAAGAGAGATTAGCTATAGAAAGTGGCAGCACTCCTCCAAATATATTCGTATCTAGATCAAGCTCTTCCAATTTACTACAGTTTGTGAGATGGGCTATAAAATCAAGATCACCAATTGCCCCAGTTCCTAAATTATTTGCACTAAAAATAAGCCTAAACAGATCGGGGAGACGGTTAAAATCAATTTTTACTTGTCCACTGAAATGATTCAGAGAAAGGTCAAGCAATCGAAGATTTGAAGCATTGGATAATGAGTGTGGGAGAGAACCTGTGTAATTGTTTTGACGTACACTAAGATCTACAAGGTTCGGAAGACTAAAACCGATGTTAACCGGAAGACTTCCTTCTAATCTATTTTCTAGAAGATAGATTGACTCGAGGGAAGAGATGTTGAAAATGGAACTAGGAAACATACCAGAGAAATTATTTTCAATTACGCTTAAATAGCATAAGCTTCTTAGTTGACCAAGACTATCAGGAAGTCTCCCGCTTAATCTATTCTCTCCAATACTTAATAACTGTAGATTTGAAATATTTCCAATGGAAGGAGGGAGCTGTCCTGCTAACAAATTGTCTCTCAAGCTTAACATCTCAAGCTTCAACCAGCTGTAGCCGATATCTGGCGGAATTTGTCCCACAAGTTTGTTTCCACGTGCATGAAAATTGATAAGGTTAGAGCAACGAGACAAATTGGATGGTATTTTACCTGAAAATGAATTATTTGCCAGTATTAGAGTTTCAAGCCTGAACAAACGACCAATTTCACCAGGAATTTCACCAGAGAAGCCGTTGTTTGAGAAGTTTACGAATCTGAGGAAGCTGAGGTTTCCAACATAAGGAGATAAAATACCTCCTATGCTTCGGTTACTCAGAACTAACTCGGTTACTCGTCGGTGTCGATGACCGCAAGTCACGCCTGTCCATTGGCATAAGCTTATAGAATTGTTCCATGACTTTGTAACTCCAAGTGGATCCTGAAGCTGCGACTTTATGGCAAGCAATGCGAGGCGGTCTGTCTCATTTGAATGAAGAGCGAAACAACTATGAGAATGAAGCAAAAACAAGCTGAAGCACCAAACCAAAGTGGCAAGGTAGATAATGGAAACGGAATTCAGCATGTTTGAGCTTTGAGGTTGCTCTTTCAGAACGTGTGGATGATTGTTTCAACTTCCTATCAAAGGTTTTTAAAGCACAAAAATGTAGATTTTTCTTCGTCAATAGATGTTTGTGTGGAGTAGAAGGAAACTAGTAGCTGTTAAAATAAAAAACCATGAAAACGTTTTGGCTCATTGGACGAAATTGAAGACTTTTGCAATTAAAGATTATTTTGCCAATGACTTTTGCAAAGACTTTTGGTTTGCGGTGGCAGAAATCATTAATTGTCTCATTCATTTTGCTGTGGTGACATTTGAGGTTGTTCTCTCAGAACGTGTGGATGATTGTTTCAACTTCCTGTCGAGGGTTTTTAAAGCACAAAAATGTAGATTTTTCTTCATTGATAGACGTTTGCGTGGGGTAGAAGGAAGCCGGTATCAAGTGCATTTGTTGACCGCAATCAAGTTGCTGAGAAATTTTAAAATATATTTGAAGTACCATATCAGTTATAGAATAAGCTTTTAAGATAGTTGGGAGAGTATCATTGGTTCTTGCAAAAGTATTGGGCAATATAACTCAGGTGCATTATAAATCTCCCTGAACCTAACTATTATGATGCATCCAAGTAGAAGTTGATAAATTTGAAAATGTACAAATTATAAAGAAGAAGATCTATTCCACAACACATATTCAAAGATGCAAAAACTTGAACATCAATCTTAATAGGGAGGCAACTAGAAGGGCACTGCTAAGTTGAAAATTAGTTAATCAATAATTATAAAACAATCTTAACTCACCAAAAATATTTTTATTGGTAGAATCTTTTCTAACATTTAAAAAAAAAAGTTGATTGTTTCATCATTAGTCATAAAAGTTTTTGTTTGTTAATAAATCATTTTCTAGTATACGCGGAATATTAAATGTTATATATTAAAATTATTATTTTACATAATATTCAAAATAATTTAAATTTAAATATGTTTATTACGTTAGTATAACAAAACATGCCAAGTTAGATTGTTTGATCATAAGTTATAAAGTTTTCTAAGTTGAAAAGTCAATTGTTAGAATAATTAGTTTTAAAAAAATACGAAAATATAAATGCACTTTGCTTTTTGAACACGCCAGGAAAATAACAAGCATTATTAGCGCTACAACACTTCACTAATTTCTTTGCCGTTTTTAATAGGACTCGTCAATACAATTTAACGGTCAACCAAGAAAAACAATTTTTTTCTTTTCGCAAACCTTGGCTGAGGCAGGGGAATTTTATTAATAATAAAAATTACAAAAAAGATAATAAAAAATCATTTCCAGTCAACTAAGCCGTAGAGTCTACTTCAAAAAATATGTGGAAAAATGAATGAAATAAAAAGAAAGGGACAGTCATTCGAGTAATTGACTGTTCTGGACAATCAATTATATTCCAATAAGCTTTGTAAGTATGTGTTGGAAATTTGACTTGAACGTGAGAAAGCATTAAAGAGAATTCGGCGAAGTAATTGCATATAGCAAAAGCGGGAGAGTTGAAATAGGAAAATTTGTTTGACAATTTTTTCATGCAATTAAATGTTGAGTGGTGATTGGTAACTAGAAATGTATGAGTTGGACTACTAGCACACCTCCATAATTCTTTTAAAACCTATCTTTTATTATAATTACTTTTGAAGATAAATACTCTAATACATCTCACATCTATTTTATCTCACTTCAAATTTTTGTATTTTTTCTCTTTAAAAAAAAACTTTTTTTTATTTTCTCGGCTATCACACTCACACAAATTATCTGACTTTTTACATCATAATCTTGAGATAATCTATTTGATTCATTGATTTTTATTAAGAAGTTTATCACCGATAAAAATTATTTGTGAGGAGCGAGAAAAAAATATTAAAAAATTCACAAATAAAATGTGTTTATTTAAAAATAGGGGTAATTTTGACATTAGGTTTAGTATAATTGAAAAGGGGGTTTTAAAAGAATTTTGGAGGAGTGCCATTAGTACAACTCGAAATGTATTCAATAGATTAACCTAATTCTCTCTTTTCATACGAGCTTTATTAGGTTTATTTGATTGTATAATCTTGCTAGCTTTTTCTCTCTTTCAAGTCCATGCCCAAGCCCATTAGATAATAAGTGGAAGGCAGGCCTAGGTTAGGCTTGGACTTAGGGCAGGTTTGGGCTTTTACTTATTTTTTAATTTTTTTAAATTTTTGTAAACTTAAAAAGAATTAATAATAATTAAATTCTAATAATTAACAATGAATTAAAGTAAATAAAAATTTAGAGATTTAAGTTTTTAGTACTGAATTTTTTAATTCAAGCACCCTCTTAACTAATTAACACTTAAAAGATTGTTTAGTATTATAATTTTAAGTTTTTTAATTCATTATTCATATATAAATCAGGAATTTAAGCTTATTTTTTTATATTTTTCTATTATTTTTTAAATTTAAATTTATTATTCTAATTTATAATTTTTTTTTTAAATAGAGGACTTGGGTTGCCCCGACTTTTTTTCCTAAAACGGACTCTCATAAGCGAAACTAAGGATAAAACTCGTGGAAATGAGCTAGGCTTACCTGAACTTTTTTGCCATCCTCTATCTACTTCCAAAAATAAGTACAAAACGGAAAAAAAAAAACAAAGAAAGTCATTCGAGTAATTGACTGTTGTGGACAATCAATTCCATTAATAAAATACATCTAACTGATGCCAAACTTACCCCTAGAATAATGAATTTCTTCACTATCCTCATTCTTTTTTTAATTTAGGTAGTATGTCTTCGAAATTGGAAAAAGCAGCACGGGACCATGTCACTCCAAACTTAGGTTTACAAAACTCCATTAATTACTTAGACGCCAAAAGCCCAAAACCCAGAGGCGACATACTTCTTTGAAAATCGTGCAACACGAAAAAATCATATCATAATTTAAAGAAGGAGTTCAACAAGACATTGAAAATGGTGTTATAGGAATCATGTAAGATTCAGAAGAATTAACAAGGATCAGGTGTTTCCAAAAACAATTTTCAGACATGATTTCTAGAAGTTCTCGTAAATTGAAAAAAAAAAGATAATAGAAAGAGAGCAATGATAGAGCCCCTTTTTTTAACTTTTTTCAGATACCTTTTTTCCGTACAAATTGGAGTCTCGCGAAATGATTAATTGGATAAATAAACAAAATTCGTGCATATAGAGCATCCAAAACATGAACATAATTGCAATCTTAATAAAAGGTTAAAATCGATCGATGATGGTGAACAATAAGCACATGCCCTCCTATTTCTGTTAGGAAATTGGTGGGTGAAGTAGGACCGCAGATAAAATAAAATTGGAAGAAAATAAAGAACAAGCACACTAGAGGACACCAAAAATTACGTGGTTCGGCTTTTAGCCTACGTCCACGGGCAAAAACAGATGGAAATATTATACTAGTGAAAAGGAGTTACAAGTATTGTAGTATTTTATCTCACTACCCAAAATCTCAATACACCCAAACTCTCAAATCACTAAAATAAGAGCTTCTAAATTCAAACTCTTAAACTCTCTCTCAACTCCCTTAATTGATCTCTTAAGATTGGATTGAAAAATGAGTTAGGGAGCTCTTCCTTTTATAGCAAAAAAAAAATGACTATTAAATTAATATATATATGTATATATTTCAAATGTTGTTGCTAACTTCTTCTTTTTCTCCATTTGGATGGCACCATTTTCTTTGGCCGGCTTGTCAAAACCAACTTGAATTGGTTTTGTGGCCACCGGCCTTTGACATTTCTCCCACTTGGAGATTTGATTGAAAATCAATCAATCTCCACATCATCCTTTCTGCTTCGCCATAATTATGTTGCCTACGTTTTTGTTAGGCCACTAGAGGATCTACTCCAGACAAATTTATCAGTATTGATTGGCTTGGTCGAAACATCTGCTAGGTTCTCTTTGGTATGGATTTTCTGCAAATCCACACTTCCGTCTTCCACTAATTCTCGTACGAAGTGGTACTGAACTCCTATGTGCTTTGTCTTGAAATGAAAGGCTGGATTCCTTACAATGTGCAAGGCACTCTGACTGTCACAAAACACAGAAATTTTATGTTGTTTGTGTCCGAGCTCCTCCAATAGTCTTTGTATCCAAATAGCTTCCTTGCAAGCTTGTGTAGCTGACATGTACTCTACTTCTGTTGTAGATAATGTCACAACGGTCTGCAGTTTCGAAACCCAGCTTACAGCTGCTCCCGCAAGTTCAAACACATAACCAGTAGTAGATTTCCTTTTATCAAGGTCTCCTGCAAAATCTGAATCCACATAACCCCCTGACAGTAAACTCTGATCCTCCATAACATAATGCAGCATCTGAGGTTCCTCTGATGTATCTCAGAATCCTCTTCACAGCTATCCAATGCTCTTCACCAGGATTCGCCATGTATCGACTGACTGCTCCCACTGCTTGTGCAATGTCCGGTTTTGTACATATCATAGCGAACATTAAACTTCCCACTGCTAATGCATACGGTACTCGAGACATCTCCTTCCTCTCTGCTTCATTGCTAGGACACATACTTGAGGATAATTTGAAATTAACAGGAAGTGGGGTAGAAATTGACTTACAATCTTGCATGTTGAAGCGTCACAAGATTTTCTTCAAGTAATTCTTTTGCGAAAGCCAAATCTTCCTGTTATTTCTGTCTCGGTGAATTTGCATTCCTAAAATCTTGTTTGTTGGTCCCAAGTCCTTCATTTCAAACTCCCTAGCCAACTGTGCTTTTAATTCTTGGATTCGATCTTTGTTGGGACCTGCTACCAACATGTCGTCCACATACAACAGTAAAATAATGAAATCATTATCTTCAAATCTCTTGTAATATGCACAATGGTCTGAACTAAGTCTGTTGTATCCAAGGCTCATGATGAAGGAATCAAATCTCTTATACCAACACATCGGTGCCTGTTTGAGACCGTAAAGAGATTTGTTCAACCTGCAAACCAAGTTCTCCTTTCCTATTTCTGCAAAACCTTCTGGTTGAAGCATATATATTTCTTCTTCAAGTTCTCCATAAAGAAATGCAGTTTTCATATCTAACTGCTCAAGATGTAGGTCAAATGTAGCACACATCGCCAAGACTATTCTGACTGTTGTGAGTCGAACCACGGGCGAAAATATCTCGTTGAAGTCAATACCTTCTTTCTGAGCATATCCTTTCACCACCAATCTCGCACGATATCGCTCCATTTGGTCATTGCCATCACGCTTGATCTTGTAGACCCATTTATTTCCAATGGCTTTTCTTCCACGTGGTAGTGGTACAAGTTCCCATGTCTTGTTCTTGTGTAGAGCTTCAATTTCTTCCAGCATTGCTGTCATCCACAAAGCAATATCTGAGCTTTCTAAAGGTTCATGGAAAGTTGATGGCTCTCCATCCTTCGTTAGAAGACAGTACGCAACGTTGATCTCTGTGACATACTCCGAGTGCCACGTTGGTGGTCGTCTCTCACGTGTTGACCAACGAACTTCTGGAGCCTTGGAATCGACTGGTTCTTGTTCCTTGTGCTCTGGTGCTGCTTTAGAAGAATCTGAATCTTCTAAATTATTTTCCACATATACTAGCACGGTCTCTGACTTTTCTTTTGTAGTGCTATCATCCTTATCTCTCATTGCAGTTGATATCCTACAAATATAACATCTCTGCTGATGACGATCTTGTGGGCAGTGGGGTCCCACAGATGATACCCATTTACTCCATCAGCATACCCCAAAAAGATACATCTTCTAGATTTTGGATCCAGCTTTATTTTTTCTTGGGCATTGTACATCACGTACACAGGACATCCAAATGCATGTAAATAGGAATAATCAGCTGACTTTCCAGTCCACATCTCCATTGCCGTTTTCAACCCAATAGCTGTAAATGGAGAACGATTTACTATATAACAGGCAATTTTAGCTGCTTCTGCCCAGAATGAATTGGGTAGACCAGCAGTTCTCAACATAGCTCTTACTCTTTCTGTAAGAGTTCTGTTCATCCGCTCTGGCACTCCATTTTGTTGAGGAGTGTATGCCACCGTGAACTGCCTCTGAATACCTTCTTGTTTACAGAAACCAAGAAACTCACCATCTGTATATTCTCCACCATTATCTGTCCTCAAGCACTTGATCTTTTTACCAGATTCAAGTTTCACCCGCGCTTTGTATTCTTTAAACGCAGGAAATACATCTGATTTTTTCTTAATTGGATACACCCAACATCTTCTGGAATAATCATCAATGAAAGTCACCATGTCCTTTGCACCTCCCATGGATATATCCGGTGATTCCCAAACATCAGAATGGATCAAGTCTAGAATGCATTTACTTCTAGCAATAGATCTACTGAATTTTAATCTATGCTGCTTACTTGTAACACAATGCTCGCAAAATGGTAAACTTACCGATTTGAGCCCCGGAAGCAATTTTCGCTCAGAGAGAATCTTCAAGACTTGTTCTGACATGTGGCCAAGTTTGAGATATCACATCATCGTTGATTCTTCTTCCTTTGACACGACACACGCATCAGCCTCCTGTAGTGTTTCTCCTTTAAGCATGAATAGATTAGCACCGATCTTTTCTGCCTTCATCAATACAAGCGCTCCTTTAACAATCTTTATAATTCCATTATCCACATGAGTTTTGTACCCATGACTATCCATTTGTCCCAAAAATAATAGATTTTTCTTCAGGCCGTTGACATGTCGTACCTCCCCAATTGTACGAATTGTACCATCAAACATTTTTATTTTGATAGTACCAATACTAGGGATCTCCAAGGCATGATCATCTCCCATATATACAGATCCTCCTGAGATAAGTTCATATGTGTGGAACCATTCTCTCTTAGAGGTCATGTGCCACGTAACTCCTGAGTCTATAAGCCAGACATCAGAAAGTCATTTTCTGCCTTCTGAAATAGTTGTTGCCTCGCTGTAGAGAATTTCGCCATCATCTAAGGTACTTGCTACACACCCCTGAGCATTTGATGACTCAGGTTCTTTACCCTCTCTTCTCTTCTGGTTACTCCAACAATCTTTCTTGACGTGCTCTTTCTTGCCACATTTGTAGCATTTAACATTCTTCTTACTTCTGAATTTTGAACTACCCTGATTTTGACTCCCACTGGGGCCACGTTCCGTTGATCTCCATCTCGTCACCGATAGCGCTTCTGCTTGCTGCGACCTTGCTTGTCTGTTTTCTTTATTTTTCCGCCTGCTCTCCTCATTTAATACGGAGGCTGGAACATCGTCGAAAACTAGACTCTCCACTGGATTATTGTTCGTCAGGTTGATGATAAATTGATCATACGAATCTGGTAGGTTTTGAAGTAGAAGCTCTGCACGTTCATTTTCCTCTATATTATGACCCAACGTTGTAAGTTGTGAAAATAGAGTCTTCAATGTGTTGATGTGGTCGGTCACCATTGTATATTCCGCCATTCGAAGAGTATAGAGTTTTCTCTTCAAGAAAATTTTGTTGTGTAGTGACTTGGCCTCATACAATTTTGTGAGAGTATCTCATATTTCCTTCGCCATATTTTTCTCTACCACACTAGATAATACTCCATCCGTAAGTGCCAAGTGTAGATCAGAAATGGCATTGCCGTCTACCTCGTTCCACTTGTCATCAGTTATCTCCATGCGCCTTTCTCCAATTGCTGCCAAGCAATTATTTTTCCTCAATACAGCTTTCATCTTTATTTTCCACAATGAAAAATTATTTCTGTTAAATTTCTCAATTTCATACTTTGCCGCCATTTTGTTGATAAATATCGCACACAAGCTAGTGTACCACCTTGAATAGTTGTGAGTATGTGTGAGAATGCATACCAGGAAAGTTCCCAGGAAAGACTGGAGGGATCACAATGGTCCCACCTAAAACCCAGACTCCTTAAGCTCTTATCGCCTTTGTGACAGAACTTTCCTAGACATGTACAAAACCACACAGTTGCTTTACTCACACCATTATTCCCTGCTTTACACCGCAAAATTCTTGGATCGCTTCCACCGTTTCACGTGAATAGTGCCGTATACGTGAACAGTAACTGACTCTAAAAATACAACCAATAGCTCTGATACCACAGTTAGAAAATTGGTGGGTAAAGTAGGACCGCAACTAAAATGAAATTAGAAGAAAATAAAGAACAAGCACACTAGAGGACACTAGAAATTACGTGGTTCGGCTTTTATCCTACGTCCACGGGCGAAAACAGAAGGAAATATTATACTAGTGAAAATGAGTTACAAGTATTGTAGTATTTTAGCTCACTACCCAAAACCCTAATACACACACACTCACAAATCACTAAAATAAGAGCTTATAAATTCAAGCTCTTAAACTCTCTCTCAACTCCCTTAATTGATCTCTTAAGATTGGATTGAAAAATGAGTTAGGGAGCTCTTCCTTTTATAGCAAAAAAAAAATTGCTATTAAATTAATATATATATGCATATATTTCAAATGTTGTTGCTAACTTCTTCTTTTTCTCCATTTGGATGGCACCATTTTCTTTGGCCCGCTGCACATTTTCTTTGGCCGGCTTGTCAAAACCAACTTGAATTGGTTTTGTGGCCACCGGCCTTTGACAATTTCGAATGCTTCAACCTCGATTACTGAGAAAGATTTTCCGAGCAGAACATAATTTTGCCACAACATCTGTCATTTGTATTCGCTCGGATGGAGATTCCATTGAGCAGAGAACTCCAATTCTCACTATGGCAACCAAACACTCCTCAATTTTGGCTATTTCAGTTCTGTGACTCCCACAGTTGCTCGCCCTTGCTTCCAAGTCCAACAACAACAAAGGATCAACAATTTCCATCACTTTTTCTAGTAGAGCCATCTTAGCAAATTCATGGAGTGTTATACCATCATTAAACATGTTATCGGTTGGCCGTCTTCTTATAAACATCTCTAGCAACAGTATTCCGAAGCTGTAAACATCTCCTATCACAGACATATCCCCGCCCATTCCATATTCTTTGAAAAAAAAAAGACATTGTCAGATTATCTGCATTAGACATTAATATTCGTATTATTTAAAAGAACAAAGTATCAAATTTGAAAAATAATTACCAGGAGCAACATAACAAACAGTTCCTTTAATCCCAGTTGAACTCGAAGGAGTTTCAAGAATTGTAGCAGGTGAACAAGGAGGAAGTAATCTTGCTAACCCAAAATCACCCACATGGGCAACCATGTCGTGATCAAGCAAAACATTGCTTGGCTTTAGATCACCATGAACAATTGGTGGATGGCAGTGATGGTGAAGATATTCGATTGCAAAAGTCACATCAATGACTATGTTTAGTCTTTGAATAACATTGAAATTTCCCACATCGACTTTGTCATTACTCTAGTGCAGCCAATCCTCAAAACTTCCGCATTCCATGTATTCGTAAACAATTGCCTTGAAGTCAACCCCTTCAAAATCAATACTTGAGCAAACGGTGATGATTTTGATGAGATTCCGATGGCGAATATTTCTTAGTGGTTCACATTCAGCAACGAAACTCTTGGTTGCACCTCTTTGTTTAAGATTCATTACCTTGACTGCCACTGCCATTTCATTTTCACCCAGATTTCCTCTGTACACAAAACCAAAGCTTCCCTGACCGATCATGTTTGATGATGAAAAATCATTTGTTGCTTTACTCAAGTCAGCATAGGAAACCATTGGAAACTGTTGTTCCATCCGCAACATACTAGATGATTTATGTTTGTGTTTCCTTCTTCGAGTATAGACAACAATCAAACATGCTACTATGATCGTCAATATTACCGTCACTGGAACCACGACTTTGAGAAGAGCGATTCTTGTTTTTCTTGGTCCAGCAGAGTGGCAGACTGGTAAATGCAGTTCATCTAAACCCCCACAAAGTCGTTTATTCCCAGTGAAATAAAATCTTGTTTTGTTGCTGAAAACTCCTCTTCTCGGTACCTCGCCCTCCAAGAGATTGTAAGACAGGTTCAAGTATTCTAAAAATGATAGATTCTCAAGAAATTCTGGGATCTGGCCAGATAATTGTTGCGTGAGAGATCTAACTCTTTAATGCTTTTCAAGGTATTCAGAGCGAGAGGAATGCTTCCGGTGATTGAATTGCCCTCCATATAAATATACTCTAAGGTTGTACAAGCACTTAGAGAAACAGGAATCTTATTGGAAAAATGATTTTCAGATAAATTCAATTGTACGAGATTTTTCAAGTTGCCCACTTCTGCGGGAATAGATCCAGTAAGAAGGTTACCAGACAGATCTAGTAGAATTGAAAGGGTCACTATCCCAAGAATTTGTGGGGGCAAGGTACCAGTGAGTTTATTGTTTGAGACACTCAATAACATCAAATTCCGACTATTTCCGAGGGAGGAGGGTACGTTGCCTCGCAACTTATTGAATCCTAAGTCAAGGGAACTCAGTATTGTTAGGTTGCCAAGAGACTCAGGGATACTACCGTCTAAATTGTTGTCATGCAGATAGAGAAATTGTAGGTTTCTGAGTTCGCCAATGGCATGAGGAATAGGCCCTGTTAATTGATTATACTCCAATCCAAATCCATTTAAATTGACAAGATTTTTTATTTCAGGAGGTATGGTGCCATATATTTGGTTTAGTCCCATTGAGAATAAGATTATTGTTGAAGAGAGATTGGCTATAGAAAGTGGCAGCACTCCTCCAAATATATTCGAATCTAGACCAAGCGCTTCCAATTTACTACAGTTTGTGAGATGGGCTATAAAATCAAGATCACCAATTGCCCCAGTTCCCAAATTATTTTTACTAAAACTAAGCCTAAACAGATTTGGGAGACGGTTAAAATCAATTTTTGCTTGTCCACTGAAATGATTCAGAGAAAGGTCAAGCAATTGAAGATTTGAAGCATTGGATAATGAGTGTGGGAGAGAACCTGTGTAATTGTTTTGACGTACACTAAGATCTTCAAGGTTCGGAAGACTAAAACCGATGTTAACCGGAAGACTTCCTTCTAATCTATTTGCTAGAAGATAGATTGACTCGAGGGAAGAGATGTTGAAAATGGAACTAGGAAACATACTAGAGAGAGCATTTTCTGATATGTCTAAAAAGCTTAATGTCACGGGATGAGTGTTTTGCGCAGCTAACCCGTGCGGCACTTAGACAACTTTGCCGAATGTTGCTAAGTAAGCCTAGAGCTTCTCGAACAAGAGAAGAGAGCAATTGAGCCAAAGAAAGAACTTGTATTGCACAAAGAGAGATTACAATGCTTAAAGCTTGTTTTATACAAATGCCTAATGCCATCCCATATTTATAGGGGAGGCTTGGTCAAACTTGGCCTAACTTGGCCTAACTTTGCCAAACTCTAGAGTATTCTACAATTTCCTAGCTATTTACATGTGCTGGAATTGTATAAAGCATTCTAGAATATTTACATGTTCACATGTGCTAGAGTTTCCTAGAACCTTCCGGAATTGGGCCAAGCTAGCACTCTTGGCTTTGTGTTGGCTCTCTAGCCCGAAATTGTGGGCATTTGGGCTAGCGGATTGGGCGGTCCGCAACATCCTCCCCCACTTAAGCTCGCGGCGTCCTCGTCGCGCTTTTGTGCTTGAACCTCTGGATGTGTTCACCGAATTGCCACAAATCATCTTCACGTTCCCAAGTGGCTTCGCTCTCGGGGAGGTTCTTCCACTTCACCAAGTACTCGCTATGTGCTGGCACGCCCCTCCTCGAAACCGTGCGGTCCGCAATGATGTAGTCCACATCTTTGTCGAATGCGGTGACAACGGCAGTTGGCGCGCGCCTCGATTCTCCGCGACTTGGTTCTCCCATGTCTTCGTGATAGGGCTTGAGAAGGCTCACATGGAAGACCGGATGGATCTTGAGTCTTGCCGGAAGTTGGAGTTGATACGAGACGTTGCCCACACGTCGAACAACTCGGAAGGGTCCCTCGTAGCGTCTCACTAACCCCTTGTGAACTTTCCGCAAAGTCTTGAATTGTTGGGGTAGGAGCTTGATCATGACTTGATCACCTTCCTTGTACTCAAAATGCCGTCTCCTTGTATTCGCCCACTTCTTCATTTTCCTCGCCGCTTTGTCAAGGTAGGCTCGCGTGATGTCCGCTTCTTCATGCCATTCGCGGGCGAGCTTGTGTGCCGCGGGGCTTTTCCCTCCGTAAGTCGAGGCTATGGCATTGGGGGTCATGGGCTGGAATCCCATGATGATCTCGAACGGACTCTTACCCGTAGCCTCACTTCACTGCAAATTATAAGAAAATTGGGTGATGTCGAGTAGCTTCGCCCAATCCCGCTGGTGAGCGCTCACATAATGCCTCAGGTACATCTCGAGGAGGCCATTGATGCGCTCAGTCTGCCCATCCGTTTGTGGGTGGAAGCTTGTCGAGAACTTGAGATCAGTCTCCAACATCTTAAAGAGCTCCGTCCAAAACCGCCCAGTGAACCGAGGGTCTCGGTCGCTCACAATGCTCTTCGGAACTCCCCAAAGCTTCACAATGTGCTTGACAAATAGGCAGGCTGCCTCGTCCGCTTTGCAATCGACAGGTGCGGCAATGAATGTAGCATACTGTATCGGTCTACAACGACCATGATGCTTCCGCAACCTTCGGACTTGGGCAGCGATGTGATGAAGTCCATGGAGACACTTTCCCATGGCCTTGTTGCTAGTGGTAGCGGTTCCAACAATCCTGCTGGAAGTTGATGATCCACCTTGTCTTGTTGGCACACAAGGCAAGTTCGCACATATGCCTCGATGTCATTCCTCATGTGCGGCCAAAAATACGAGGCTTGGACTAGTGCGGTGGTGCGATCGATTCCTGGGTGACCAGCCCACTTGGAGTCGTGGCACTCCTTGATAACTTCCTTCCGCAAATTTCCCCACCTTGGCACGAACAGCCGATCTCCCTTGGTGAGGAGGATGCCTTCCTCTTGCCAAAATCGCCTTGTCTTCCCTTCGAGCACCTTCTCCAGCAAATCCTTTGCTAGCGGATCTTGTTGGAGGCCTTCCTTGATGCGTGATATAAGGTCGGACTTTGGTTGGCTCATGCTAAGTGTTGTCAATTCCGCCTTGCGGCTTAGAGCATCCGCAACGACGTTGGCTCTCCCCGGTTTGTACTCTAGCCGATAGTCGAATTCCGCAAGGAAATCTTGCCACCGTGCTTGCTTCGGACTCAACTTCTTCTGAGTTTGGAAGTAGCTTGTCACCACGTTGTCCGTCGTAATTGTGAAGTGAGAGCCTAGCAAGTAATGTCGCCACACTCTTAGACAATGGATGATGGCTGTCATCTCCTTCTCTTGTACCGTGTAGCGGCGTTCCGTGTCATTTAGCTTTCGACTCTCGAAGGCTATGGGGTGGCCTTCTTGCATGAGGACTCCTCCTATAGCGAAATCCGAGGCATCCGTTTGCACTTCGAAGGCTTTTGTGTAGTCCGAAAGGGCGAGCACTGGTTCCTCCGAAATTGCCTTCTTCAACTCCTCGAATGCGCGTTGGCACTCTTCGGACCAATGCCACGCTCTGTTTTTCTTGAGCATATCCGTCAAGGGTGCCGCCTTGGCTGAATAGCCTTGAATGAAGCGTCGGTAGTAATTCACCAGCCCAAGGAATGAGCGAAGCTCGGGCACTTTTGAGGGAGGTTCCCATTCGAGGATGGCCTTTACTTTGTCATTCTCCATCATGATCTTCCCACCCGCAATCTTGTGTCCAAGGAACTCCACCTCTTGTTGGGCAAACGAACACTTCTCTAGTTTGAGGAAGAGCTCGTTGTCTCGAAGTACTTGGAGGACTTGTCGCAAGTGTTGGACATGATCCTCGAGCGTGGTGCTATACACCACTATGTCGTCCAAGTACACGACCACAAAGCGGTCGAGGAATGGTTGGAGTACCTTGTTCATGAGTGTGCAAAATGTGGCGGGTGCATTAGTAAGGCCAAAAGGCATCACAAGAAATTCGAAAGACCCGTACCTTGTTGTGCACGCTGTCTTCGGTTCATCTCCCTTGGCGATG
The DNA here is from genome assembly GCA_018350135.1 of Citrus trifoliata. NCBI lineage: Eukaryota > Viridiplantae > Streptophyta > Magnoliopsida > Sapindales > Rutaceae > Citrus > Citrus trifoliata. Next base: position 4,649,992 of record CM031390.1, read on the forward strand.
CGCACTTGGTAGTACCCTGAGCGCAAGTCAAGTTTGGTGAAGTACCGCGCTTTGCCAAGCTGGTCGAACAAGTCCGCAATCAAGGGAATTGGATACTTGTTCTTGATGGTGATCTTGTTGAGCGCTCTATAGTCGATGCACATCCGCAGCGATCCATCCTTTTTCTTTTGGAAGAGGACCGGTGCACCGAATGGGGCCTTTGAGGGGCGAATGTAGCCTGCGTCCAACAAGTCTGTGAGTTGTCTCTGCAACTCCTCTAATTCGGGTGGCGCCATTCGGTAAGGCGCTAAGGCTGGTGGCTTCGCGCCTTGTTCCAGCTCGATCGCATGATCTACCTCTCGTCGAGGTGGGAGCTTCTTCGGAAGTTCTGGAGGCATCACGTCCTTGTACTCATTGAGGACGGCTTGAATTCGCGGAGGGACTTGGCTTGGCGACGTTCCGCTATTTCCTTCCTCGTTTAGTTCCCGAATGGAGACCAAGAAGCTTGGGTCCTTCTTGAAAGCCCTCTTGAATTGCATGGCGGAGAGTGTCTTCTCCTCGGACTTGCCTCGTTCCATGGGTACCATGCATGCTTTGCTTCCGTCAAGGATGCTTAGGGAGTTTGTAGCGGGCAGCGGGAAGGCATGGACTTGGTCAAAGAATTCCATGCCGAGGACCATCTTGAAGTCATCCATGGGCACAATGGAGAAGTCAAGCTTTCCGCTCCACGTACCGAGTGTGATGTGCACGCCTTGTGCAATTCCCGCAATTGGCGTGGCGGGTGAGTTTACTGCCTTCATTGTGCCTCCTTCCTTGGTGGCCTTGAGGCCTAAACGCTTGGCCTCGTCTACGGACACGAAATTGTGTGTTGCTCCCGTGTCTAGCAGAGCGCGAACGGACTGGCCGTTTATCTTTGCGCTAACATACATGAGCCCTTTCTTGACAAGTGCGGGCTGTTGGCGGTTGAGTGCGCCAAGGTGTTGGAGAGAACCCATGCTGAGTTGGGGTTCCTCCGTGGACATTGTGGGGTTGCTCTTGAGTTGTGCAGCAAAAACATTAAGCGACCGCTTCTCCGGACAGTCGCGTACCCAATGAGGACCATTGCATATGAAGCATGGGCTTCGCGGCTTTGGCGCCTCCTTCTTGCCCTCCGATTTTCCTTGCCAGCCCTTGTTGCTAGGCGGCTTTTTCTGCCCCCAATCTTTGCGGTAGTTGCCCTTGTCCTTGCGACTCTCTCCCCCACCTTTGCCTTGGCTAGGCTTCTTGTCCTTGGATTGGGTAGAGTATTCGGTGAATGATTCCGCAATAGCGATGGCGTAGTCAAGTGTTTGAACACCACGCCTATCAAGCTCGGTCTTGGCCCAATCCTTGAGGCCATCTTGGAAGTAGAAGAGTGAATCTTTGTCGGACATGTCGCTTATCTCCAACATGAGGGTAGAGAACTCGTTGATGTAGTCCCGAATGCTACCCGTTTGCTTGAGGCGACGTAAGCGCGCTCGCGCTTCCTTCTCCGCATTGCTTGGGGCGAACTGCTTTCGGAGTTCTTGCTTAAAGTCGGCCCAAGTGTCGATGGTGCAAATGCCCTTGCCCATCTCGCCATGCTTGCGACGCCACCATAGTTGTGCAGCGCCTCTAAGATAGGTGGGTGCAGTGCCCACTTTCGATGCCTCATTTTGTACACCCATGGCATCGAAGTATTGATCCAGCCCGAACAGGAAGTTGTCCACGATTGTGGCATTGCGTGTGCCATCGTAGGTGTCGGGCTTTGGCACATCAATGCGGCGCGCATCACTCGAGCTTGCGGAAGCTGGACTTGTGGAGAGTGTGCGCTTGTGCCATGCCCAATCCGAACGGACTTCATCCACTTCCGCACGGACAGCACGTAGTTCGTCCTGAACAAAACTACGAAGTTTGAGCAACTCATCATGGAAAGAACGAAACTCACCTCTGAGAGTGTTCGCTTGCTCATGCATGAGAGCTTTTGTGGCCACCATGAACTCGGCGTATTCTCCCTCGAGATTGTCCACTCTTCCTTCCAATCTCTCGAAGCTATCCTGAGCGGATGACAATGCTATTTCGAGAGTGCCTATACGAGGCTCCAACGCATCCACGGATGGGGCCTTGGACTTACCACGATTCTTGCCTTGGGTGCGTTCTCGCTCTCGGCCGCGGCTTGGTTCCGGTGGAACATCCACACCAACAACACCCTCTTGTGCTACATTCGAAGGGTTGGCCATTGCTTTGTGAGCTATTTGCGCGCGTGCAAACCTTAGCTCTGATACCACTTGTCACGGGATGAGTGTTTTGCGCAGCTAACCCGTGCGGCACTTAGACAACTTTGCCGAATGTTGCTAAGTAAGCCTAGAGCTTCTCGAACAAGAGAAGAGAGCAATTGAGCCAAAGAAAGAACTTGTATTGCACAAAGAGAGATTACAATGCTTAAAGCTTGTTTTATACAAATGCCTAATGTCATCCCATATTTATAGGGGAGGCTTGGTCAAACTTGGCCTAACTTGGCCTAACTTTGCCAAACTCTAGAGTATTCTACAATTTCCTAACTATTTACATGTGCTGGAATTGTATAAAGCATTCTAGAATATTTACATGTTCACATGTGCTAGAGTTTCCTAGAACCTTCCGGAATTGGGCCAAGCTAGCACTCTTGGCTTTGTGTTGGCTCTCTAGCCCGAAATTGTGGGCATTTGGGCTAGCGGATTGGGCGGTCCGCAACATTAAGCTTCTTAGTTGCCCAAGACTCTCAGGAACTCTCCCGTGTAATCTATTCCCAGCAATATCAATAGACTGAAGAGCTGAAAGATTCCCGATGGAAGGCGGGAGCTGTCCTGTTAACTGATTGTATTCAAGGACTAAGTTCTCAAGTTTTAACCAATAGGAGCCAATATAAGCTGGAATTTCCCCAACAAGCTTGTTTCTACGCACCCAAAAATCAATGAGGTTAGAGCAATGGGACAAACTTGTTGGAATTTTACCTGAAAATGAATTATTTTCCAGCTCCAGGGTTTCAAGCATGGAAAGACGACCAAGTTCATTGGGAATTTCACCGTGGAGATTGTTGCTTGCCAGGTTGATGAACCTAAGAAAACTGAGATTCCCAACGTAAGGAGATAAGAAACCTCCTATGCTTTGGTTTCTCAGAACTAAGTTGGTTACTCGTCGGTGTCGATGACCGCAAGTCACGCCTGTCCATTGGCAGAAGCTTATAGAATTATTCCATGACTTTGTAACCCCAAGTGGATCCTCAAGCTGTGACTTTATGGCTAGCAAAGCGAGGCGGTCTGTCTCGTTTGAATGAAGGGCAAAACAACTATGAGAATTAAGGAAAAACAAGATGAAGCACCATACCAATGTGGCAATGCAGCTGACGGAAATTGAATTTACCATGTTTGAGTTTGAGGCTACTTAATGTGTGATGATTGCTTCAACCTCATGCGCGGTTTTTAAAGCCAAAAAATGTATTGTATTAACATTTTATGTGGTGGAAATTTGTAAGTGGAAACCAAATGGTGCGCCATCCACTATCTGGCACACCAATTATATTTGTAGTGTATATAAATGACTATTATTCAAAAATCTACTTTATGGAAAATGATATTCACCCCACCGATGCAATTTTTCAGATAAATTTGTCATTAATTCCAAATTGTGGTAATTTTGTTATCATTTCAACTTCTATTTATTCTTGTGTACGTAGGGTTGGAGTCGACTCTCAATCATTACTCTTAAGGACAGATGTACAAGTCTGATTAGATTGTCCATTAAATACATGCCATGTGTCTTAAATATTAGTTTTCTCAATGTTTTTATTGTTTTAGTTCAAATAAAAGAATAGAACTGATGCCCGGATTGAAATTTCGTCAACAGAATTTAGCAAAATTAACGTTTTCCGTTAGAGACTTGATGAGCTATAGACCATCACCAGGCCCCCAAAAGAAAAATCCATAAATTCAATTTCATAAAATTTCGGTACATATATTATTTTTATAAACAAAAATGTATTAGGCGCAGGGAAATATACGTTTGCGGAAGTTTCTACTTCGAAAACTGATCATAGGTCATCCATTATCTAATAAACCAATAATATTGAGACTGTTATAAAACTATTAAGTTTTTTGGACATGTTCACCAAGCATACTTTTTATCACCTCACTATAAAATTTATCCTTTTCAATATAAATTTCACTCTGAAATGTGAATATTGTAATATAGAATGAAAGAAAAGTTAGAATGTATCCCTGAACAATTGTACTATGATAAAATTTTCTTTAACAATATGTTCATGAAGAATTATACTAAAATTGGTGATATTTTTCATTATTTTGTCCTTGAAAGAGAATAAAATTAAAAATAGGTACATTTCCTTATAGGAGGAAAGATTATAATATTTATGAAAAGATGACTATGAATTTGTTTTATGAAACAAAATGAAGGAAAAATATTATCATCAAGTGTTGAAGAAATATTTTTGAAAGCTCGTATATATGTCTCTCTTACATTAAATTAAATGAAAAAGAAACCGCAAGGAAATTGTTGTGGCTCAAATATATCCCTGATGGACAATACATGAAGTTGTTATTTCATTCACCATCATGTCCTAGAAGAACTACAAAATTAATAGGTTATAATTTCTTTATCAGTCTTGAAGAACTGTACTGTTAAGTCCATTATTTATAAAGTTGGCATTTTATGGTAAGTCTAGTTAAATTGGAAGTTTATTTATTACATATCTTGTAATAGGGATTAATTTATTAATTCCCTAATTTAGTGAGATTCTAATTTATTATGAATATTTATTTCCTAATTTAATTAGATGTCTATTTTAGCAAGTCAATTAATGGTGGGATTCTATAATTGGCGCATGAGATCTATTTAGAGCAAAAAGTTAGTTCAAACAGAAAGTCATTGAATGCTCTAGATATTTCTTAGGAGACAAATAAGGCAAGAAGATCATATTTAATCCTATTCAGATTCATAGGAATTATAAGAGGAAAGAAAATCTTATTTGAAAAGAATTCAAGTCTTTTAAAACTTGCTATTTTGGTAAAACCCTAGTGCCTATATAAAGAGAGGTAAAGAGAGGTATTTCACAATTGAAGTTTGATCGCACAACACAGAGCATAAAGCAGAAAAGCAAAATTCGGTCTCCTCCCTAGAGAATCTGAATTTGGCACATAATGTTGTGTTGATTTGTTTTCTTATCTTCTTTTCATCTTTGCGGAAAGTTTATGTGGATCTTAAATCACTAGACATTAAAGAATTGAAGAATTGCTATTGATCACTTTGCGAAGTGCCTTGAGGATTGTAAATCAATAGGGGTAGCGATTATTCAAGAGAAGCAGATTCAGTCTAAGGTTGAGTAAACTATATGGTGATAAACTGTAAGTGGGAGTCTTAAGTTTGGTAAATCCATAGGTTGTAACATCTCAACTTAGTGAATTGCTTTTCATCTTGGTATGGTATCATGGATGTAGGATTGATTAATCTGAACTACGTAAAAATCTCTGTGTCATTTATTTTCTACATTTTATTGTGTTTTTGGAAAATTAATATTTTTTATGCGGATGAACAGTAACCGTGAACAGTAAATGTAAATAATAACAGTGAATAGTACTTCCGAAAATAATTAATTTTTAGTTTTTAATTACCTACATCTATTTTTGATATATCTAAATTCCTTTCATGAACAAATTAAAAGATCATGATTTTCATTTGTCATTCTCTCCCTGAAGAAGTTGAAATTAAGTATTTTATGATAAATTATCAATTTATTCCTTTGTGACAATTTAAAGGAAATCATAACTTTGAGAACTTTAAGAGTTGATATTTCGAATGTTTAATTTATTTAATTTTTTGTATTAAACTTTGTGTACAAAGAAAGAAAATCATGAAATGTATATCTTACAAAAATGAGAAATTATCAGCCAAATACTCTTAAATGACACCAGAATCAAACATGTTACAACACTTTTCAGATATATCACTTGTCTACTCTAAGTTGACAAAACACGTCTGCCGTCCACCAATCCGTTAACTGCCGTTTGCAAGCGCTGACATCACAAGGGTAATCTAGTCTTTTTTTAAAAACGACATGTCATCCCATTTATCGGATAATTGTTAATAATTGCTAAAAAAACTACTTTACAACTAAATCTACTCCTCTAAAATTTAACATAAATTTTTTAAGATCTACTCCTCCAACCTCCAACTGGAATTTTTTATGGTATAATATGTGTAATTGTAAATAATATGTTGTTAATAATTTTTTATGGTATAATGTGGATATTTTTACGGATAATTATTAATAATATGTACCATTAATAATTCATATTTTTTTAATAAAAAAATGTATTGTTAAAACAAAATAAAAAAGTGTGTATTAAAACTTTACATTAATTTTTGGGTTAAATTTATTTTTTTACCTCATTTTGAGTTTCAAGGGCAAAATAGTAAATTTACCACAATTATATTAACTTTCTAACGAAAGTTAACGGATTAGTGGATGGTAAAAATATTTTGTTAACTTAGAATATACGAGTGATACATTTAAAAAGTATTATAGCACGTTTGATACCGGTGTCATTTAAAGGTATATGCCTGATAATTTCCTTACAAAAATTTACGTATGAAGGCTTGAATATTTATATGCTCCGAAAGTAGCAAATTAAGATTGTCAAAAGATGATCATGTAATAATATATGTAGCGGAAGCTTAGTGGACCCTACAGTGGAGGGAAATTTACAAAAATAGCCATAAAAATTTTAGCTTTTTCCATCTTAACCTCCCAAACAAACTTCTATCAACATTAGCCATAAAAAAGCTTTTGAGACCAAAATACCCCTCTCTCTCATCTCTCCCCCAACACTCATTCCCGTAGCTGGCCGATATCATGCAGTCGGCGATGGCTTTTAAATCAGCCATGGCGGCAGTAGAAACACGCTCCATTTCAGAAATGGCGTCGTCAGAGATTTTGGACTCGGTTTCACTGACCTCGTAATCTTCAAGATCAGAGAAGCTTGCTCTAGAGGCCCTGGAAGAGGAGAGGAAGACAGACTCATGGTCGAGATACTCTCCGTTGATCTTCAGCATATGATAAAACTCCCTTTCGAGTCTTTTCATGGCGGTTTGCATTAGGATTTGGACGAGGACGAGCTTGTCAGAAGTGGAGTGATGGGTGATGAAATAGTGCATGGCGGTCTGCAAGTCGTAGAAGGCTTGGCGTTTGCTTGGCGCTGCCTGTCGCACCAAGCAAGGCTTGGCACTTGGTGCGGCCTGTCGCACCAAGCAAGGCTTGGCACTTGGTACGACAGGCGCCTGTCGCAGCAAGTTTTGACAAAAGTTGCTTTTAGTTTGTAAAGAAGGGTAATTTGGGAAGAAAAGCGTGTGTTTGGCTAATGTTGATAGAAAAAAGTTGAGAGGATTAAGATGAAAAAAGCCAAAATTTTTATGGTTATTTTTGTAAATTTCCCTACAGTGGAAGTAGTGCTGATAATAATATATGTATATTTAGTGTATTCATATTCTCCTTAGAGATAAGGACGATAGTGTAATAAGTGTGATGTGATATAAAGTAGTTAATGAGTTGTAAGGTAGATTCCTTAGTGATAAGGATCAACAATGTAAATAATGTGTAATAGTGGATCCCTTGAGCCTGTAAAATGGACTCCATGGTTTATATTTAGGTATCGAGTCTTGGAGTGCAATCTTGTATTTGTAAATCTTTCATTCTTCTTAATAGAAGTAAACTTCGATTGTTGATATATATATATATCAATAATAATAACTATTTTTTTCCTAGTCTTTGGCCGTGTGTGTGTTTGTTCAACACAACAATACTTCAAGACAAAATATTCGAATTACTTAATGCACTCCGACAAAGCATGTTTCTACGTTTCATATTGCACAACACACTCTTGACACCTGCATTCTGAATTTCTTCCTTATTTGTTTAATTTTGTATAAACAATAGCTTATATTAGAAAAGAATTCACAAATGGTTTCAAGGAGAGGATATTATATTATTTTTACAAATATTTGTTTTATTTACAATTTTAAAATATTAAATTACCACTCTGATATTAATTTACTTATTTTACCATTCATTTACTAGTTTTAAGTATAATTTACAAAATTTATATTTATCACGGTATTGGTGCCGTAATTTTAATCGTAGTATCGTAGAACTTTCAATGCTTCAGTGTCAATGAAGGAAAGTAAAATGATCAGTAGCTAAAGTCGATTCAATTTCAATCGCAATTTATGTTAAAGCCAAACTAAGCTATTCAATTTGAAGTTCTGAAAAGAATTTGATTTTCTTAAAGTAAATGCTGATTCTGATCACCATTTTCATTTTCTTATTTTCGTATGACCTCAAAAATTAATGTCCGACTTCACCAAAAGGCTCTAGTACAATTTTACGTGCTGCGATATTTTATGTTCACGGTATTGAATTGAATTAAGATTATTGAACAAGAACAAGAAAAAAAGAAAGAGCATCGGACACTGCATGGTTGAAAACAAATAATGAACTAATGAAAATTTAAAAATAAAAACTCAACATCATTTTGGTCAACAAAAGGGGGTCTATTGAAGTAACTGAAAATTAAGTGTTGGTGACTCGATAGAATTTGATCAATCCTTTTTTCTGTCGTTAAGGTTAAGGTGGAGAACTAAACCAAGAATTCTCTTTCTTTATAATTAATCAAATCATTGTTCGCGACCCATGACTCTATTTTATCATCAATCCAATCACCGTTTCCTTTTTTTTTTCTTATCAATGAATAGATCTCTTTACTTGTATGACTTGGATGTCTCGTATTTCTTAAAAAAGTGATTCGGTTGATGGGATTTGATATGATACTTATAATACCAGTGATATCAACGAGATTGATATTCAAATCTTTCGTCTTAGAACGTATTAATTTAGCCCCATCCACGAGACCACCACTCCATAACATGTTGCCCCCAAAAGCATAACCCCGTATTTTTTTTAGAGAATCTCCTAATTGTAATTACAATACTTCATTAAATTTTGCCCTCATTTCTAGACTGAACTATGTGCCAGCTGTCACATAGCCAATCAAATGGTCTTTTCCCTCACCCACCCACCCCAAAAAAAAATTATAATTACAATACTTGTTGGTCAAAACTTAAAATTTTTATGAAATAATTTTAGTACATTACATATTTCAAATTAAATTTTTTATTTAAAATCTTACCACAAATTTTGAGCTATTAATTTTAAACAATCTAATGATAAATATTGAAAATCAAATTAACATTTAATTAATTATGTTTATTGAGATTTCTTGAAATTAATGACTCAAGATTGTGTCAAACACATTTTGTTAAAAAATTAAATTAAAATACCCTAAGCCTTCAACAAAATTCGGCCCTTTGAACATTGGAACTTGAAGGAGTTTGAACATTGGAATATTAATCAAGAAATGAAAATTAGAGTTGTAGTCTTATCTTGTAGATAATGCCTTCAATAATAAAAATCTTTGAAAAACGTTTGAGATACCCGAAAAGAAAACTATTAATTAAGTACTTAGATCTTCTAGAAAATTAATTAATAGCTGCTGACATATATACCCGTATTATATATAAGTAAATATGTGAAATGCTACACCTTGAAGATCAAGGCAAGCGATAGAAAGATGGATCTAACTACAATATTTGATTATGTTTATGGCACATCTGATCTTGATGGTTCGGAAGATGGACGTTGTTCATTCTATGACAATTCTGATGATGGATATGGTTTGTACCCACTTTTCATTTGATGATCATGATGGTTATTTAAGTGGGTACAATTCATTTGATCATCTTGAAGATTTTGAAGATGGGTGTGGTTTATTCTCTTATGATTTTGAAGATGGGTATGGTTCATTTTGATCTTGATGATTTTGAAGTATTGGGTTTTTCTTTCTCCTTTATTGGTGTAATTTCCTTTAATGTTAAGTGTTATAGAAAGATGTTGCTCGAGTGTTTTTGTGTGAACTATATGTTGTTCATAAAACAGATGAAGAATTAATCGGTTGAGATTTTAAGAGTTGGCTGCCACCAGTGTTCTTGAGATGATGTGTTTTACATATAATTATGTTGGTTTAGAGATTGTATAACTATTTTGTTATAATTAAGATGTCAGAAGTCTAATATGTAGTTCATGAATGAGAATAAAAATTTATTAAGAAAAGAATCATAAGTTCGGATTACTTAAACCGATATTTTAGAATATCCCAAGAATTTTCAAGTAAATGCTCCCTAATAAGAACAAGAAGTGGCTCATCCTGCAAGACAAAATCATTTTTCGAAACTCAAGTTAGCTAAACAATCAACAATGGAGTTGCCCTCCTGATAAATATGCTTGGGAACCATGAAAATGTAGTTCACAAATCAAACTTAAAACAGTTCAACTGTTAACGTAATTGCCATGAAAGATGAAAATTTTGTCTTATAAGAGTACGTTGATGCAGTTTTTTTTCTTTTTTTTTTTCAGTTCTTATGAAATTAACTTCAACGCATGAGGAGGGCCAAAGGCGGAATCCTCAACAAATTGATGACCAGTAAAGAATCACACTCCTGCCAAAGATTAAATTTTCAATCATCGCTTATGATTTTAAGCGAATTCATAAACATCATGAATCACAAACATATATGATCAGAAAATGTATAGAATTCCCCAAGCTCTAGTTAATTATTAATTGTCTTCCAACACTATATGAACTTGTTTATAAAAATAAACCTGATGTTTTGTATTCTTAAAATTTTTTTATTTATAAAGATGGAAATAGAGAGAATGTTTTTGGTAGAATTAATATTTGAAAAGAGGATATTTCTTAAAAGTTAAAAGACAAAAACTGTAGTAATATTACAAAAGCCATTTTTCTTAAGGATCTTCAGATATATATATAATACAATTCAAAAAAGTTATTTTTTTGTCATCTCATCATTATAAACGAAAATGATTATTGAAAAAAATAATGATAGACATTCTAAATTTTTTATTCTAAATATCATTCTAAATGATGTTTTCTATTAAAAACCATATCAAGCGCCTTGATTTTTCTCTCTCTCTCTCTCTTATAATTGTAATGAGCATATTTACTTGTAAAGATAAAATCCATTATCAAGCAAAATTTGATTTTGAAAGCTATTTTTATTCGTTTTTCCAAAATCTGTTAATTATACCATGAGGTAATTTTATTAAAAAGACATAAAAAATTATACATAAAAAAAATTAGTTTTTTAACTTCTCAAAATTTTGCAATTGCAATCCAAAATGGGTCTTAAAAATATAGGTACAAATTTTGTATCTCGAATAAAATGAATGATACTTCATGTCACCTATTATTAACTAGTCCTCATAATTGCTACATTCATGATAATATAAAAAAAATGAATTATTATCTATACATAATTGTCAAGCCAATGGATGAATATCATTTCAATTTCAACCAGGGTGAGCGTGATTGATGGGATAAGGATTCAGTATCAAATTGAGTTTTTACTAATTCCTGAATTAATAAATTTTAGGTAAGAGAAATAAAAAAATAAAATTTAGAATAATTCTAAGTATTGATTCAAGACTCATAAAAATACAGCTTAGAACTACATTCTAATCGGATTGAAAGATACTAGTTGGGAAGTTCGGCATTACTTGTCATGTCACCAACTCAACAACTAGTTGAATTTTTTTTCTCTTTATAGAACTATTCTCGTTGTTTCCTCAATTATTTAACAATTTGCTATAATCAAACAAAACTTGCTTTATCAAACAAAGCTTGCTCTACTGGGCCGGGCCGTACGCTGAGCCTATAGAGTTGGGCCAATGTGAACAAACAATTAGGGCTCGTAACTCATTTGGCGGGAGAATTGAAATTTTTTGGTACTAAAATTAATTTTTGAAAAAAAGAAAAACAAAACCCTCTTTTCCCCGAAACAAAGAAATTGAATCCCTAGAGCAGAATCAGAATCAAACTCTGCGATTGCGATGGGACGAGATGAGATGCAAATGAGCGAGGCGAAGCGAGCGTATCGAAGCGCCAAGGAGGAGGGGAACAGACAGGAGGAGGCGCGATGGGCGAATGTGATCGGAGACATTCTGAAGAACAGAGGCGAGTACGTGGAAGCTCTCAAGTGGTTCCGTATCGATTACGACGTTTCCGTCAAGTACTTGCCCGAAAAGCACTTGTTACCCACTTGTCAGTCTCTCGGTGAAGTCTATTTACGCCTCGAGCACTTCAAAGACGCCTTGATTTATCAGGTAGTTGCTATCTGGGTTTCTTTCTTCCTTTTTCTTATTTAATTTTTTGTGATATTTGTATAATTTTAATTGCTTGGGGTTTAATTTAATGTTTATTAGGTGCTCATTTGTTGTCAGGCACGTATTAAGTTACAGGCTCTATGATTTTTAACTTGTATGGAAGTTTTAAGTAGCTGTTTGTAAAAGTAACAGCACTTCTCAAATGCCTGCTTATTCAAAACGAGTTTTACAATGGGACTCACTAAGTGCTTCTTGAAAGAGTACTGCAAGTGATCCGACAATTCACTTTTATGCCCAAACACTGCCAAGAAAAATAAGGATAATAAAAATAGATAAAGAAGCACATTTAGCTGTTTGAATGTTCTTTTAGCACCAGCCTATTAGAAATGGTGGTTGTAGTTTGTTTAATATAATGATAGCTGAAAGACAACAACAAAGGTTAAGTATCTTGGTAATTTTTGTGATTTGATAAAAGTTTAATTGTTGGTATTGCCCTCCCGTTTTCTATCATTAGCAGTTACTGTTTTGGTGCGATATAGGCCTCGTAAGTGAATGAATTTTGTATATGTTATTAGTGATTATTTTTCGTTTATAGAAAAAACATCTAGAGCTAGCCAAGGATGCAAGTGATCTTGTTGAGCAGCAAAGAGCTTGCACACAGCTTGGTCGTACATACTATGAAATGTTCTTGAGATCTGATGATGATCACTACTCAATTCGCAATGCCAAAAAGTATTTCAAGTCTGCTATGAAGCTTGCTCAGACGCTGAAGGAGAATCCAGCAACTTGTAGATCTTCTTTCCTCAAAGAATATATTGATGCACATAACAACATTGGGATGCTTCAAATGGAGCTTGATAATCTGGAAGAAGCCAAGAAATTTCTTATTAGAGGATTAGAGATTTGCAATGAAGAAGAGGTGAGTGAGGATGATGATGGGCGCAGCAGGCTTCATCACAACCTTGGAAATGTTTACATGGAGCTGAGAATGTGGGATAAATCTCGGGAGCACATTGAACAGGATATCATAATTTGTAAGAAAATTGAGCACCGTCAAGGTGAGGCAAAAGGGTATATCAATCTTGGCGAACTGCATTATAGAGTTCAGAAGTATGACGAGGCCATTCTATGCTACCAGAAGGCACTTAATTTGGCACAATCCATGGAAGATGAAGATGCTTTAGCTAGTCAAATTGATCAAAATATTGAAACTGTGAAGAAGGCTATTGAAGTAATGGATGAATTGAAGAAAGAAGAGCAAAATCTTAAGAAACTAACAAGAAATATGATCATTGCCAAAGGCACCTCACAGGAACGGAAGTATCTGCTGCAGCAGAATGCATCTCTTGACCGTCTCATTGAGAAATCAACCATGATATTTGCATGGCTCAAGGTATGTTTTGCAGTTGATGGGCTATGTATCATAGTTAAATGACTTAAACCAGCATGGTTGAATGCCTTCTTTCATCTTGAATTTGTATCTATGCATCATAGGCGGTGCAGTTATGTATGACGTGGCTTTTGAGGGGATAGAGAATAAGGCTCTTTCATTGTTTATTTTAATATCCTGATTTATTCTGTTTTAGGCATCAAATTTTGACTCATCCCCGACATCCTAGGTTTCTAAAGCAATTATAGCCAATAACTTTTTTCCCCCTCTTCTAAAAAGAAAAAATTATTATATAAGTTGACAGATTATGTAGAATTCTGAAGGCTAGAAAAAGAACTAATGGACATTATAAAGGTTTGACTAATAAAATTAATTTATTGATTGCTTAGACCTGGTGTAACATAGTGGCTTAACCCAAAATATGACAAATGGGCCAGAACTACAGCCTATGGCTAGGGTGTCCGTGTATTTGCTAGTTAGTTCCTGCCTTGTAAAATTCAAATGATTGATAACGATCTTGAACATGACTTAGTAACTTGGAAACTTCATAACTAAGTGGCATGGAAAATTCTCAATGGTGTCCTCACCGGACAATAACCATATTTTAGTTTTCTTTTTTAAGCTTATTTGAACCTCTTGTATGCACACATCAGCTTTTTGAAGTTTGTTTAGTGTATATTGCACTCAGTTTCCATGTAATCTGGCTTGTGATTAATGCTCAAATTTTGGAACTCAGAATAGTAATGATGCAATTAAAATGGGATATACCATGCTTGAGGCTCTTGCTGAGGCCTAAAGAAGGAATTGATTCTAACCAGTTATTACTTGATTTATTCTTATGTATTTAAAACATTTTATTCATTTTGTTAATTTTTTTGGGTTTAGCATTGTGAGTATGCAAAAAGAAAGAAGAGGATAGCAAGTGAACTTTGTGACAAGGGAAAGCTAAGTGATTCATTTTTAGTTATTGGAGAATCGTACCAAAAGCTTAGAAAATTCAACAAAGCCATTAAATGGTACACAAAGAGTTGGGAAATGTACAAGTCAATTGGCAATTTGGAGGTAAGTTCAGTGAACGCACCATGATACTCAGTGCAAGTTTTATATTTGTTGATGTCCATATAGGAGTAGCATAAAAGGATCCTTCTTATGCTGTGTATGTTCAGATGACCTTGACAATTTATGCACTTGCTTAGAATGAGTTCTAGGATTTAGGGTTGTGTTGTTTTGCAAGAACACATGATTTTATGTTTTCTATTATATCTGTGGATTCACTGTACTTGGTGGTTGGTAAATTCCTAAGATGAAAAGCTATCGGTTTCAGGGTCAAGCACTGGCAAAAGTTAATATGGGAAATGTGTTGGACAGTAATGGTGATTGGGCAGGAGCACTTGATGCATTTCAAGAGGGCTACAGGTAATCACATGCGTTCATGATTTTATTTATGAATTGGAAAATTTCAGAATATCTGGAACTAGGAATGGCTTCGTAAGTTGCATATTTCTTTGATGTGGGGGTATCCTCATGACATCTTGACACTCCTCTTAGATGCCTTAGGTGCATCTGGGATAGTAATAAATAAATCCTTTTTTATTCTTTTATGTGCCTGATAAGCAATTAATGTGGTTCAGAATACATTGCATACATTAGTGAACTGCTGTTAGGATATAATAAAAGGCTTTTAGTTAATGATAAATATAACATTTATATACTAGCCCCAGTTATAGCATGCAGATTTTATAAAGTAATACATTAACAACAAAATATAATGTGCAAATGTATTGGCATTTTATAGTATCAAAATCCAATCATGACACCCGTGCAAATTGATGTCATGTATTGGCTGCATAATTTTATGCTTTGTGCTCAATGCTAACTTGACCACTTAGTTTTGCAGTTTGTTTAAACAAGGCTTCTATACTGATTGTTGAGAAACCAGATGCAGCCTGTTTTTCAATAGAAATAGAGGTAGTATGACATGTCTACCCAAGCGCTCACTTCATCTTGACAAATTTACTCATTTTTCTTTACTCAAGAAGTTGACGCTTTAAAACAGTTGTCTAAATGGTACTGAAGTACTGCTCCTAAAAAGTAGCCAGCTTCTGTCTGCTTTTTGGTGGATGTGGAGATACTTTTACTTGAGCAATTTACTTAACAATCAAGCACTTTAGTATAGGTAACAATCTAGCACTTTAGTATAGGAAAGATTCATTTTGTTTATTGTAATGATGACTAATATCATCATCATCATTGTCATAGCCATCATCTTGATTTTTCCGGAGAGTTATAGCCTTACTATCTAATATCCACATTTAGTAAAGCCGATGCTACTTATTTTCTCCGGAAGATATACATTTTCAGGAAGAAAGGTGTTACCATATCAGTTATTGCAAGTGTTCAGCCAGGAAAATAAAGTAGAGAAAAACTAAGATAATTTATATTATTATTGTTTTTACTATTGAGCCTATATAAATAATTTACAGGTATGATACCATTTTTCCCGGGGTTTGCATGCAAATGCACCCTTGTAGTTGTTTTCAGATTATGTGAGATTTTCTTGGTTTTGTCATTTTGAATTACAGGATTGCCGTTGAAGCTAATCTTCCTTCTGTTCAGCTTTCTGCACTAGAGAATATGCACTACAGTCACATGATAAGGTTTGACAATATTGAAGAGGCCAGGTAAATGCAATTAATTTGAACCTTCTTATTTGTTTAGGTTAATTATGCCATCTAAATTTGTGATTAAGGAAGTGGAATTGTGAAAATAAAAGCTGAAGCTTAATTGTAATATTTTGTAAAATTTTGACTTAAGACTGTAATATAAAGATATATTACTTTCTGATGTTTGAACAGTCTTCCTGAAAAAGAGTATTTATTATTGCTTTAATAAACCCTCTTCCCTGCAGGAGGTTGCAGCATGAAATTGATAAGTTGAAGGAGTCTAAAAGTGAGGATCTTGAAGCACATGATGTGGCAAGGGATTGCTGTTCAGAGACAGACACAGAAGGGAATGATCATTTGCCAGATGTTAGGTCTAGTGCTTGCTTCCCAGCTGAGATGAGTAAATCTGATTCTGGTCAATCAAAGACTTTAGCTGGTCTAGAAGAGGTAGAAGATGATGAACCTTTAATTTCGTTTCTTCGATCCAGTGAAAGATTGCCAAAATTGAAAAGAGCTTATGTGGAAAAACAGAATATTCCCACTGAGCCAAGAGAACTTACCCCCAAAACATTATCTAAATCAACAAATAGTCAGCAGACAGGTGGTGGTCGTAAACGAATTCGTGTAGTCCTTTCAGACGATGAAGGTGATATTGATAATGAAGAGGGCCTGAAAGGTAGGCTTCAGAAATGTCTTGTTGAAGGTGTTGCTACTTTTGATGCAAGTAGGTTTTGTTAATGATTTACTGTTTGATCTTATATTTTCATTGCTACTACAACTTAGTTGTGAGAGGTGTTTTCTTTGCCTGATTGCAGTTAATAGTAAAAGTGGTTCAGCTAGTCCAGCTCATAAATTTCAGGTTGGGGAGGAATTGGATCAATCCTTGAACTATGTTTTTCCATTGTGAAGTTTGTTCCTAGGTGGTTTATTCTTTTGGTCTGGCAGGATGTCCCAGCTGCAGATTTCAAATGTACCAACAGTTCCGAAAATCCAATTAATGTCGAAGAAAGCACATGTTCACACAAATTTACATCTTCTAATCCAACCAATCAATATGGGAATGCTATTAGATGCACTGGGAAAGTCTTTATTGCATCTGATGTCAATGATGATGTGAGTGTTATTATTCATCACCTACAAAAAGTATCATGATACTTGCATATGTTTGTGCTATGGTATTGTTTTCATGATTGTTATGGAAAATGTAATGTTTGCATGAAGATCAGGAAATATGTTTCGCATAGTTCAATTTTCCCTTTTCATCTAGCAGTATATGTACACAATTTTCTTATTTCTCTGATGCCTTGGCTGATCCCTCAGTTTAAGGGGAAAAAAAGTCCAAAATTGCGTCATGATCATTGGTGCAGTTATCAGATCAGTGGCTCTGATTTGTTTTGTGCCTGATTTTGATGCTGCTGTCTTTAAGCAGTTATTATACTACTTTCATGTGTTGGCCAAAATGCATGCTCATGTAATAATATGTCATGGGAAAAGTCAACAAGAATTGTGTGCACCCTGTATCTACTCTTGAAAGAATTCTTGTGACTATTATTGTTGTTATGTTTCACTAATGTTTGATTTGTTGCACCAATTGCAGCAATGTGTAACATTCAGAATTGACGATGACCTGATACATTTAGAAGTACATTCATGCATTTGTGATGATAAGTTGGATATTGAGTCTTTGAAGGTTGAACTGGCTTGCTTATACTACCTGCAGCTTCCTAAAGAGAAGATATCAAAAGGTAGGGACTTCCAGGCAATTCTGAATTTGTGCTTCTCAACTTCTCAACAATGCCTCAGTTTAGAGATTAACTCAAAAATATTGCATGATGCACTTATCTATCTGATCTGCTGTGCTGTGTTCTAATAATTGTTCGACATGCATGGTATCCCAAAGTGATAAGCAAAGAAATGTCATACAGATGTCCTGGCAGGGAGGGCTAAACGATTGACTGCCTTGTTTCCAACAATAGGTCACATGTAATTTCCATTTATCACATTTCAACTAGGTTTTGAATACATTAGGAGTTGTCTACCTTTGCTGGACATGCAATTTATGTACAATGGAAACCTAAGCTTTTGCCTTGTGAGAGAGTATTTTGTCTGTTCCTTGTGTTTCATGTGATGTTGATCTTGTTTAAAGAAAGGAAAGTTGGTGGGTGCCAGGTCTTTATATTGCAGCATGCTTTATTATGCTTGTATATTCTCCTATTCTCTCTTTTGTTCTTGTTTCGAGGGTTAGCTGTCATCAGAGTCAACTAAAATTCTAATATTCTGCTAATTTTGTCTCACTAGGTCTGTTGCCCATAATTCAGCATATGAAATATGGTGGAAGGTCTCTAGAATCCTTTGACGCTTTCAAGGATCAGCTGGGAAAAGATATAATTGAAGTTTCTATTGATGGTATTTATCATGAATTATTTTCTATTGAGTGAATCTATTATATAATAGCCTTTTTTTTCCCCCGCTTTTAAATTCAAGTTTGCAGTCAACCATTATTGTGATTAACTAAATGTTGTGGATTGGTGCAGTATCATGGGGAAAATAGTCTAATGATTTGTCTTAGATTTGGCACTGTTATGTCATACCTGAATGTGGTCTGGTTTCAGAGAATACCAATGTGAGAAATCTTAATCAAAACTGAATCGGAAAATTTCAAATGTGCACTTTGGATTCTCTTGATCCTATAGCATTAATATTACTATAAGACATCTGAATGGAAAATCTATACTTAACAGAGATAAGGCTTTAGTCTTATCTTATACATAAAAACAATGGTTTCCACATACAAAACTACCTCATTACACTTATAACCATTAAACAGGCCCTATCTAGAAGTTAAAAAGATTACAGTTTTTTACGTCATGCCACCTTTTGGTCAAGTAGGGCCTATCGGGCATGCTCTTTTTTTTTTGTTTCTTTTTTTGTTTTTTCTCCTACTTAGCTTAATTAGGAAATTCATATTGTTTTGGTTTAGGGAAACATGAACATGGATAAGAACTGGTCCTAAGACAGCAACCTAACCAGATCTCTATAGTTTAGCCTCTAGGTTAGGACGCTTTTGGTACATCTCAGTTTCCAGTTTCTTTATTCAAGAGGTTATAAATTCCATTTTGATGTCAACTTTCAGGATGGGTCCAAAATCGCTTGATGAAGCTGTATATTGAATGCTGCAAGGAGTTATCTGAGGCACCAAATATGAAGTTGCTTAAAAAATTATACATTTCAGAGGTAAGATGTGGTTTAATAGGTATAGTTTATTAAAAACTATATCGTCTTGTTGTCTTGTGTTATTTCATTTTCACACTAAGACGTTCAAATTGTTTCATCGTTTTTAAAACAGGTAGAGGATGAAGTCATCGTCTCTGAATGTGAATTGCAAGATATCTCAGTAACTCCTTTGTTGAATGCCCTTCATACACACAAAACAGTTGCCCTGCTAGACCTTTCTCACAATTTGTTAGGTGACACTGTCTGTTAATTAGTTCATTATTTATTTATTTCTTTCTCAGTTTTCTATGTTTGTGTATTCTGTACTTGCCAATTTTTTAACTTTAACTGAAATATTCAACTACAGTTGGCATCAATTGTTATATTTCAAATGATGATACTGTGCTGCAATCTTTTTAGCTGACATTAGCATGTCAGCTGTCTGATGGTTTGCTGTCTGTAGGAAACGGAACTATGGAGAAACTTCAACAATTTTTCATATCTTCATGCCAAAACTATGTTGACTTAACTTTGGATTTGCATTGCAATCGATTTGGTCCAACTACTTTGTTTCAGGTTTGAAAACTCATTACTCAAGTTGCAGAAACCATTTTCACTTTTGCATATCCGAAGCTTCACAATTTCTTAGTCCTTGTATTGTCATGATTATTATGAAGCATTCAACCTCCTTTTACCGAATTCTTCCATTTCAATCTTCCTTCATTAATCTTCTATATGCTGGGTGAGACAATAATTATTTGCTTTAGGGAATAACTTTTTTTGCCTTGAATTGCACTTCTGTTTAAGTTGTCGCTTGGTCTAAAATCTCAAACTATTAGAGAGTTTCTTGACTTTTAACACACTTTCACACACAAGGCTTGTGGATTAATGTAACTGCAAGCACAAGCATAATAGATACAACACAATGCCAGATATTTACTTATTTAAATACTTAAACTAATAAAAGCACGCTAAAGTTGTATTTATGCTCTAACATGCCGAATCACGTGTATGGTAGAAGGATCAAACACAGCCACAAATACAACAACAAAAATAAGCGCATTTTATAATAGTTTAATCCCTATAATGCACCGATTTCAACACAAGACTACTTTGTCAGACTGAATATGGTACCATTGAAGTCACCTGTTTAACCTAAAAGATTTATGTAATAGCTGGGGGCCCGGCCCAACTAAAGTAATTAGTTTGTAATGCCTTAAAAGTGGCATAGCTTGGTTTCTATTGAATTGCACTATAGTTTGTAATGCCTCAAAGTGACATAGCTTGGTTTCTATTGAACTGCCTGGCAAGAGGTAGGGTTGTACTTTCTTCTAATGCAAGCCTGGATCAAGATATGATGTAAAGAATTTCTAATTAATTGGAATATGTACTAGGCAGAGATTTTAAAAGCAGTTTATGTAATTTATATATCATAAAATCCATAAATCCTTGATAGATGTCTTTTCTAAGATTTGAATGTATTATTTTTCATTATTATCAAAATCAAAGTGATTAATCCCTCATTTGACTTCTTAATCTGCTTCTTCTATACCTGATCATCAGATTTGTGAATGTCCTGTGCTATTTACCCGACTGGGAGTGCTTAATCTCTCTGGAAATCGTCTCACTGATGCATGTGGTTCTTACCTCTCTACAATCTTGAAAAATTGCAAAGGTGAATGACTTTTACTGGTTTTCAGTTGATTCAAACGTTTCATTTTATTTTCAAGGTTGGATGTCAGTTATTGTATCTTTTGTTAATGATTATCATTATTGTTTTGCTTCTTTTGTCCAATGCTGTTTTACAAGAAGTTGAGTAAACAGTTTTTTCTGGGTGGAGAATTTCGAATATCAACCCAACATTTGTTGCATTTACTTCACTATTCGTCTCCCTATACTAATAATAATAAGTGCTCTTCATTTTGCAGTCCTTTACAGCTTAAATATAGAAAACTGTTCAATCACATCTAGAACGATCCAAAAGGTTGCTGATGCTCTGAGTGCTGAATCTACACTAGCCCAACTTTGCATAGGTACATTTAACAAATTGGTAAATTACGATCTTCCAAGTACTTATTTGTTGGTTGGAAAGTAATAAATCTCACTACCTTGACAGGATACAACAGCCCGGTGACTGGGAATGCTATCACTAATTTATTGGTCAAGCTTGATACTTTGAAAAGGTTTGAATAAAGATGAGAATTCCTTATTGTTACAATGTTTGCGAATGAAAGGCAGGCTCCTGTGAACTACCTAATCTAAATTTGTATTTAATTCTATGCAGCTTTTCAGAGCTGAATCTCAATGGTTTAAAGCTAAGCAAGCCTGTCGTGGATCGCCTTTGCCAACTTGCTAAGACCTCATGTTTAACACATCTAATGCTTGGGTGCACTAATTTAGGAAATGTGAGTGAACCTTTAGTCATTTTACTTCTATTTCCTCTAGAACTTAAAATGCACTCTTAAGAAATTTTCTTTCCCTTTGCATGACGTGGTATTGACACTATATGCAGGATGGGTCATTACAATTAGTTGAGTCACTATTCAGCAGAGCTCAAGAATCTGTGAAACTTGACCTGTCATATTGTGGATTAGAATCTACTTGCATTCACAAATTTACTGCCAGTGTTAGTCTAGTACATGGCATTCTTGAACTGAACCTAGGAGGAAATCCTATTATGAAAGAGGTTTGTTCTACATCAGTTTATGGTACATTGGTTATTGCTGATTTCTTTATTCATATCTAAGGGATGTGACTGGAACTATGAATGCCAGGGTGCAAATGCATTAGTGTCACTGCTTATGAATCCTCAATGTTGTTTAAAAGTTTTGGTACTAAGCAAGTGTCAGCTGGGGCTTGCTGGAGTTCTTCAACTAATCAAAGCATTATCAGGTTTGAGACACAGCACAATCCAATTTTTGTTATTGCTCCTTTCAAGCTAATCATTTTGACGTTGGTTTTGTTATCAAGCAGAGAATGACACTCTGGAGGAACTCAATCTTGCTGATAATGCCAGTAAAGAGTTAACTTTACAGCAGAACTTATCAAGTGTGAATTCAGAAAATTTACAGCCCGCGCTTAAAACATCTGACTGTGTATCCAAAGAAGTTGACACTGATCAACAGGGTTTATGTGCCATGAACACTGACTGCAATGATCTTGAAGTCGCTGATAGTGAAGATGACAAAATCAGGGTAGAAAATGCTGCATCAGGGTTTGACAATAGTTGCACAAGCTCATGTCAAAAGAACTCATCTTTTGAATGCCAATTCATCCAAGAGCTTTCATCTGCCATTGGCATGGCAAAGCCGTTGCAACTATTAGATCTTAGCAACAATGGTTTCTCAACACAAGCTGTCAAAACATTGTATTCTGCATGGTCATCTAGATCAGGAGCTGGTCCGGCATGGAAGCATATTAAGGAACAGATAATCCATTTTTCAGTTGAGGGAAACAAGTGTTGCCGAGTGAAACCTTGCTGTAGAAAGAATTGATGCTATTCTTAATCTTTTGTGCGGTTCTGAAGCAGAGGTCGGATACTCTGGGAGGAGAAGGATCCATTCGTATAATTTTGCAACCGTCAGTCGTGTTCTAATCATAATTTACTTACTGTTAGCTGAAGTAATATATAGTATCCATTCAAAGCATCAAACTAAAGGAGATGTACAGAGTTAGCATTCAGGTCATGTAAAGAAAAAAAAGTTGAGGTGAAACTTGTATGCAAGCTGTCAATCGTTTGATGATTTTTTTAGCAATGATTTGTGAACCGGAGTTTTTCAATTAACACTTTGCGTTTGTTTGTATATTTGAAAGTTAAATATGTTTGAATTTAGTTATAAAGTTTGAATAGGTTTGAATGAAAATATTTGAATGACATGTTTTTTTTTTCAACATTTAAATAGAAAAATTAAAAACTAATAGTTTAAAATAAATATCGTTTCAAGTGGTGCATATATATATATTCAACCAAAAATATAAAATTGTTGTTCAAATGAACAAAAATGATTTTATGAATTAATAAACTAATAATTTTATAAATTTGATAAACTAACGCTTTATTATTATTATTAATAAATTAATATATTTTTCTACATAATCAACTAATTGATAGTATGTTACATAAATATTATGTTACAAGAAAATAATAAAACATTAATTATATATAATATTAAATTAAATTTATTTTCATATTTTGTGCATTCATCATTGAGATAGTAAAATTTCTTGTGTTAGAGAGAAAAAAAGTATAATATCTCTCACATTAGAGGAAAATTGGCTGCCATTTTGTTAAATTATATATATATATTAGTAAAAAAAATACAATGTTTAGCTATATATTAAATTAAATAATAAGAAAATTATTAATTTAAATAAATATTAATAAATGTAAGAATAAGTCATTTAATTGAAAACCTAGTTCAATAGTCTAAAAAAATTTCAGATATTATGGACTTACATGTTAAAATTTAAAAACTTTCAATTTTTTGTATTTTGTATAAACAACAGGGCATTTAATGTTAATAACCCAACAAATGCATCTAAGCCATTGTACAACTTTTGAGTTGAATCGGATTTGAAAAAGACAAAAAATGGGGTACCAAACACTACGGGTAACATAACTGGACCCTCTATTATATAATATTTACAAAAATCATGTTGTTAGTTATACGACAAAATCAAGAAAGATCTTGATCTCATCATGAAACTTGGTGGTATTATTATTCACTCCCTAGGAAAATTATGTTAATTGTTAAGAATTATAAATATTTCTAAAATGCTATTGGGCTTATAGTCCATTGGTAAATTCCTACTTTCGTTGTAGTGAGGGTAAAGCTCAAACAACAATTTACCAATGGGTTATAGGCTCAATGGAAATATTTTTTTTTCTTTTTGGGTGCCAATTAGTTGAGTTGATAAAATATTTTATTTTTGGGTGTCAATTAGTTGAGTTCATAAAGTGTTTTGTGTTTTTTTGATAAAGTGTTTTGTGTTAAAAATAAGAAACTTGAGATTTGAATCCTAAGATGCAGAGTAGATTAAATTGCTAATAAGTAAAATAATAAAAATAAAATAAATATTTTAAAGACACTTCCCTCTTTTTCTTCCCCTAAGAATCGCACTTAAAAGTATTTTTATCATTTAGATTTTAGAAAAAGAAGAAGACAAATATAGTCAATTAATATAATTTTTAACATTAAATTTCATTATTAGCCAATTTAAGATTAAATATATTTAGTAATTCCTGGTGTCATGCCCTTTCTTCACGAGTACTAGGCCATGATTTCACCACTACACAAAGTAGAATTAATTAATAAATATTGACAATCCATTTATATATATATGTAGTGGAAATTTTAATTTAAGCATACTCATTCCTATAGTTTTTGACACTAAAATCAATAATTCCTACACACATTTTTTCACTCAATTCCTTGCAATAGTAAAACAATTTTCTACTCTCTAGTCATGTCACAACTCACAACGTTTGTACATAGCCTCACATGTTATAAGATGAATCATCAAAAATAATAATTGAACATAATTTTGCAACTTTAGAATTATTTTCCCTCTTTTAATCGAGTGCAAATTATATTTGGATGGATGAAGGATGGGGTGTGTGTCTGCATATATAAATATATATATTTTTTCTTTTTTCTTTCCCAGGTGATAATTCATTTCATGCGGATGAAATTAAGCAATAATTGTCTCAATAGTGCTACCACAGTAATTTCATAATTCACATACATTAGCTTACTTTATATCTTGAATATATTTGCACATAATAATGTGACAACGTGTACAGACCATGATTATAAAATATGGTAAATGATGTTACGCTCAACATTTTCGCCAGCCCCATATACATAAAATGGATCATCATTTATAATAATTGAATTGGTAAAATGAAATGTCATATCCATATAAGTGTCACATATAAAGTTTTAAATATGTTAGATATAATTAGAGAGAAAAAAAAAAAAAAAGTGAATCTTTGGATCCGCGTGATTTATGAACGTAATTTATGGGTGGATAAAGTGATTATTCATTTCATTGTATTCTAATGATGCATCATCCATTTTTCTCTAATGGGAAATGAAGTTGTAATAATCCCAAATGTGCTTTCACTTTGTACATATAATAATGTCACACTGTTTGTATAAAGTAACGATCCGCAAAATATAAACGTATTTACCATTTAGCAATTTATGATTTTACAAGATATATATATTTTTCGCTAATCATTTTTGTGTACACGTAATTAGCCATCATTAAAAATAATTGATTGAAAGATGGGGTGGCATGCACAATAAGAACTGTTCTATTGATTCAAAAAAATTTGAAATTATTTGCATAATCTTATCTAATTATGGTTAATTATTGGCTCAAATTTCATTATTAACATGAAAGTGATATTCGTTTCACTTTAATAATTTGGGATTCACACCAAAAGTATTTAAATACATCATGGACCTGCTAGTGGTTACTCATATCACTTTGATTATCACTACCTAGCACATGTACACAACCAATTTCCATTCTATTCTACTTTTTTCTCTTTAAGAACAATGTAATTTTTTTTTTATGATATTTTTTCATTAATAGGATACTAGTTTCTTTAGTGAAGCCAATTTTTTTTTCTCTGTGTAGCTCACATTTTTGGTGATTATTTCCAAATAAAAATTTGGATATATCAAGGATTATATAAAAAAGACTCTTGAGTAATTACTTGAACAGAAGCCATAATTTAAATAATTTTGTGATCATTACCTAAATTTTTATTTGATTTAATGTTACGCTTATTTTAAAATTTGAGAAAATAATATCCAGAGTCAGACCTCAAGATTTTGCCCTGATGTACACGTAGACCCGCCCAAATGTTGCAAGAATAGACACACAGACTCATTATATATCTCCATTCAAATTGACTGAAAAATTGAGAAAAAATTATTTTAATTGTTATAATTACTACCATACATTTTAACCATAGTGCACCCCAAAACTGACTTTAAATTAGATCAAAGTTTTATAAATTAATAAATGCAACTATTTATTTAACATATAATAACTACAAATACAAAAGCTAAAAACTAAATTTCAAAAAAAATTATTTTTAATTATTTAACACATGGCGCCTACTGATTTGCTAGTGACATTTTATTTATATCTAATCAACACTTAAAAAATTCATCACACCAATAGTTACACATGTCACCCTACTCAAAATGATGACAACATGCCTTATATATCTCCATTCAAATCGACTATAATATAAACTCTATAAATTAATACTTGATAAATTAATAAACTCTATAATATAATAATTTTTTGCGGTTTCGACTTGGGCTCCGAAGCTAAATTAATAATTTCGATAAATTAATAAGATAATAATTTTTTTGAGAATTCCTATATAACTTTGTGGTCCCATTTATATAATAAATTAATAATTGTAGAAATTACAAATACTGTGAAATTACAAATGTAACTGACTATCTCAATTTATTAAAATATGAGTGTATTGTAACTTTTTTTTTTTAAGTTTAAATCTAGTTGAATCTCGTCTCTAATTTTTCTTATTGCATTCAAAAGAGTATTCATGTATTTACATAATTTAGCAAAGTCATATATCATGTGAATACACTCTATAAATTAATAAATTATTAATTTATCAATTAATTAATATCTCTCTAAATTAATAAATTTCTATGATCCCGACATTATTAATTTATAGAGGTTATATTGTGTGTGTGTATATATATATATCAACAGAAGGAAGTATATGTCCATTCTCGAGGCGTTTGAAATTTATATATGTTTAAATTAGGATAAATTTTGAACGCCCGGATGTACTTTTGCCTTGAAGGTTTGCCCTTACGATTAGGCAGCAAGGACTATGGGATGAAAGGCTTTAACAATTTAACATTTAAAGCTAATCAATAAATTTAATATTTCATTTCCATTTATGGTTCATGATTTCAAGTTAGGTAAACCAGTCTGGGTTTCAATCCCAAACAAATATCGGAAATCATCTCTCAATCAGTAATCAATAAAAATCATATCTATTCCTCCTGTAATTAATTTATGATTATCTCATATACCCACTCTTTTTGTACATATTAGAAGCCCTAATATATTCATTTATGCTATGATGCTAGGACTTCCTATTAAATACATCATTCTTATGAATTACACACACACATACGCACTCTATAAGCACATCATTTACATCATCATTATATAGTAGATACTATTTCTTGAGTGTATTTAAGGGATAACCAAAAAAATAAAATCCAAATGTATCAAACATTTAGAATTAGTATCCCAAAAGAAATTCCAAAAAAGTATATACCTATATATATATAAAGGTTAAATCTAATCTGAGCATTGACCACTGAAATTTTTTTTATCAATTTATTAATTAAGATACATTTTAAAATAAAAATAAAAACTTTCTTTAGTTACTCTAAAATTTTATTCAACCTATTGTTCATAGAGGCAGAGATGAAGCTACGGGAGGGTAAGCCTGGCTAGTCTGGGCTAGTCCTTGAAAAAATTCTTTTAAGAACCAATAATTGTTTTAAAAAAAAGTTCTTTGAAAATCATAAGAAAATAAGTAATATTTTTAGTATCTAAAAAAGGTGGTGATATTTCCACCATAAATTTTGTAAATCCTACCCCACTTTTAGAAAATAATTACTAAAAATTCTCATTATTTTTAAAATTTTCAAATAAAGAAGAATTCAGAAGAATTAATCAATTAAACTTATCTTAATTTATTTTGTTGTAACTTATATTTTTTTATTATATTTGACTAATAAGATTATTTTAACCTAAATTTAAATTGACTATTTTATCCTTAAAGTTAAAAATACCAAAAATTTAATTTAACTTCAACATTTTTTTTAATTTTATACAAAATTCATTGTTTCTAAATAGTTAATTCTACTTTATTGGCATGATTATTAATTTTTTAATTAAACTAGCATAATGTCTTTATGAGAGAATATTCATTAAATTAGTAGGCTGTCAAATTTATATCATTTACATGTAAAATATTAAAAATTGTTAGATTTCATTTAAGAAGTTAGATTATAAGTCACAAAATTAAGTACCTAAAGTATTAGATACAATAACACATATTTTTTTGGGGCAAGTGGGTCATTTTATAGAATTTATATTAAAGCTACTTTAATGGTAAAAAAATAAAAAACTAAGTAAGAAAAAAAATAAGAATGATTTAATTGATTAATTACATAATTTTTTTGTTGATATGTATTTATTAAAAAAAATGTGTATTGATTGTAAATATTTTTTAGAAGTGGGTTAGTTTACACAAATAATAGGTGGAAATATCCCCTCCTCTAAAAAATTCATATACAACTAGAAAAATTCATATTAGCCCCAGTGAATAGTGTTTATTAGAATATTATTTTAATTTATTCCAGGTTAAAATTTCTAGTTTTGCTTACCCCTCCTAATTAATTCATTGAAAAAATCAACCTTGTTGTCAATTGTTGTTGACATAATATAATTTCTTATATCCTCTTAAATTAATTAAACAAGCCTTCAATTGCATCAGCTTTTTTCAGTCTTATCCTTAATTGCGGCGAAGAGCTATATATTTTCTAATGAATTTGAATTAATCCCCCAATTAAACGTCTATTAGAAGGGAAAAGGGTGAGATTTACATTACCTTAGCATTTAAAATAAACAAAAATATATATATAGAAAAGAAGTTCATGATTCTAGTTCTTTAATCGACAAACGTGACTAAAGTATGCCCCTTATGTTTCAAAATTATGATGAAAAAGATTTTATAATAGAGCAGCCCATATTATAAAGCTTTAAATTTGTAAGTATTATATAAAAGGAAATTGCTCATAGAAAAAATTTGGACCCACTTCAATTCTAGTGCATTTGCTCATCATTGTACCAGTAATTCTTTAATCAATCTGGGCGACTTTTGGGTTTCTTTTATGTTAGCTTTTGCCATGAAACAGGGGACGAATTGAATTCTATTTTCCGGGAAAAGAAAATCTTCAGGATTGTACAATTCTGGGCTCTGGTCAAAGAAGAAACCCTAAATTAATTTTAAACGATTAATTCTAGGAAATTTAATTTCAACAAAGGGCCCCTTGATTTGAAAAATCTTAAATCAGGCTGATGAAAAAGTCAGTAACATCACATGGTGTACAAGAAAAAGAGAATACATCATGTTGACTATGGCAGATTAGATTTTGGTTCGAATAAGATGTGAAATTAATTTATACTTCTTCTACTAGCCGACAACCAAACAAGCCCTTCACGTAAGAAACCAGCAAACAGCAAACTTTTAATTCAGTGCAATAGAACCCAAAAATTCAAAGGAAGATTTTTTTTTAAAATTCAATTTTAATGGCATTGATTAAGACTTTTGTTCTGAATTTGACTTTAACTTGTAACATCGTTGGGTATTGGATTTCAATTTATAACTGAATTACCCACTTTTATATTTTTTGTGTTAAACTTTGCAATAACTTGGGTATGGGATTTCAATAAACTTTACAATATATTATGATGTGTTTAAAAGTGCTTTCGAAGTCAATAGTTACCTTTCGATCAGTGGATATATTTATTTTTTGTCTATTTTTGGTGGTTAATTTAAGTGAAACAGAATATGATGTTTAATATTTGGAGGACATACATATTTAATAATTAGAATGTTTCTCAGAAGTATATATGTTTCAAAAGAAGACCCTCCAACCAAATTACATATATAATTCTAAAAATCAAAGGTTAGTTTAGCTAAATTATGAGCTAACATATTACAATTCTCATAGTAAATCTGATCTTAAAATAAGTTGTTATCTCCAATTGCTTCTTAGATATCTTTTTTTTTTTTTTTTATAAGACTTCTTAGATATCTTTAGTACTTAAGAAAAGGCTTCTTGTATATAATATTTTTTTATTAAAAAAAATATTTTCATAGGTCCGATTGTAACTAAGTTTTAAATTAAAACTAGACAGCTGGAACCAACTTAAAATTTATATTTTAAAACGCAGGATGTCTGCATCTAATAATTTTCAGTCTTTCAAATATCCTTAATAATCCTAATGATAGTAATGTGACATTGGCACGTATGAAAATAATGGAACGTAAATAATCGATTAAAGGTGATATAGAATGAGCCACACATCTGGAAATGACTAGTGCAATAATTAAAATAATACAAACCATAAACGCCCAAGAAAAAAAAAAAAGGGAAAAATTCATGATATTTGATGCAATGCACCGTTTTAAATAAGAATCATGACATATTCATTATTCCGAAATTTCTTTTTCGAGCGAATCCAATGAAAGAACTGTTCAGCAATTGAGACCCCCTTCGGTGGGCAATGAAAGCTGCAGCTAATTGAGTTGATAGGAGTGATCATATCAAAGTCCTTTGTATTATTTGCTATGATTTGATAAATATGACCCCCATTATGAAAAAAAAAAAAAAAAGAAAGAAAGAAACAAACTTTGGCGTGTTAATTGGGCAATTTTACTAATTCAGAAAGTAGTTTACGTGTCTGTTCATTGTACAACTGGTAGTTGACTAAAGGTCATTCATAATTTTATAATTGTATTGTTAGTAAACAAGTTTCATCAACTCTATGCGAAAATAAACCAATATTAATTAATTGATAAGGTACTATAAAATTCAATAAATGGCATAAAATCAGTTTAATACACGTAAATTTGTATCACATGATACATGATGATATGATATCACCTTGCCTGTACTGAATGGCCATGTACATGAATATTTTATGCGTTTGGTTGAAGTCAATTAACCAAATATCTTTTTTTTTAAAGATGATATGATATATTTTTTAATGAAGTGGGTAAAATTCCTATTATATAGATATTTTTTTTCTTCTTTCCTACGTTTTAATAATAAATTAACTAATAATTTATGACAATACATATTATCCGAAAAGTCTGAAGCGTGAAATTCAAAAGAATAACTAGACTTGCTGCAAGTAAAATATAATCTTTACATTTTACACACAAGATTTATATACACTCAAAAGCTGAGTATGAACATATATATATATATATATATACACACACACACAAAAATTAAACAATTAATAGAGCAAGTATAATTAAAATTTTCGAAGCTACTAGTGATTAATCACTCTACAGTTGCTACCTTACACACCAAAAGGTTTCAAATTAAACTAGCCACAAGTACACATTACATTTTCTCTAGTACAAGCATTGTCATATATATATAAAACCTCCAAAAATGAATTTGATTATCATCACCAACAAACCCCATTTACAATACCAACCAACTCCTCATCATCATTTTTGTTTTAACATTAAAAGGAAAAAGTAAAAAACAAAAAAATTAAAAAAAAAACAAGTCACCTTTTTGTTAAACAAAAAACTTCATCAAGGGGATCTCCAATTTTGTAAGCCAATGTCATTGTGTTTCCTTGAGGGACCAGAGGATGGTATTGGAAAATGCCTAGGCAAGAACCCCAAGAAGTGGCCTGTTTGCTGATGAGGAGAGTTTGGTGTCAAGTTGAAAACATTAGTATTTCTTGAGCCATGGCAATGGCTAATAGTAATGAAGATGAAGATGAACCATAGAAGTAGAATCATTAGAGGTACTCTTCTACATGAATTACCCATCCAAGAACTTCTGATCAAGTGAACGTTTCAAAGGGTGGCTCCTGCTTTTGAGGGTTTAGATTTTGAAGAGCAAAAGTTGGTGAGAGCAAAAAACATGGGCACTTCAATGCAAAATCTTGTGTGTATATTATTGATTGGACTGAGTCTTTGGTTTTTTATTTTTTTAAGCTCTGTGTAGTAATTTAATGGACATAAGAGGGAAAGAGAGAGAGAGAGAGAGAGAGAAGAAGAAGAAGAGGAAGAGAGAAGGTTTAATGAAAGAGAAATTAGATGCTTCTACAAGCAGTAGTCGTAATATTAATGGAAGCAGAAAGTGAGAAAGTTGGAAAGCTTTGAACAAAAGCTGTTTTTGAATGGGTCTAAAATATGAGATAGGAAGAGAAAAGGGTCTTGTTTTTATTTATTTTTTTTTTGGGTTTTGAGAAATGGAAAAGTGAAGAGAGGGCAAAAGGGAGAGAAAAATAAAGTGAAGGGGAGGAGAAGGAATTGTAATGTCACCTTTTGTTTATTGTTAGGTAAGTGTTTGTACATGGACCCACTAGAAATTTAATAGCCGAGAGGCAGCTACAAGAGGCAGCTACACGGGAAGGGAATTGCAACAGTTGTTTTAGAGAGCGGAAAACAGGATCACTTGTCCCTTTCCACCCTTCTTTTGGGTTTGATTTGACGTTCTCTCGGTGTGCCCCTCCATGTATTGTTGTGTGTATTTTTGGGTATATTGTTTGGTATGACTTTGTGAGATTTGGCTATTGCTTGGAATATCACGAGTGTTTCATATTTCTAAGTCTAATTATTATTCAACATCGTTGTAAGTTCTATGA
Organism: Citrus trifoliata; assembly: GCA_018350135.1. Lineage (NCBI taxonomy): Eukaryota > Viridiplantae > Streptophyta > Magnoliopsida > Sapindales > Rutaceae > Citrus > Citrus trifoliata. The sequence goes on from CM031390.1 coordinate 4,683,005, forward strand.
GGTATGGTGTTAGGAAAACAAAGTTTAATATGATTTTACGTTGGGAAATTATTAAAAAGAGTTGGGAAATTATCTATCAGTCGCCTTACTTTTGTTTGAAAGTTCATAGACCTAGCTATTAAGTAGAATTCTACCAATGTCTCTACACCACCTATTCACTTATTATTTTATCAACCAACACATTTGCCAGACTTATAATCTTACTTTAATGATAAAGAAATTGTTGAAGGTTCGGTTTATGATGTTAAGATATCAACTCAAAAGACTAATCTACTGAATAGAAAGATTATTAATAATAATAAGTCTAAGTGTTTCTATTTTACTAAGTAAAATGGGATATAACTCAACAATACTCCTCTTAGATGAAATTACTGTCAGATCCATGACTCTTTCATCCGACACATTTGAGTTGTTTCACTATATTTCAAGTATTGAGGTTTGCCTCTCATACTAATTTTAAGGGATTAAATTTAGGATGTCAAGGTATTCAACTCTAAAAACTCGCTTATTAGTTGGAGAAGTCAATCCTACTTATAAGCTCAAGTGACTTTAGACTATTCTTTACTAATTTATGTAGAACTCCACTAAATGCAAAGCGATAAGTTTTTTAAAGTTTTTTTTGTATATTAAACCATTTGATATTTAAAAATCATGTTCGTTTCGTCTAATTTAAATTCAAGTCAGGTAGGACCTCTAGAGTATCAAAATTCTCTCAAAAATTATTTAACACAGCTGCATTCATAAATCTCGAACTAATAACTTGGTTAAGTTAGAACAATCTCATGTTAACTAATCTACGTGCTTGTTGATTGTCTTTCAAAGTAAAAACGTGGATAATTTGATTTTAATTAAGATTAAGTAGATTTATTGAGATTGTGAAAGGGGAAAAAGAGAAAAGGAGAGAGAGAGAGAGAGATATGGGCAGAGAGGCAAGAGCCCATAAATTGCTAAGAAATTGAAATAAAAAGTAAGATAGAATTTACACGTAGAAGGAATTGGGAGACTCAGATACTATGTAGCTAAATTATTTGTATATTGTCCGAGAAAAGCTTGCCTGAGTGGATTTTTAATATTAGTTTTCTTGAGCTACCCCTATAAGTTCGAATAATAGGTAAGATAAGAGACATAAAAATTTTACCCACCCTACCTCTTAAAAAAAAATAGTCTGTATATTTCTTTGTAAAAAAAGCTTTTTATATAGACGTTAGTAAAAACGACATTAACAAGTAACCTAAGTTAACTGTATTAATGATTTAAGTATAAAATACTCATATTTCATTCAAGTCAAAAGGTTTAAGATACTAGTTTAACATTAATGGGACTATTTCAATTCTAACAACTCATATTATAAATCCAACTTATTACAAATCTGAAATCACACGTATATTTATGCTAATAATCTCAAGTACAATAGCCTCTCCCATTTTTTTATATTTATATAAAAACATGTACAATACTACATCTCTTGTAGAATAAATAAATAAAGAAAAGAAACTTACTTCATGCCCTAATTCAAGGGATATTGTATCATAGTGGCCGGCTCAATGAATGTGCATGAACAGTAAATAAACAATCCCCCCATTACCTTTTAACTTAACATCACGAGCCAGTACTTACCCAACTTCAACTTAGGACAGACCTAAAATCTATTTCAATGATTCAATCTCCATCACCCTCCACAATGTTACGGATTCTCTTTTCACGAGATGGCAGGAGCTGATTTCATGGCTAGGCAAGGCCTAGTCACTTCCATATTCTCCATTTATTGGTCTTCTGTTGAACGGAATGAGATATGTTACGTGTCTGACTCAGAGTTGCCAAATTAATACTGTTTTGTCCCTCGATTTTTACTATATTTTATTGAGTTTTTTATAATTATTTTAAGAGAAATTATCAGTCATATACTCTTAAATTACACATGTATTAAACGTATGTAAACACTTTTTAAGTGTATCACTCGTATACCTTAAGTTGACAAAACCCTTTTGTCGTCCACCAATCCGTTAACTTCCGTTAAAAAATTAACAAAATTGTGATAAATTAACTATTTTACTTTTGAAACTCAAAATGAGGTAAAAAAATAAATTTACCCCAAAAATTAATATAAATTTTCAATACACAATTTTTATTATTAACAATACATTTTTTTGATTAAAAAATGAATTATTAATGGTACATATTATTAACAATTATCCATAAAAAATATTCATATTATACCATAAAAAATTATTAACAACATATTATTTATAATTATACATATTATACCATAAAAATTCCCAGTTAGAGTTTAGAGGAATAGATTTTCAAAAATTTAGATTAAATTTTGGAGGAGTAGATTCGGTTGTAAAGTAGTTTTTTTAGCAATTATTAACAATTATCCTATAAATGTGATGACATGTCATTTTTATCAATATATATCATATGACATGTTATTTTTTACTAGGTAAATGAGATGACATGTCTTTTTTTTAATCAAAGTTTCGTTAATCTTAAAAGACTAGATTACCCTTATGATGTCAGCGCTTGCAAACGAATGTTAACGGATTGGTGGACGGTAGAAGTATTTTGTCAATTTAGGGTATACGAGTGATACACTTGAAAAGTGTTCATACACGTTTGATACGGGTGTCATTTAAAGGTATATGGCTGATAATTTTCCTTATTTTAATTGCTCAAATATTTCGATCAATTTAATTAGCTAAAATTTCCTCTATTCCCCCTCTCCCCCTTCCTTGAAGTTTTTTTAATTTAGTTAGCTAAAATTTCCTCTCTTTTTTTCCCTTGAAATTTTTTATCAAGATTTATATCCAAAACTGCTCATTTTGGTTTCCATAAAATATGGAATAAAGATATATTTTATTTGTGGACTTTATTATATAGTATAATCTTGTTATGTTAATAATCGATAAATTAATAATCTCGATTAAATAATAACTTTTTATCAATCCCAAATTCGAACCAACATGATAAATTAATGATTCAATAAATTTATTATTTAGTAATTTAAAAAAAATCTATTTTTCTAAAAACAATTATTTTTGTATAGGACTAAATAATATATAAATTAATAATTAACTAATTTGAAACTAAATACATATGATATGTATATAATTTTTTTGTTGTACTAACATAATGCTTTACACATTTTATATGAGAAATCAATTACTGTATTCTATGTCCTACGTTAAAAATATATATATAAGAGAGAAATTGACTTAATATATTGCCTCCAAAGAATATTTTTTGATGAATTATCATGTAATCGTGATTCAGCAAATGATTATCAAGTGACTACTACACTCAATTAAGGTTAATTTAGAATCATATCATACAGTTTGAAAAAATCATAATATTCTTTACTTATGTTACCTCTATACTTTATAAAAAAAAATCTTACTATGAATGTAATATTATCTTTTATAATTTAATCTAATTATTAATTTATCAATTTATTAATATTAATAATAATAATTAATCTATCGATATATTTATTTTCGCTAAATTAATAGATCTTTAATAAGTCCCAGTACTATCAATTTATCGGAATTTTAGTGTATATCTAAATTTTCAGAATATAGAAAAAGCACTATATAAATTAAGGGGGAAAAACCCTTTTCGTTTAATGCAATAACTCATTTCATCTCTACTTTTCAAACAATAACCTAAAATATCATTTTGTTAACTTATAATTGTTATAAAACCGTTAACCAGTAATTCATTGAGGGCAAAATAAGATTTTTTATTATAGTGATACAAACTATATTAAAATAATTTTTTTTACACAATTAAATAACACTACAAAATGTAAAATTCATTAACTTTTTCTTAAATGAAATCAATGATGATATAGTTTGATATAGCCATTAAATAATTGTCATAAAGAACAAACTGTAATAAACACAATAACTTTAAATCATTAGAAGAAAAACTCAAAAATACCACCAATTTTTATGTGCTTGCATGTGCTGAATATCTTTTTTATCTTCAACTCAATTCAAGTCATTTTACAGTACAATTAGAGAGTATACTTATATGAATAAGAAAATTGTGATATTTTTGGAACTTAGATATAGGGTTTATAAGGCTTTTATACTGTCAAAATAGAAAGAAGTGAAAAAAAAATTGGTTGAAATATAAGTTTTCATCTTTTTCGGTATCTCATATTTAGTGGGATTAGATAAAATTATTTTTAGTTATATGTCAACTTTTATTTATTTTTCTAATTTTCTATTTGATGGAAAATCTTTTTTTACCCTTAATGAATTACTAACAAATGACATTCAACTAATGGTGAGTTAACGGAATGATGTTTTGGACAATTAGTTTAAAAAATAAGAATGAAATGAGTTATTACATGAAACCCTAAGGATGAGAGGAGCTTTTTCCTCTAAATTAAGTTCAACTAAGCTGCAACTTAAATTTATTTTCGGTTGAATGATTTTCTATCACATAATCCATAAAAAAAAATATTAAAACTCTCTCAAAAGTGAGAATCATCTAATCAATAGGTGGTTCTTTTCGACAAAAAGAGTCAAAATTCATGTAATAATGATAGAGCTAAAGAGTCCATAGGATGTAAGTCGAAAATTTGAGCTCAAATGACCAAATCCTTTCTTCTATTATTGGGAAAAATTTTCTTATGGGAGAAATTCATTTTACCCTTTAGCTAGTTATGGGGGTGCGATAATATTCTTAATGATAAGTATGTCATAACTTGAAGGCGATAAAATTAAGCTATATCCTATTTTCTTTCTTCTTTTTTATGGTGTATGGAAAACTGCACTTGGAAATAAAAAATTAATTAATTTTCATCACACTGGCAACAACTTTCCCAGCTTCCAAACAGAAGAGACATAAAATCAACTGTCAAGAAGACCCATGCCTCTAAAGATCTTCTGAGGTTCCCTAATCAACAATCTTGCTGTACCTAGGCTTGGCCGGCCCCCTTTGTTAATTCTTTTACTTGTTGAGCCGTGCAGACCACTCAAGCCCTTTTGGGTTTTGGCCTGATTTATTATTACTCAACCGTTTTGCTAGCAGAAGTAATAGATAACTTTTCATAATATTAATTGAACTGAGAGCCTGAAATTTCTAAATTCTAATGCTACTCTGTGTTTTCATTTAAATTGTTTAGCCGTTTAGGGATAATTTGTTACTTCATTGAGTACAGCAAAAGATACTGAAGAAAAAAATTACTTGAATTAGTGCATGTCAAAGGCTTCGAAACTGATTAATGTATGCAGAAAAGTTGATGAGTTTGACACGGAAATTTCCAAAAGTTTAAAAGATGATCGAACTCTATTCTCTTTGTCATTCTTTATTTTAATAAGATGCTCCTCAAATTTGACCGAGTAAATTTTGAATAAATTTATTTAGTTATCTATCGAGATTGTCCACTCCTCTTGAGATGCAAATTCTTGTAATTTGAGATGAGGGTTTAAAAGCTAACTTGAGAAATTATATTCATGTTATTGAAGTAGTCAATATTAATGAATAAATAAATAAATATAAGATGTTTGAAGATGTGAGGTGGTTAAAAGGTCTTGAAAGATTGTACCAGTGACTTGAAAGTTGTGATAATAGGCTGTTTAGATTGGACCCCAATTCTATGTTTGTGATAAATCCATCATGAATTTCTTGATAAATCCACTTTTTCTACTTACAATGAAAGGCCATTAATCTTTGACAGGGCAGGCTGTCAAGAAAGTGAAAATGAAAAGGGTTAATTGAAACCTAAATAAAGAGAAATTATAATCTCACAGTCACATCGATAGATTTGAGCCAAGGAGCGGTTGACGAGATTTGATTTATTGCTTTGAAGATTAACAGCAAAAGAAGTATGAGAGAGGAAAAATTTCATCAACGTTAATTTTTTTTTTTTTTCAAACAAGAAAGTAAACCTACCTAACAGTACACTGCTACAAAAAGAGGAAAATAAAGTCGTATAATTAATATGCTCAAACACATTATATATGATAGGGTTTGAATATGTTAGAATTACTCTAAAGTAGAATATCTTTTATAATTATATAATTAAAATTATAATAAATTTTTTATTATTTATTATTTTACGTGTGTAGTTGATATTCGTATTTTACAGTAGATTTATTCCAACATAGACATAGTCTGTATGATAATCTAAGACTCAAGACTGTTTTACTATAGATTTTTCTTTCTTTACTAAAAGAAAAGATTTTTTCACACATTAAGTACTTTATGAGTTTAGTCCATTTTACCTAACTCAAATTTATAAGATAAAATCACAATTAATCCTATCCAAAAAGGAAGACATCCCTACAACCACACGTTATAGTTAGATTTGCAAAGACCACACCTTAAAGGTAATAGTAAAACCAGCTTCTATAATACTATTATCAGTTAATACCTATTAATTTAGGTTTTTGGGTCAAGTTGTTTCACTTATTTGGTACAAGAGCCAATATGTAAAGTTCGATATCAACAATTTGCAAATTCAATTTCAAATATTATTTTAATTCTTGACCCACTTTCGAGCTCTTATAGTTCTACCCATCTATCTCAAGTTCTATTGAAACTATTATTTAACAGTAACTTTATAAGTAAATGAGGGAAAAATAAAAAATTTCATATTAAACCAAATAATAAAGTTGAGATTAACTCTCTCTTTTTTCCTATTTTCTCTTCTCATTTCTTGTTTCCATTCCTCTTCTTTCCTCACAATTATTTCAACCGAACATCACTTCACCTAAAAATTTAAACTAATAAGATCGATAATAATGTAAAAGACAATTTGAATATTATCCCTTGCAAAAAAAAAACTAAAAACTAAAAATATGATTCTAAGCTCTAATTAGTATATAAATAGATCAAGACAGAAGCCTAAAAGAGACTACAAATGTCAAATGGGCCAAGAGACAAGCCATAAATAGGTCAAGAAATTAGTCATTGAAATCGAATAGTTAATAATTGAGAAATTAGGCCAAGTAACTTCCTTCGAAAGTCTATGACCCTTTTCTTCACACACACACACACACACACACATATATATATATATATATTGTATATTTTTTTATTTTAATAAAGTAAAGATATCAGTGATTAAAAAAAATATTATAATAAAAAATAAAAATCACAATCACCGATGTATTGAAATCTATATTTTTTTATATTTTAATATATATTCTAACTTAAAATTTTGTTAAAATGAGAATGTTAAAAAAAATTAAAATATATAAATTTTAATATACTGATACATAAAAATAAAATTTTTAATATATTAAAATTTATATTTTACTAATATTAAAAGTAGAGAATGACTGTCTCTGAACGTGTACATGGTTGTTGTACAGCCAAAATGGCAATAAAAAAGAAAAGGACGAGCTGTCGTATTGATTTGATGCTCATTTGACAGAGTCTTGCAGTTGCAGAGCTAAATTATTTGATATGATGTTGCAATAGACCCCACCCCCGCCCTAAGTTTTGTAAACAGTTAACTTGCAGCCTTTTGATTTGACACTGTATAATCTGATTTTGATGTTACATCATACCAAAACGCCATTGATTACACTGTGCAACCCTGCAACTTGATCTTCCTAGTCCTAGACAAATCAATAATAAAGGATAATTACGATTTTCTCTTCCTCAATTTGAGTTAATTATCCAATTATTTTCTATTTTTATTAAAGGGTATGTTTCATCTCTTATAAATATTATATTTATCACTTACATTCTTACTATATTTTTAATTATCTATTTCATTCGTTCTGTTAAGAGATAAACAGCACTAGGGTTGGCCAAATCTAAATCTGGATCCAGATTAATAGTTTTATATCCGGATCCGCATTTGAATTCGTAAAAAAAATGAAGATCCGAATGCGGGTAGATATTTTGAATATTCGGATCTGTAAAAATTAAATTTTAATAATTTAATATATAATTTAAAAATTCAATAATTTACCTAATAACATCAAATAAAATTTAATCATAGTTTAACAATAAATAGTTCAACATGAATAACATACAAATAACCTCATAAATCTACAAATAAAATTTAATTTTTTCATTTTTTATGTTATTTGTAATGTAAATTTTTAATTTAAAATAAAATTCAATAATTTACATAATAATATCAAATAAAATTCAATCATAATCTAACAATTAATAATTCAACATGAATAAAATATAACATGATCCGGATCCGGATATGCATTTTTTAATATGCGGATCTGGATTTTTTCAAATCCGGATCTTTCGGTTCCGGATTTATTTGACATCCCAAAATAGCACTAACTGTGCAAATAAGGGTAAAATAGTTATTTGAAGTGTGATACTTTAAAATTTAAATTGAAATCTGACATTAATCATTGAGACTATAAAACAAATGAAAAATACAAGGGTTAATCCTTTTCATCTCCCCTTTAATTTTAGTGCCGAACTATTTAGAAATGACATAAAATCCTATAAGGAAAGGTAGAATAGTAAGAGAACAAAAAAAGAATGTTAATTTTATTTATTATTTATTAACGAGAGGGATGAAACAGATAATTAGAAATCTTCATAGGGATGTATATGGTAAAAATGACATCTATTAAGGATGAAACATATATTCTCGATTTTTAAAATTACTCAAAAGATTTGCATCATATAATTGTTTTTGGTAAAATCTATTTCATTCTCATTAATTTTTCACTTATTTTCAGTTTAGATTTCTTTGAATTTTAAATTTTGAAGGATAAAAATATTACTTTACCCTTAGAATGTCATATCTAATGGTTACAAAATAACAACACGAGTGTTTTAGATAATTTTTAAAAGTACATATACTAGTTGAGTAATTGACCATAATTATAGGAAAAAAGGACAATTTGCCTCCAAACATATCTAATCATTCTCATTCATGTAATTAGGTTTACAATTTATAAATGCAGATTCACTGTGTTCCAACATTGTAATAGAAGTTTTCTAATACTGTAAAATATCAAATCTATATTTTATGAAGTGCAGACGTACAGACATATGCATTAAAAATATATATATATATATATATATATGTGTGTGTGTGTATGTATACATTACTAATTGTAATATATATGTATTATATAAAAAGTCATTATCTAGTAAGTGAGAAAATAATTTTATATTATCATATGATAAACGATATTATTTACTTTAATATGGCAAGAGCTAAGGTAAAAGATAGAAATGTACACATTCTAATATACTACAAGATAAAATACAAATATGTGTGTATATATATACATGTACATATACATGAATATGTGTGTACGTATATATATGTACACACATATATTTATAAATTATAACCTTAAAAAATAAAATAAAACACTTACAAATTAGATTTCCTACATAAAACCTAATGTAAAACTTATTTTGGTATTGATACATTAATTGCCACATTATTATATTATCTATATAGAATTATGACAACCAACATTGAGGTGATCAGAATTGATCATAAACACTCATTAAGCTACAATTATTGCTTCCAAATAATAATTGTTGTATTTAAGTTGAGTATTAACTGCCTAATTATTAGTATTCAGCAACTATAAAATTACGCATTAACATCCCACCTAATAAGGTTTATTCATTATTGAAGAGATGTTTAAGACTAGATTAATAACATACAAGTAATTTTGTAAATTAACGATTGAAAAAAAAAATGAACCATTTATTTGATGGTAGAGACGACTTACCTTCAAACGAGTTGGAGCCTTGAAGGTCGAGTGAACATGATTATGTGGCTTTATTTTTTATGGTTTTTTTAAAGATAATTTTATTTTTTTATTATATTTTATTTTGTTTAGTGTTTTTCTTGTTTTCTGTTGTTTAGCGCAGTACTTTGAATTTTGTTTTTTTTTTTTTTGGTTCTTTCTAATTTGAATATATTTTACCAATAAGAAGGAAGGTGGGGTAAATCAGGCCAGACCCATAAATTTTTTTATGTTCCTTATTAGCTTTTAGAGTGCGAAGTCATTTTTTCCTTCCAAGTAGAAAGAGACGAATTCATTGTGAACGACGTAGATTTTGTGTTTTTTTTTTCTATATTCTTATACTTTATATATTAACTGAGACTTGAGTCTTAGGCTGTGGCCTATCATTTATTATGAAACAAACCAATTTTTGCCAATTTAGCTTCTCCAATTCGGTTTTTATGCTTAGAAAATAAAACCAAATAAGCTACCGGCAGAGCTTCAATTAAGTTTGTAAGATCTCCACAAAAATTAATCAACATATAATGCGTTATAAGTAATAATTTAACAAGTGATGTTATTTAGATTATGACTAAACAAGCTGATAGATTTTTTTGTAACTAACTCTACTTATGCGGCGCCACTTGGGCTTGTAGCCCAATGGTGGACCACTGCCCTCAAAGTTAAGCATGACTATAAGAGCAATAGTTCGAATCCCCACGGACTCAACCTTCCTCAATTAAACATAATTGTGTAGAGATTTCTTACAACGTCTTTCTCCCTTACGAAATGCGAGTGGAGTAGAGACATCTCTCCTTCGTGAGGGGTATTTGGATGGACATGTTCTTCATAGAATAAAAAATGTAATAATATAAATCCCACGTATATATATCTGATTGTAAATATCAGTGTAATGACATGCTGTCATAACAGTTATATATATCTCTATGTAATACAGTAACCTGATGCTTAATCAGTTTAAAAAAAAAAAAAAAAACTCTACTTATGCAGCCAATGGGCTCATTTAGGTCATGAGTTCGAGTTCCAGTAATGGATGTGACTCAACCTCCCATTCTAACAGGAGTTTATTTAACTCCCTACTATAGGACATCTCCAATATATAACACCATTTTGGTATAACACCAACACAAAAAATGTACATTTTCCACACTAAATTACTATTTCATCTCCAACCCATTTACACCAAAAAAAATATTCTTCTTTTTATTCTTTTAATTCTCAAGAATTAATTCAATTAACACAATAAATATTAATATTAATTAGATAATTAAGTAATAAGTAATTTTATATCGATTAATAAAAAAATATAGAAAATTATTAAATTTTCATTTAATTAATTAAATTAGTACATTATGAAAATTAAACATTACATTAATATAGAAATATACAATAACAATAATAATACTCTATTTATTCGAATTACTAAATTCATCTCATAAATGATCAATTAGTGCATTTCGGAGTGCAATGTGAGCCTCTTTATCTCATATTATTAAATAATTGTTCTAATTTATACTAGTAGCAGTAGTTTTTTTAATTTGTGTTAATTTAATTTTATATTTTTAATTCATCCCATAAATGATAAGAGTTTATTTAGCCCCCTACTTTGGAGTAGAATAGATTTTCCTCTAATATTAAGTGAGGATCGTTGTTCGAGTTATTTGTAAATATCAATAGAGTTTTAATTGTAATATATCAATATTTAAAAAAAAATACTTATGCGATTTGAAATATATTTTAAAATATAGGGATTAAAGGAAAATCGGGTGCGACCATCATAAATGATTATCGGATTGGCACGGTGCGGTACAACGGAGCTAAAGCTGTTACCCTCAGGTCCACTTGAGCGAAGTTAGACTTGATCACATCAGATAATTTTTCGATGTTGAGCCCACTTACATTGACCCCATTTAAAAGAACAAGCCCACTTGCTCTAAATGAAAGAGGTTCCCGAAGAAAATAAATACACAATACAACCTGTTTTGTAAGATAAAAGCTTTGACACCACCCAATTTTTTTGCCTAATAATGCATATTAAATGAATTTTTATATTTTACATCTATATCTTGTTTATTAAAAACATATATATACGTTATGTTTTAATAAATTTGAGCTTAGGAAAAATATTTATTATCAAATCAATATTAAAGTGGCCCGAAGATTCTATCCGAGTAATTTTCAAGTAATTTTATTTTACTATTTACTTGAGCTAAAATCCTAATAATAGAATTTAAAAAAAAAACTTCAAAACACGTATATTTGATCTCTTTCAACCTAATTACCCAATACATGATTAATTTTATCTTTTAAAAAATTGATTACGAACTTTAGTAACGTAATAATAGTCTCTCCCATATACGAAAATACATACAAAATATAGTGCTTGATTGTCCAATTTTCATTTCTGTTTTCTACAAACCATCTCCATTTAATACAAGCAATCGATGGTTGATTGAACAACAATCATTTGAAAAGCATCTACCATGTGGGTGGTATAATGCTTGTAGTTAATCATCTCACGTTTTTTTTTTAGCTAGTGTCTTGTAAACTACATTTTCATCATGTTCACAATTAATGCTTTCAAAACAAGTGGCCGTGGAAGCAAAGATGTCCTCAATTTCTTCTTCGCTAGAACTTGTCTTTAGGATAACTAACTCCTAAAGTTCTACTTTTTTTAGAAAACCAACTTTCCATTACTTAAATTTTGTGACTTCTCTTTAATACTGATATTGCATCTGGTGTCTAATGGTGGTTTAATTTATATAGTATTAAAATCATATATGGCTTTCAAACTTTCATGCGTTCATCGAATTAAACATATCAGATTATTAGTATGTCGGTATAAATTGTATGATAATATAATATCAAAGAGATGTGATAATGTGTTTCATAATAAACACATTCAATATAATCTTACATAGTCAAACTTACTAGATTTGCAACCCTAATTTTGGTCATTTTTAAATGTTTTGGTCATGTTGGGCAAGATGATAAGGAAGAGAAGTCAACAATTTGATCCTTCTATGCTATGGAAATACTATTCAATTTGATTTTGAGAACTACTCCGCATCTAAGCTTAATTCATTTTCAAATTTGTTGACTGACTGCAAAAAGTTCATTGAACATCAAGTTGCATTAATATTGTATTTCCATTTTTGTTTTATTTTCTTAATATTTTATAAGGAAAGAGCAACAGTGACTTCCCAACTAACGTGAAAGATTTTCTTTTATGATGATCTCTTGAACCATTAACTTTAATATATATATATATATATATATATATATATATATTCATTTATAACAGATTTGAAGCATTAGACATCAATCTTGGTGAGTGCTATTTGGTGTTAATCTTGAAAGCCGAATCGTTAACCTTGAAACCCACTAAATAGAAATAAATCTTATATATGCGTATTTCCGAGTCTTCTAATTCTAAGGAAACTTAGCTGTGAAGTTGGAAAAAATTTCCAAATTTGACTTTGAAAATAGTAATAAAACTGCCGTATAGAACACAACCACCAAATTGGACTTTAGTGTTAGGTATGGAAATTGACTTTCAAATGATTGTAAATAAACAATTACACGATCAAAGCACACACGCACGTACGCCGTAAACTTAAAATACACTCGTGTCTTTATCATGCCAAATCTACGTACTCAATTTGATGGTTAGATATTCTTTGACTCTTTTTAGCTATTTCATTCCTTTTTTTTTTTTTTTTTGGTCTCTTTTGACATGATATGACAATTTGTGGAAAATTGAAAGAATAAATGGAAGATAATAATGTGAAAAAATGATTGCAAATAGATATGGGGTTTTGAATTGATGCCATCATTTTCATTAATAGGAAGCAACATGTATGTATTAAGAGTGAAACCTAAGTTTAAGCTAAGTCGTATAATTGGATTAATGCGTTATACACTTTTGAAAGTTTCTAAGTAATTCTTTTTTTTTAAATAATAATAACAACATGTTTTTGTTTTTCTATTTTCTATCTATTAGATACGAGTCGAAAATAATCGAGAAGTCATCAAAAAATATATTTTTATGAATTTTTTTGTCTTAGCTACTTAATATTATTTGTTAGGGATATAATTTTTTTTTATAAAGATTATTGATATGTTTACAATGAGAAGATTGTGGGTATATATAAAATAAGAATCAATTGAATAGAGCCAAAGTCATTTATATAGTAACACAATCCATATTTCTATTTGTTATATTAGGAATATATCAACCCTTACTAATATTCAAAAGGACATATATATCTACATATCTTACTTTCATTTGTAGAAAGATTATCGACTTCTACCTAATTGTGAGAAGAGAATAACTGAATAAGAGTTTTTGTTGTTACTTTATAAATTCAAACCCACTCCCTCACTATTATAACTTATCACTTGTTTATTATTAGAATACGCTCGTGTAATAAACAACTTTCTTTCTTTCTTATCCTTTTTACATTTCAATAGTAAATTAAGCTCATTAAGCAAATCAATTTGGCGTAAAGAAAAAGGAAATGTAGATGGGTATTATTGATGAAATTAAGTGGAAAGATGATGAGAATAAGTAAAGTAGTAAGTAACAACCTTAGTAGAAGAATAGCAAAAGTAGGCAAAAGAAATGTAAAATGAACCTTGAATCTAGGAGATGCTTTCGGTGCGCTAATTGCAATGATGTCTCTTTATTCTCACATAATCATCCTTGCTTCTGATTCAGGAAGCAAAAGCCCCACGCTCGCACGCACGCTTGCTTGCTTCCCTCTAGGTCCGTTATCGTACATCTTCATTCTTCAACTTCAATCATCATTTATTTTATTTTTCTTTTTTAATTTTGGCACACACGTACACACTCATGGGTTCCACACGTGCTCCGCAATTATTGATATAACATTTTTCATCATAATTTTCTTCTCCACTACTGAAGCATTCCATCGAATTACTTAAATTTTTAAATCTGTATACTCTTTCAAAAATATTATAATTAGGTATGTATTTGTGATTAAGGTGCTGTAATTTTTAAGTTACAAATTGAATAAAACCCTAACTTTTAATCTACTCTAAATTGAAATCAATTAATTAAATGATGTCATCATAAGACTCACATAATATTTTCATTAGCAACTTTTTACTTTTTAATTAATCAATCTCTTCGTAGCACGTAAGCTGCTAATTCAATTTACATGTACAATTGTTTATAATTCTATTATTATTGCTGAACATTCACGATTATTGTTTTCAACAACTTTTTTTATAATTAAATAGCCGAGTTTGTATTCTTAAGGAGGTAAGTTTTACGTAATTATTTTCTCAAGAAAAATAAAATTTTGATGCCCATCAAATTGCAATAACAAAAAATAATATGTTTTCTTGACAGTATTAATTAAGTCATGAGTGGTAAATGTTAGATGGTATGAAAATTTTTGGAAAGTATAGTATTACTGTCGCTTTGGTAAAAGTAAAATTTTATTTGTATTCAAGAAATTAAATCAAATTAAATAATAGATTAATTACCATAATGCAAAAAAACCCAAAAAATAAACGAAAAAGAGGAAACAGACAGAAATGGAGCGGATTTATCAAAAAGTGAGTCTGCGAATAAGCCTGGTCCACTCTCAATCCCAATAAAAATGAAATAATTATAAAGTATATCCAATATAAAATAATTTTTTTATTTTTTCGTTTCAATAAATATAAATTTCGATGTATTCATATTAAAATATAAAATAAAAGAAAGGAAAATTATCACTCCTACCACCTTTTTTTTGTCTTATGTATCAATTAACTACTTTTTAACTAATACCATTAAATAATTTAAATGAAATGATAATTTAACTTCTAAATAAATTAAAAAATCATTTTATTTTACAAAATTTTAAAAAACAAGAAAATTATAATTATAAAAATATCCCTAAATTTAATATAAAAAATCTCAAACAAAGATGCTCAGCTGATTTTTATTTAATTTAAATTTTACAAAATTTTAACAATTATTTTTATCAAAGATTATAATTTTGCAAAATTTTAATAAAAATGACTGAATTTATTTATTAAAAATTATAATTTTACAAAATTTTATTAAAATAACTGAATTTATTTATTACAAATAAATTTCAAAATTTTAATAATTTAGGGGATTTTTATTAAATTCCAAAAATTTATAATTATTTTTATAATTATAATTTTTATTTAGATTTTTATTAAAAATAAAATTTTAATTTTGGAATTTATTTTTTATTAAACTTAGATTTATTTTTATAATTATAATTTTCTTATTTTTAAAAATTTTTTAAATAAAATAATTTTTTAATTTATTTTAAAATAAAATTATTATTTTATTTAAATTATTTAATAATATTAATTAAAAAATAATTAATTGATACATAAAGTAAAAAATAAATAATACGGAGAGTATATTAAAATTTTTAATAATTAAATAAATATAAGATTAAAAAAAATAATAATGTAGTGATAATTTCCCTAAACAAAATTAAGTCCCCCTTCCAGTTCAGCAAATCAAAATTCAAAGGTCTTTCTCTTCAACGTACAAGTGAGGTAATAAAACCGACCAACCGAACCATCGCTGGTCCCCACCATCCCACCTTTTTCTCTCATTGCTAACTGGGTCCCACTCCCACTCCTCATTATGCGCATTTATTATTTTCAAACGTGTTTCCACTTCATCTCCTCCCTATCCCAGCCCTCCGTTTCCCATCACCCCCCGCGCTTTAGCAGCAATCCTACGGTCCTGATCTTGATTACGTAAATAAAAAACTACGCGAGCAGAGGTGATGCCTACACCTAAGTAAAGAAAGTTCACAGTTTGACCAAAGACCCCAAAAAGAGAGAGAGAATATAATTAAAGTAAAATAAAAAATAAAGAAATTAAGTGTATTAAAAAAAGGATTGATGACGTCAGCGTACCTTTGACCCATTTCTCTCTCTTCTTTAAACCCACCCTTTCCACGCTCTCCTCTCCCCACTGTCTGATTTTCCTCTTTGCTAAGCCTTTCAATTTTTCCCCACTTTCTTGCCGAATTTTCTCGCTTCCCAAACAGAAAATGGTAAGGGATGATTTGTACATTACAGTTCCGAGTTTCTTCAGGTGTCCAATATCACTAGACGTGATGAAATCACCCGTGAGTCTCTGCACCGGCGTCACCTACGACCGAGCCAGCATCCAACGGTGGCTGGACAGCGGCAACAACACGTGTCCGGCCACGATGCAGGTTCTACAAAGCAAGGAATTTGTTCCGAATCGCACCTTACAGCGCCTCATCCAGATCTGGTCCAACTCGGTCCAGCACCGGGTCGACTCGTCCGACTCGGCCACTCGCCGCCCGGTCGTCCTCTCTCAAGACGAAGTCAAAGACATCATCAGGGTTGCAATTTCCAAGAGTGAGGATTTTTCGGAGAATTTGACCAAAATCGTTGGGTTTGCTAAAGAATCCGATGAGAACAAGACGTTTCTGGCGAAATTCGACGGGTTAGTCGTGATGCTCGTCGAAATCTTGAGTAATGTTAATGATGTGAATATATTAAAGCAAGTAATTAGAGTTTTGGATTTGATTTTGAACAAAATTGAAGATCAACAACACTTGATGAACCTGATATTGAAACGCGATCAAGATTGCTTGAACTCGCTGCTTCTTGTTTTGAAGCAACAAGAAAGCGTCGATTCAAGAATTGAATCTCTTAGACTCTTGGAATTCATCGCCGGCGACGCCGATTCGAAAGTAAAACTCGCCGAAAGAGACGGATTATTAGCCGAAACCGTGAAGTCACTGAGCTTAGATTCCGATCGGAGACTAATAGAGGCGAGCTTGTCTTGCCTAATCGCTATTTCATCGGCGAAACGCGCGAAAACGAAGTTGATTAATCACAAGCTGATCACGGACCTGGGAAAATTGATAACAGACGGCCATAACGGTAACGGTAACGGTAACGGTAACGGAAGCGGAAACGGTACCGTTTTGATAACGGAGAAGGCGTTGAGGCTGGTGGAGATATTGAGTACAACCAAGCAAGGGAGAGTGGAGATATGCCAGGACGCGGCGCTGTTAAACGGCGTCGTGCAGAAGATGCTGAAAGTATCGGCTGCGACTACGGAGCATGCGGTGACGATACTGTGGACCGTGTGCTATTTGTTTCGGGATCAGACGGCACAGGAGGCGGTGTCGAGTAGCAATGTGCTGACGAAGATATTGCTGCTGATGCAGAGCAACTGCACGCCTGCCGTGCGCCAAATGAGCGCCGATTTGTTGAAGATTTTCAGGGTTAATTACAAGTCGTGTCTGGCTAGCTATGATACTAAAACAACTCATATTATGCCCTTTTGATCATCATCATCATCAAAATTATAAATATCTTTTGGGTGTTTAAAAAAAATATGGAAAAAAAATTGTGTAGATGGTAGTTTCAAAGGGAAATGTTTTTGTAAATCAAAGGAAATTTTGTTAGTTATCAAATGGATACAAGCACAGAATTCATTTCATTTCAATTAGCACGTACGTCTCTTTTTTAATTTTTTTGATTCCATTAGAATTTGTCGAATGTTGGCCTTGTTGTTTCAAGAGTTTGATTTTTCAGAACCAGAGAAGAGATGATCTAATCTTGAGATGTGTGCCAAAAGGCTTAGAGAAGAGCTAAACAATGCATCTAATAATTAGGGTTAATTAATCATAATTTGTTGTGGACATCCTAAGATAATAATCATTCGAGTCTGGTTATATTAGAACCGCTCTAAGATAGAACACATTTTCACAACCATACGAACACATTCTCACAATCACATAATTAAAAATATAACATAATTTTTACTATTTATCACTTTGTGTGTGTGGATATAAGTAGATCATAGTTGATGCACACATTTTGTATGCATCCGGAGATTTGCCGAACATTAACTCGAAATCCTATCTCCTAGGGCTAGATAGACAGAACCCACAAGCTTCGTTATGTCAACATATGCGTATTTGTAAGCAACTCTTTGCAATTTGAAGATCAAATTTGGACCGTGTCTAGAACAGATGCCAGTGATTCTATATTTCATTAAAAAAAAAAAAAAACTCTCTTTCAAAAGATTTTAAGAGAATTTTCGAAGAAATTTTTGCCAATTTTAAAAAGTTTCAGAGAAGATTTACTATGAATGTAAAATTCTCTTTGTATTTTTAACTAATAACTGGGGTGAGGTTCTTTTTTTTTTTTAAATAATTTACTTGATGCTTTGTATTGAGATGCAAAATGGAAAAGCATTAATGAAGAACGAAACATGCATCAATTGTATAAACTACGTAATCTATGAGCTGGCAATGAATTGGAAATGAGTTGAATTCCATATTTTTAAGTCATAACATTGACCCAAAGATTCCTTGGCTGTGTTTTGCCAGGAGCAAGAGCCTCAATTAATTTGAAAGAAAGCATTATTCAAAACAAGGTTTATTTTTTAATTTTTTAATTTTCTGTTTTAGTTTTTCTTTTTCTTTCAGAGTAAGACAAAGTGCCACAAATGCTGAAGTGGGTTGGTTACCTTTGTAGTTGCTGAAATGTATTGTTAATATAACTAGTGTTGTAAGCTTTCTCTTTCAATTTTTAATTGCTTCTTGTTGGTTGGTTTTCTAGACTTAGGGGAAAGCAATGAAAGTGATTGGAATCACAATCCCTAAAAAGAATTAAAAGATATAAAAAGAAAGGTAGGTTTGACCATTCCAACCTCTAGAGCTATTTAATAGGAAACTAGAAATATTAACGCTAGAGAAAAATAGTACTCTTTAATGTAAAGGTACGGTCTCCATAAAATGGTCGGGTTTTATTAATATTTGTTGGCTCAGGATGCGAGACGCCATAATTAGCCCTCTTTAATCTCAGATAAGAGTGTTCTTCAAAAGAATAAAAAATAAAAAAATAAAAATCACGAGTTTATTAACAAAAATTAATAATATTTGAAGTAGAGATTTTCATGAAGTCCAAACACGAAATTAGAGGGGAAAAAATCACAAAATATTCGGTGTTTCGGTGATAATTTTGAAATCTTTCTTCAAATATTTGATGTTTTAACAACTCTCAAAAGTTGGGATGAAAATCTCTCTTTCGAGGAACTGGGTTTGATTTTGTTTTATTTCCAATTGGATTTTAGCAATTGGAAAAAAGATTACAACAACCAACATGCATATCAAAAGTTACAATAAATGGGTTTGTCCAAGCACTCTCTCTAATAGGGTTCTTTTACTTTTTTTTTTTGTGAATGTTCTCATTCTTCTTTTTTTTTTGTACATTATAAATCATATAAAAAAAAAAAGTTCATGTGCGGTTGATAATCACTATCATTGTAATTTATTGATATATATATATATATATTACAAGTTGGTTTCGTTGGGTTAAAAGGTTTTGCAAATTGTTAGTTGTTTTTAGTGGATGTGTCATCGCATTATTCATCGAGTAACCTTGCTCTTGCCTAGAAAATGGACACATCTCAAATGATATGTGTATGTGGGGACTTTTTCATCTTTACATCATCTTCATGATCAATATCATGATTGATTGAATTGATGAGTGGTTAAATTAAATTTAAATGAACAAAATCAATTTGAAGTTGATGGGATTGAATCGACTTGGCCGCTGATTGTTCTTTGTGTGTTGTTTTGTTCTTGTTGTTTATTTCTAGCCAATGTCTCATTTTAACGTAAAGCAAGATGTCAAAAAAAGTGTTTTCCTTTATGCTAATGTTACTCAATCGCGCCATGAGCCTATAGTTCACTAGTTTATGATTTGTGACTATTTCATGAAAATAACTAAGCTTCTATAGCTGCTGATGAATTTGATAATTGATAATTTTTTCATACTTCAATCTTCCTATATATTTTTCAATTGATTACAATGTTGCGATGTACTTGTATAGAGCTCTATTAGATCGTCTCAGAAATTTTAACACGTTATTATTGAAACAACATTTTTAGATTTGTCATATTTCTAGGAATTGTGACTTAAGTAGCAGCATTTTACTTTTATCTACATAGAAACTAACGTATCAGGGAGGATTGTCCTAACTATCTTTTTTGTTATGTTTAATACCGTACTCTTGACTATCATTGTCCCGAAATATATGCACTAACTTATTCGGAAAAAAAAAATCTTCTAATATATTGTTATCCTGAAATATATGTCCTTCAAGTATTAAATTATTACTAATACAAGATCCGTTAAACTAGTAGTGTTCATAATTTTGAAAATAATCCAACAGAATAAGAATATTTAGTACAATGCGGTCTGGTCTTTTGTTAAACCGATCCAATCTAAAATATTATATAATTACATTATATTTTAAGTTAAACAAATTAACAAATTATATTTATTATTTTATGCAGATTTTGACAAATCAAAACTAATTAGGCCATAAGTTTTGACAGACAAGATACACAATATTTTAATTGTCAAATGTTGTTCAAATTTATTTTTATTTTGTGAGTTTGTTTTGAATGAATATGTTAAGAACTTATTTATTAGGATGTATTATGCTGTAAACTTATATGAATGTATCTTTAAATTGTTATGTAAATGTCAAAGTAGATATGAATAATATAAAAGAGGTATCAATTTGGATTATGGACCAAAAAAAAAACAAATAATTTAGATAAAATAATAAAAAAATTGGGTTTTAGCTAATAAAACTCAAATCGATAATCCAAACTGATCCAGTCGGTTTGAATCAGCTCGGTTTGAAAAATTTTTAAGTTGATATTGGTTTGAAAAATAAGTTTGGATCGGTTTGAGAATATGTCTCAAACCGATCCAAACCGACTTTGCTCACCCCTATTAAAAACTACTTGTATTGTGTCCAAATAATTTAAAAGTAAAAAATAAAAAGAATAATAATACAACAAGAAATAGGTTAGAAATATTTTTGTACAATCTGGCCTGTTCCCCCCGGTCGGAATAGGTGGTTCAATTCCTTTCCTTAGAACCGTACTTGAGAGTTTCCCGCCTCATACGGCTCGGCAATCAATTCTTTTGGTG
Organism: Citrus trifoliata; assembly: GCA_018350135.1. Lineage (NCBI taxonomy): Eukaryota > Viridiplantae > Streptophyta > Magnoliopsida > Sapindales > Rutaceae > Citrus > Citrus trifoliata. Next base: position 4,704,730 of record CM031390.1, read on the forward strand.
TCCCGGGTTTTTGAATGAGTTGACAGCCTGTGTTGCTATAATGAATTAATTGAAAAACAAAAGTAATTATGGAAAGAATTATGTAACTCTATGATACTTTTAAAAGTGATGATACAAAACATTCAGTGATGCTAATGTGTATTTATATAAGAGTGATGATACAGTTATAAACTCTTGTATAAATTGATTTGATATTAATTTATTGGTTGAATAAAAATACAAAATAATAAAAATAGATCATGTGGGTCAAGAGATATTTAATTCAATTAATTTTATAATGCCGCTTCAGTTTGTATAAAATAAATTTATACAAAATTTTATGCTTATATTATTACTCTTTTACATAAACAGTAAAAACAATATCATAATATTCAAATGAATAATAACAAAAAAAATTTACCAAAAAAAAAGGTGCTTCACCGAACACATGTAAACAAGACACCCGTCAAGATTTTCCCTATTTTCCAATGACCCATCATCGATTAATTGCTATAAATTATTATTATTATCCTTAAGTACATTTTATTTTAATAATTATTCAGAATTGACAAGAGAACCAATGTGGATCTAGGACTGGGATGGTGTATTTCAAACTCATTTTCTTTTCAACTTTTAAGAGCGAAGTGGAATTAGGTGCTTTGAGTGAAATGACTGGCTGTCCAATAATTAAACCTTTATTATTCCCACTTTTTTTGTTTAATTAACTATGTTTTGCTTGAGAGATGGCATACTTAATCCCATTTGAAGAGACATTTCATCGCTTAAGTAGTTGGTAAATTACATCACTTTGATTAGACAAAAGCCCACTTATCCATCAGTTATATATGTTTCACATGATTGTCCCTTTTGGAACTTGTCCATTTGGATCTTGCCAAATTACTTGGAAATTTGCAACAACAACAAAAGAACAAAGCATTTTTTGTCACCTTCAGTGAGCGTGAAATGCCACTACTCACGTCCTATCAAAATTATTATTATTATAATAATCATTAAATGACACTACTCGCATGAATAGATAGCTGCACATCTTATCCTTATGTCATTAGCTTTTGTAATAATCCATAAGAATATTGACTTAAATCGTTTTACTTAATGCAGATCTAATGTTGGTGGCAGCGAAATTAAAACTTTTCATTTCATGTATTATCTCAAGAAATATGACATTGATACAAATACATCATTTATTGAAATTTGAAACTTGGAACATCAATTTGCAGTAAGTATTTTTAGTTAATCCAAAAAAAAAATTAAAACTATTAGGTAAGAGTTCAATAATTGTACTTGAAATCAAGTCTAACAAATATTTAGATTAATTGAGATGATAATTTATGTAAACTTACTCAAATAAAACAAAGATGCTTAGTTCGAACCTAATATCTTGAGTCTTATAATATGTTATTTAAGCTCTTTAACACAAAAACATGAGCTCTTAATTAAGTATACAACATTAATATTAATATCAAATATAATAGTATGAGATTAAAAATTTAACGTTTTGAATAGTAACAATGGCATACTCGTATAGTTTTATCTAGGCTTGGCCAAAAAGTTCAGCCGACCTAAGCATGTGGGATAAAATCATGGACAAGGGCTTTGAAAATGTAAAGCCCTTAGATAACGGACCTAGTTAATGATCTTACACAAAAAGCCCGGGCCTTTATAATATATAAATAAAAAAATTAAATAAAAATCAAAATGCATAACATTAATGATTGAACATTTGAACCCTAAATCCCTAATGCTCTCACACGTCTCACATACTCACGCCCAAAACAAGTGAACCTAGACAACAGCCGTTGTAGCTGTACCTTCCGGGTTTTTACTAGAGAGGAAATGAAGGATTAGGAAGACGATGGCCCACAAATATTGGATTAGCTTGTTTTCGATATTAATAGTTGTGGTTTATTGTGTTGTGTATTTGTGGCGTTAGTATTTTGTGTATTGGATAATCATGTATTACACAATCATCTTTAAGGTTTTTAATCTATTTTAGTACTATATATTGGATAATTATTTTTTTAAAACTCATAGTTTTATTTAAAAAATTTAAAAATTGGTGATAGTCCAAGCTTGGCCAATTCTAGATGAGTTTTGGGAGTGCCTAGGCTTGACAAAACCCAACCCAAGGCCAATTCTGGATGAGTTTTGGTTGGGTTTAGACATTTTACAAATTATATGGGCTTGGGCCTGGGCTTGACAGCCCTTACTTGCGGGCTCTTAAAATGAATTTATTATAGAGTGGCACTATTGGCACTCCTCAATAATTCTATCAAAACCCCATTTTTTGTTTTTCCAATTTTAACCATGCAGGAAATTTCATTAAAAGACCTCTAATGAAACTCCTGCAAAATTCAAGTTTGAATTCAGATACAAAACTTCTCTTCTCTGCACCCATTCCAAATAATGAAGAAAAAACTTAAATAATAAATAGTCGATTATATATGTTCACAAATTCTTATTATTATTGTCTGACTTATGGCAAGATTATAAATTGTTCAGTCAAATTTGATGAGTCAATTTCTAATATTTGTGAACTCATCTCTCTCTTTAAAAGCTCTCTACATTCTCGGGTCTCATATTATTATGCTTTTATTTGTATTTAATGCTTTATTGATGCACGCAATTGAATTGAAGCAACCAAGAAAATTTTCCATTTCAAGTATTGTAGAATAAGAAATTGTATGAAAGATCAATCTTCTCACAGTAAAGATATCACCCTTCTACTTCTAGATGGAAGTATCTTATTTTGCCAAAATTTCTCCACTCCTCCATATATTAGAAAATATAATTTCCTATATAAAGTATATTATATATTTTACAAAAAAAAAAATTCTATTGTTTTCTTATTTCTCAAATCCCTCCTCTTTTGTGATGTAAATTTAGGTTTTAAAATAAATTACAAGACCCAATCCTTTACGAAGACTTTTTCATTTTTTTTCCCATAGTGAACAAGGGTGTTAAGGGAACGAAAGGTGTTAAAAGAGGAATAGTCAATTTTGAAATGATTAAGTGGGGTATATTTAGGGAAGGGGTTTTAAGAGAATTATTGAGGGGTGACAATAGCACCACTCTTTATTATATGGTCCTGATCAGTTACTCCAATAAATTATTGGGACCTGGTAGCCCACTTTTATTCATTCTTTCTCTAACAATCTCCTTCATTTTTGTGGTGAGTTTTTATATCATTTTGTACTTTTTTTTTCTTTTTAGGGAATTTGCATTTATCTAAGAAAGATTGAGAAACAGAACAAAATAGCGAAAGAAATGGTGAGAATAATAATATTTGTGATAGCTATAGCTAAAGGAACCTAAATGTGTACAATGACCATATGTGTCAAATCTTTTGAGTAATTTGTAAAATTAAGTTGGGATCAAAAGCTCATGCCTTCATATTATTCCGCTCCTTTTTCTTAGCAACCAAACACAAAAAGAGAATAATGTTAAGAGTATTTTCTCACAAATTCCTTTGTCACGAGACTTGAGAAGCTTTTAATTAAGTACATACGAACGTTTTTTCAAATATTTAACTTTCGTAATAGTTTCTAGCATTTTGAATATTTGACAGCTGAGTGGTTTTTAAGTAACGTTATATAGTTGGCAACCTAAATTCAAATTATGTTAAAAATATATATTTTGACTTTATTGGCTTTACCTTTTGAAAAAAATAAAAATAAAATAATTTTGGCATTCCGATTTCTGAATCTCAAAATCAATATGATATTCTTCAAGAAGTTCTCCTTTGAACTAATAAGGACCTTGATATAATTATATGATTAATGAATGGGAACTTCTATCTCATATTTCTGTAAGCACACAGTGTTAGTAGCCTTCACATTGGGCCACTAACCTTGCCCTTGATGGGCTATTACTACGGACAGTGTTTACCCCCAAAGGTTTTGTGGGAGTACACCCCACTAATCTTGAGTAGCGCTTTGTACACCCCTTTAACGTGCTTGTACAAGCCCGTATTTGTAATCATAGTTCTATTATTACAAGAAATTACATGAAAGGACCAATATGAATTTAACTAAATTGGAATACTTTACACTTCCAAATCATGAATAATTTTGAGGCAAAAAAGTAATAAATTATATAATGATCATATTTTTATTGTAAAAAATTATGTATAATACTTAATTAAGCTCCATTGTAATCTTCTATCATTTTCAATAATTTTTTTTTTAAATTAAGAGTTACATATATAATAAGTGGGGTTTCATGAGAGTTTTAGCGGGGTGTTAGGACTTCACTTTTATGAGAAATATGGGGAAGGAAATTAATACATTGGGCCCAACCCAATTCAAAAGAATTTCTTGGCTTCTTAAATTTTACTAATGTTTTTATTCAAAAGTTTTTCTAAAAAAATAAGAAAAAATTTAAGCTTGCTATTTTCTTTTTGTTTTTGATAAGAAAAGTAGATCTTTCATTAATTCACGTTAGTGAAAACAATTGATCTTTGCTGGTATAGAGTCCAATGATACAACAAGATTATTGTATCCTAAAGCTAATTTAGTTAAGGAGTGGATATAAGCATTACATAATATGGAGATGTGCTGATATTTCACATATTAAAAATCCTCGTAACATTAGAATTTTGAAATTATCCACAAGATCTCTGATTTGCTACTCTGTTTGTTGTTTACCAAGCTTGTAACATTTTGCCAATCAGCTTCTATGGTTTCAAATTGAAAATTTGTATTTTTGGCCACTTGCAAAACCCAGTTTACTACTTCAACTTTTGCATATTTAATATATGCACCAAGTTAAGTTTGCTGAATTGTTGTATCTATGATTTTGCTATCCGAATCCCTAATTACAACCCCCAACCCTGCCATATTCTTGTCACACCTAATGGCTGCATCTACATGAACCTTGACAACATGAGTACAGGGACATCACTTCTAATGCATCTTGAATAGCTTCTTCCCTCCAAAACTTTGTCTAGATTTTTTAAGTTTTTTAAAGGCATTAATCATTACTTCTACATTCACCATGCTTTTCACATAATAGAAACTTTTCTTATAAAAAAATCCACATCTAATGCACAACTGAGCAAATTAAAATTAATAATTGCAAAATTGTAGATCTTGGTAGAAAAACAACAACAAACTACCACAAATTTGACGATATAAGTCGAAGAACAAACCGCCACAAATTTGAATTTTGAGCGAAAGAGCAAACCACCACAAATCTAAGGATATAAATGGAGAAAATAAGTAAAGAAAAGTAAAAGTAAGTGAAAAAGACAAGGCAAAAGAAGAGTTGAAGATGCTTCTAGATGCTCAAAGAGAAGAATAGAAATAAACTGGGGGGTGGTAATCAAGTATTCAACTATAAGTTTTTTATTTTCTAAAACAATTAAAAAGTTATTTCATATACCATATGATATATGAAATAACCTTCTGATTGTTATAGAAAATAATAAGCTTATAGTTAAATACTTGGTTGTTCCCCCCCAACGTCCCTTTCTTCTTCTCTCTGAATATCCAGAAGCAACTTCAACTCTGGAACTAGTTTTCGACGAAAGCCAAAACCTTGTCTTTTTCATTTCCTTGAGTTTTATTTACTTATTTTCTTTATTCGAATCCTCATATATGCGGTGGTTTGTTCTTCACTCAGATTTTCAAATTTGTGGTAATTTATTATTGTTTTTCTACTCAGATTTACAAATCTGACGTTGTTAATTTTATTTTTCTTAATTGTATATTAAGATGTGGATTTAAAATTGTTATATAAATTATAGAATAACGCAAAAAAAAATGCCAAACCAACAATAATTACAAAGTTAGATAATCCAAATGATGTAATTGTCATTGATTGTGTCAAATCAATCATCATATTATCTGAGATACAAAATTAAGATCTTAAGAATGTTATTATAAATGTTACATTAATTTTAATATTATATTAATATAAATAAGGGATAAAACTCGTCTAATCTCTATATTTTTATAATAGTTGTCATTTAGTTCTTATATTTTTAAAAATAACTTAAAATATCGCTTCCACTACATTATTAACATATCTCTCATTACTTTCTGTTCCTTTTAACTTATTTTTACAATATTACACTCTTACAATAATGTTTCTTTTTTTTGGGCATTAATAAAAAGATAAAAATTAAATTATAAATTTAATCTCAAAAAATAAAATAGAAACAAAGAGATTATATTTTAATTTTTATGGAACACTCTTCTAAGGAGTTAATATGTTAATTTTTTATTAATGTCCAAAAAAATAGTAATTAAATTATTTTTACAACATTAATTGTTTTGGACATATGTGAGCGTCCACAAAAATTTATTTATATATGTATATTATTTCTATTTTATTTTTGGTTAAATTTTTAATTTAATTTTTTATTAATATCTAAAAAGAGAAACATTATTGTAAGAGGGTAATATTGTAAAAATAAGTAAAAGGAAAAAGAAAAAAGTAACGACAGAGATATCAATAATTTAACAATAGAAATATTTTGAGATATTTTTAAAAATATAGGAACTAAATAAGAACTAACGTCATAATACAAGGGCTAAATGAGTTTTTACCCATATAAATAATATTGATTATTCTTTACAAAACAACTCTTCATAATGATAATAGTATAAACCATTGAATAAAAATTATTTCAACCAAATATGATATGACAATTTCTAAGTTACATTGAGTTTAACTGACAATCAACTGAAAAAAAAGCATAAAAATAAATAACAAGCAAGCGGTTGGGACAGTCTCATATTTTTTCTTACTTTAGTGTAACTTACAACAATTAAGTTACCTTTAGTGTAACTTACAACCATTAAAAGTAAGGAAAAAATATGAGACTATTCCAACCGCTTGCTTATTACTTATATATATATATATATATATATATAAATGTAACTCAGAGATTGCCATATTATATTTGGTTGAAATCATTTTTGTTCAATGATTTATGCCATTATTACTATGAAGAGTTGTTTTGTAAAGAGTAATCGGTATTATTTATATCAACACAATATTGAAATTAACATAACATTTACAATAACATCCTTGAGATCTTTAATTTTGAATCTCAAGTAGTACAATGGTTAATTTAACACAATCAAGGAAAATCACATCATCTAGTAGTAAATGATTTTGTTATCCTTTTAGATTTAAATAAGTGCTACATTGCTTACCTTTTTTTTTCTTCTTTTTTTTTATGTGACCTCTTGCTTCCATGGCAACAATCAATTCAATTGAACTATTCTCTAGAGATGCATCATTTAAATATTTCTTAATTAGAAACATTGTAGTCCATTAGTGTTAATTACTTTGACAAATAAAGTTAAATTTGTGTTATAAAATTATTTCGAGGTCGAGTCCCTACTTTTTTTTTTTGGAAAAGAAATCACATTTTTCATTACTCATAAAGAGAACAAGGGCAATACGTCCGCTGGAGATTCATCCAGCCATGAATCTACCTTCTTAAGAGCTAGTTTGGCTAAGGAGTGAGCTAAGGTATTACAATTCCTATGAACACGTTGAGCTTTGAAATTCTGAAAACTCCTCTTAGCCACAAGAATGTCGAGGATCACAGTAAAAGATTTCTGTCAGAGTACCTCTCCTGTTGTTAATTAGCTCTATAACTCCTTTAGAATCGGACTCTATAATTACTGAATCTGCCCCTGCCTTAATAGCTACCTGCAATCCCCACAGAACAGCTTTTGCTTCATCGACTTCCACATCGCCAGTGCTTTTCAGTTTCACAGTCTTTACAGCAGCAGCAAGCAATAGCTTTTCCAACATTGTTTCTAATTACAACCCCCAGCCCAGCTAGTTGGTTAGCCCCCTCTTCTCCCACTTTTTCTCATTTTCAACTCCACAAAACAAGAAAATTCCACTGGAGAGCGAGTAAAATGAAAATCAATTCTTATAAGAATTAAAAAAGAAAAAAAAAAGAAAATCAACTAGTTTTCATATTTTGATTTTACTCTTTTTTTTCAAAGCTCTTAATGCCATAGATTTAAATCTATATTTTTTATTTCCCTCCATATTTGGATATGTAGTGATCTTCTGAATTTTTCTTAGTTGTTTTTAGCTTTCAATGTGTATTTTGTATAGATTTAAAGATTCTAAGATAGTTTTTTTTTTTAAATCTAAAATGTAAATAGATCTGAATAAAAATGTATTGAACGACCTATTTGTTTACGTAAATTAAAAAAATCTTAAATATAATTATTTGATAATTATGTCCTTATAAATAAAAAAAGAGATTAAATTTTAGATTTAAGAAATAAATATTTTTTTAATAGAGATATTTTTAGAATATAATTTTCATTTTCCATTTACATCTTTTTTTATTTAGATAAAATTATAAACGTTCAATTTCTCTATTTAGATGTAAGTATTTAAAAAAAACAATTTTTTTAAAAAAATCTTAAATTAATAAAATTTGAAACTTCATACATTTAACAAATAAGCCTAAATTTCATATTTAAAAAATACATTATAAATCAGTTGTTGTAGGAGGTCTGTCACTATTTTTTGGTGAAGCTAAAAGTGGAGGTGCAACTTATTAAAACAGCAAAGGAATATTTCTAGCAATATATCATGTGAATATCCCAGTGTACTGGTATATGTTATAATTATGAAAAGAGATTTGTATTTGTTTGTTAAAAAATAAAAGCCGATTAGCCACTCGGCCAAAGGCCAAGTGGTCAAGACTTGAAAAGCAGCAGTTCGAACCCCCACGAACGTATTGTGGGGGGTATTTTCTTTCTCAATTAAAATTGAGTGAAGGTAATCTTCTTCTTTATCCAAGAGTGAGGAGTAGACATCTCTCGAATATTTGTTAGAGTTAAAATCTGGGCAGAACTCCATTAGCATTGATGTAAGAGCATCTCCAAAAAACTCTTCAAATAAAATTTGTTTCTTATTTAAAAAGTCATATTAATAGTAAACATGGATATTTTCATTTTCCCACTAAAAGTATTCTGACACATCATGTCAGTACCACGGTTTGGTAAAACCATCAATTTACCACCAAACATTTTAATTGTTAGCATTTTCTCAACATTTCGTTAAAACTCAGTTAATATGTAATGGAAAATTCATAAAGATTAATTTTACCCCTGGAACATAAAAGACCATGTAATTAACCTTTTATGAATTTTGTAATTAAATAATCATTTACTGTTCTTCCTTCTTAAAGGGCAAAAATTACCCTTTATGAATTTTGTAAAATTGACTGTGTGGTGTTAGGTACTTCATAAATTGATTTAATTTATTTAATTTTTAAAGAGAAAATTTATTTATTTAATTTTTTGTGTAAAATTATTATCATCATATCAAAGATTAAACTGCTTCTTTTGCACATTCTTTTTTTTCCTTTCATAAATTGATTTTTAGTAGTAGAATAAATTGTCTTTAGCTCGTCAATTTAATAAATAAATTTCCCTTTAAAAATTAAATAAATTAAATCAATTTATGAAGTATCTAGCACCACACGGTTAATTTTACAAAATTCATAAAGGATAATTTTTGCCCTTTAAGAAGAAAGAATAGCAAATGATGATTTAATTACAAAATTTATAAAATTTATAGCAAATGATTTAATTTTTGCCCTTTAAGAAGAAAGAATAGCAAATGATGATTTAATTACAAAATTTATAAAAGGTTAATTACATGGTCTTTTACGCTCCAGGGGTTAAATTGACCTTTTATGAATTTTTTGTTACATATTAATTGAGTTTTAACGGAATGGTGGGAAAATGCTAGCAGTTTAAACGTTTTGTGGTAAATTGATGGTTTTACCAAACCGTGGTACTGACATGATGTGTCAGAATACCTTTGGTGGGAAAATGATAATATCCTATAGTAAACACTCCAAAAGACATAGTAATTTAGATTTTTCAAATAATATTTGTTTCTCACTCTTTAATATTGGCAAGTGAGTTTCTCCCTCTTTTATTAATATTTTATTATTATTTATTGAAAAGATAAGACTGCAATAATTATTATTTATGTTTCCTTTAAAAAACATAACAGTAATTCAATTTAATAGTGGAAAGATTTAATTAAAATAATGTTAATTATTCTTATTTGATGAGTCTTTTAGAGGAGATTGTATTTTTTCATCCACTTATTTGCCACATCAGTAAGCAAATTGATATTTGAAAAGTAAAATTTAAAAAGTCTTTTGGAGATGCTCTAAGTAGGTCCCAATAATAATCTGATTTGTAAATATTAGTTATAATCTCATGTAATATGAGTTATAGTTTGAGCAATAATCTTATGTAAAAAAATAAAAATAAAAATAAAAGCCGATTTAGAGGGTTCATATTTTGATATGGTTCATCCATCACGAAACATGAGAAACACATTCTCTCTTGTGCTTACCAATTATCCATTCAATTATCCAAATAAAACTAAAAGATGAAAGGAGGAAAGCAACATTAATGTTAAAATATATTTCAACTTTTGCTTTCTATTCCTATGACAAGATTTTTGCAGTCACATATGTACTCATATTTGCACCCACCACATCATGAAAACCAACCAAATTTTCTTCTTCCCACTAACAAAAATTTCACATCCTCACTCTTAGTGGTGAAAATTTGCCCATGCATTTGAATCTGCGTGGAAGAAATCAAAGAAATCTCAAACCACAATTGCAGAAGCACCTAAATTTCGCAGGAACTTTTTGAGTCAACCAACCACTTGCGCCTATCATGTAGAAAAGTGTTAAAGAAAGAATTAGCAGCCTATAAGGGAAAAACAAAAAAAGAGACCAATCATATCATTATAAATTATAATACAATTAATAAATATTTCTAGCGGCAATCATGACATGAAAGAAAATATGAACCAAGGTGAGCCACGCACCCTACGATCAATTATGATTTATTTTTTCTAAAATACAAGGTCAATGAAGAGTCTGCAAATTATTTTGTAATCTTCTAGTGGGGACTCTTGAGCAACAATTATCGGCTTGACACATCCACATCTCTTTTGTTACTTTTCGTGTACAAATATTTCTTTTTGATGTGTCGCTTAGTCCTAAAAATTTTAGGCCACATGTCGTGTGAAATAAAAAATAAAAAATAAAAAATATTATATTTGCACATGTAGCTAGATAACACACCAATTAACATACATTGTCTCTATTTAAAAAATTAAGAGTGCCGACAAGTAACATTACCTATTGCAACCGTTGATATGGTGCTTTAAATAATTAATTAGATTTAGTTTTGATACCTTTTGTTATAAATTTCCAGCTTTTCATTAACAAATAAGTAGTCAATTTGAAATGTTTAATGAAAAAAAAATTGTAATTGTATGAATACATACAACAGTTATAACGTGATGTACCTTGAAGGGAAAAAAAACGAAGTCCTTAAATAAATGCCCTTAGCTACATATGTATAATTGTATGTCAATTTGAAGTGCTTGAAAAATGAATTTTGCTAGATATTGGGTTGATGGGATGTCAACTTTCCTATGAATTTTTGTCGAATTATGATTAAGAAGTCAACTTTTAATTCCATTATGAAGGAGATATGTAAATGTACTTTTAATGGTTGATAATCGATTGGATAAATGGGTGGATTTTTATTTTATTTTTTAATCAAATCAAAAAACTTTACAACACTTTCAAAATCATATTACTGTATATATATATATATATATTTTAAAACTATCGACTAAGCTAAGAAAATTATTAATAATTAAAGGGTTAAGAGGTTGGAGATGAATATTCTCGAAAAACCTATATTGGGAAACCCCATTAATCTCTAAAGCGAGTTTCTTAATCGAATACATGAATGAGGGATCTCAAGTCAAGTAAAATGAGAAATGGGTGGGGCAATTATTGGATAATTTAGAAATTTTAATTTAATTATCAAGTAGGTAAGCTAAATATATGAGCACATGCAATATCAGATCTTCCTTTTAATTTCCTACTGAATAATATAACTAATATATGATCTTCGTATCTTGAGGACAGAAGATTACTCTCTTTAATCATTTATTATAATCTCCATTAATCTCATAATTAAATTGAATATGAGCAATCTAAATCTGATTAATGACATCTCCACTAATAACTTTGAGTGTGCCAGTAGAGCAAATTCAAGAAAATGAATATGAAAATGACAGTAAGGTTACAGTACTATTTGTGTACAGCAGTTTATCTTACTTTTCTTCATATATTATAAATCATAAATATTACATATCTCAACTTATATGCTTTAAAATCTGATAAGTTATTGTGTGATAAAATGCATAGTCACGATTTCATTAATAGGATAGTTTCGTAGGCCCTATAATCTTATCAATTAGTTCTTAACATGCGCTCCATCTCACACGTTAAAATCAGAACTCTTTATGTTCCATAATATGAAATTTAAAATTGTACCACACTTCACGAATGAACTGTATGATGATACGACTAAGAAAATTAACAGATTGAAAAAGAGTTGTCAAGGGGCCATATATTGAAAAGTATATATGCAAATTCTAAAAGGGACGTTGTGATAAGCACCTGGCCAAAAAAGCAATTAAAATGGTTGTAACTTGTAACTGGAAGGATTTAATTAATTTAGAAGACAAAATTCTACGAGTCAAGGGCGACCGTGAGAGTCCACAAAGAAAGGACAACAGCAAATCATGTGAGTGGGGTACTGTTTCAAATCAAAATATATTAAACTTTACAAAACCCTAGCTAGATTTGGTATGCCAGTGAGGAATTGATGCTGAGCTGTTTGATTGAATAATTTATATATAATTTGGATTGTGTTTTATTTGTTTAAATATTACATTTAAAGTTTATTAGTATTACTGATATATAGGATAGGACCATTATGTCTTTTTCTAAGATTATAATTTGAGCTACATGTGTTTGAACTCATTATATATTTTTTGAAGTTCTAAAAAAGAAGAACATGACTTATTATAAATTCTCTATAGTGGATCAGCAGATTAACATTAATTTTTTTTTTTTGTGAGTCTCAATTGCAGTTAGAATATATATTTTTTAATTTTTGGAATTCTTTCCAGATTTTCTCTTTTTTTTTTTTCCCAAAAGTTGGTTTTAAGATTTTTTTTTCTTAATATTAAACGTTTATTAAGTTGAAATAATTCAGATTTACCTTTTTCGGTAAATTTGGGTATTAGGATTAAAAAAGAATAAAACCTTGTTGTGAGATTGTTAAGTATTATCATAAAACTGTCTCTTTGAGAGTATTCCTGTGTTTTTATTCTTTTGCTTCCATTTTACTATATATATAAAGAATCAAATGAATATGTTGAATTGATTAGGTCTTCAAAATTGAACTGCTGCAGTATAAGAAAAAAGAAGAATAAAATGAAAATGTTTTATAAATGAATTTGTTGAATTGATTAGGTCTTCAAAATTTCAGTTATTGATTTTAATTCTGCGCTGAAGATTTCAATTATTAATTTTGGATTTTATTAGAATAAATAAATAAAATTCCTCGTGCGATCATCTTTACTATGAAATCATGAATTGACCCGAATTATTATTCTTCAATATCTATTGCTCTCAATTGGTGTGCGAATAGATAAAGAGAACACCTGTTTGCTTGGCATGGAAATAAATCAATACAAGATTTTTGCTAAAGATTTGGCCGGTAATAACTACTCATATGATGTGAATAGTAATTATCACCGTAAATTAATTGAAACTGGAGCCTTCTTTACCATGAGATTTAACTAATATTTTACAAGATTATCAAAAAATTATTGACGATTTTATAAAAGAAAACAACTGTTTCCATCAATATTATTTTCAAAAAGTAATGCATTTAAAAATTCAAAATTCAAAATAAGAAAGACTGAAAGCTTTGAAAAATCGAGATTAGGAATTTATTTCACTTAGCAAAATATTTTGTTTTGATAATGGATTTAATTTCTTTAATTTCATTAAAAAAATTGTAGAGCATTTATGGCAGAATATAAACAAATCATATACTCCAATATTTGTGAATATTCATTGTGCGTAATTGTGGGCAAAATTAAGGGAAAATGACATCAACACTCTCAAGATTTGGAAAAATGTTCATGTACACCTCAAAATTTTAAAAAACGGATAGTAAGACTTTTTTTTTTACCATAATACCTTTTAATTATAGTAATTAACAAATTAATTTTAAAATTTTTAGTAAATATAAATAATGTAATGTGTCGGTAGACTAACAATATTGAACAAATATAATATTTTAATTTTAAATAAATTTAAATATGTAAATTACTATATTTGTATTTTTTTTGTAGAGATTAAAATAAATATTTGAATTAAATATATTTTACAATTAAAAAAATTCACGTACTAATAATGTTAAAATTACGTAATATTCAAAATAATTTAAATTTTTAAAATTTTATTTTAGTATAATGTTTTTATTTATTATAAAATTTACTTCAATATAATAAAATATGCCTAATAGATTGTAATATATTAAAATATTTTAAAATGTACATATTATTGCATTTATTTTATTATTATATTTTATTATAAAATATTAGAGTGATTTTTTCAGGTTAATAAAGTCAAAGGGTATTAGGATTAAAAATAATTTTCCCTAAAATTAAATTAATTTTTTACATCCAATTTTTAATATTGTAATTTAGTGACTACTAACTAAATAAAACTACCTAAAAACCATTTGATATCCACAAATACGACAAGAAATTGTTATCTGATTCTACGAACTTTTGTTCTTGTTACCTATAAAAATGTATTTCTCAAAATTACACATAAATAAAAATTTATTTTCTCAAAATTATATTTATACTAAAGCAAAAATTAATACCAGCAAACAAAAAATTAGTTTAACAGCAGTGGTATATAGGAGTGAAGTATGTCATAACCAAATGGCTGGTCTAATTAATTATTAGCAAATGGGATTAATTAGATTAGGAATTTATCATGCCATAATAATAACCAATGGGCAATGGCTATATATATATATTTAATTAGCAAATGGGATTTATTTTTTAAACTCAGCGTGTGGTTTCGCCTTTTTGCATTTAAATTGAGAGCAAATCGAGAGAAGATCGAGCGGAGATTTGTCCCTATAATTGTTGTTTGCTTAGGTGGCCAGTTGGCTTACTACGTGGCTCTAGCTTCATAAGTTTCTTTGTTATATGTTTATTATATATAGTATCAATTAATAAAACACAATATCTTATATACATATCATTTTTTATTTATTGGCCATATATATATTATATATATATATATATGCCTCTAATAATTTTATAGTCGCTAGCTCTCTCTTTCTATCTATTAAAGCATCGATATATTTTGGGATCATTTGCTCTTTACTGTTGAGGACTCAGCCACTGTTGTTGCCTTTTGCTTCGAGGTTAGTACTGTTTCTGCTTTCTCTTTTTTGCTTTCTCTGCTGTGCCAATGATTTTTTTTTTTTTGGCTCGTTTGATTTGCTTGCTCATCAGCCTTGTAATAGGAGGAGGAATGTATATACAGTATGTGTGTGTGTGTGTGTGATTTAGGGTTGCAGAAACTATGTTATGATATGATAATATAATTTCTCCCTCTCTCTCTTATTTCTTTGTCTAGTCTGTTTGTTTGCTGAGAAAATGTGAAGGAAAAGAAAAGAAACGAGTAAAAGAAAAATCACATGATAGAGGTGAGGTGACCAAGCATATGTGGCTGCTTGAATACTAGTCTTAGGCCTACTAATCTGAAAATCAAAGTCAAAATTTTTATTTTCACGTGATTTTCATTTATTCTTCTGAAAATGATTTCATTTAAGCAACACCCATATAATTCTATACGCTCTCTCGTTTTCTTTCTCTTTAGAAGTCTTCCTTTACCATTCATCTTCCGCTCATATCAGTTTACATTTTTGACTGAGTAAATAAAAAGAAGTATTTTCGTTTTCGATAATTGCTTTTAAAAAAATAATAAAAAAAAGAATATATATGGGCATGAGAAGCCATTAGTTTGGTAACATTACCAAACTCTCAACCCTTTTACTAGATAACTTCCATAATTAGATAGTTTGTTTTAGTATTAGTTAAATGTTTAGACTTTAGGCATAGGATTTGCATTAATTTTTTTTTTTTAAAATTTGCTCTTTGTCGGTGTACTTGATAGTGCCAGTTAGCATATGTTGAGGAGCCTGGGAATTCTCATTTTCTCTCCAAGTTTCTTGGCACACGAAACTTGAGATGCCGGGAAGTAATTTCATTTTTGAATGCTTGCAACTTACAATATATATATATATATATATATAGATATAGTACAACTCATAAATCTATTTAGATTAGCTCAGAAATCAACTTCCACTAATAACATTGGAGATAAATTTATCTTTATACCATACATTACTTACCTTTTTACTGTTTCAATAATAATCAATAACTCTCCTTACATAAAAAAAAAAATTAAAGGAAAATAAGAGTAAATGAGTCATTTGCTTAATATTTTATCTTAATAATATAAAATATGTATTTATGATAAGCAAAGACGTTTAAAAATAACAAAAAAGTGTGAGAAAATATTTTATTATTAATTTTTTTTATTTACACCAAAACTTGTATTTCTTATTTTTAATATTTAATATTTTTTATTTTTATTTTATATAATTCATTTAATAAATAATGAATATGCGTATTTAAAAATAAAAATAATACTGTAAAATTATGATACTATTATAAAAATAGTAGGAAAATAAGTAGTATATATTAATTTTAAATATTAAAAATTAATAAGCAGTATATATTTATGCTTTCACCCATAACTTACTACATGGGGTCAAAAGTAAGTTAGCATAATTAGTTAATGAGAAAATGGGTTTCTTCATTGTTCTACCACCTGTTTTTTCTTATATAATTATGTTTTATTAAATAATTAAACACATAAGACATGAAAAAGATCATCACTTGGCTCATTTGTCATAAAAGCTAAACAAATTTAATAATAAGTGCTAATGCGATGACTCAGAGATCTCGCAAATGCACGTGCGGATCATAATCTTTCGGACAGAGCAAAACAGATGCCATCACCGGATAGAGCTATTGTCTCAATATTTCATAATCAATCCAAGCTTTGAAAAAGGAATATTAGAAATTAATTTATTAAATAAAACATATTTTTTTAAAAATACAAAATAAAGATATATCATCATTTTGCCAGGCAAAAACAGCACATTTATGGTCCATTTTCTTTGAAAATTGTTTCTTCACTTTACCCAGACATGTATAGTGGTACATGCATATCACAAATGACAAGTGGCTAGAAAGTTGCAATTTTTTGAAGAGAAATATTTAATCTAAATCTATGTGCAGTTACATGAATAATTTGAACCATTCTTTGTTTATCTTATCTTTTTTTTTTATATACATTCATATTTCTTTCTCTTTTTTCTTCTTTTTTCACAAAAGACAAAAAAAATTATAATTTTTAATAGATCCAAGTAATACATAAGCGCAAAACTACAATCATGATCGTAGTTTTGTATAGTTAAGCAATTGAATTTCCAAGTTTTTTTTTTCAATGAGAATTCTCAAATTTTGGGTTACATTTTAATTGCGTGTCTAATTTTAAAAATTGTGAATTACGCATATATTTAATTTTAATTTTCACAATTGTTATGTCGAACCTTTAAAAATGTATTTTCTTTTTTTAAAAAAATAGAAGATGTACAAAAATAAAAATTATTTATTAACCTTTATTTCTCTTAAAAATCGAACTCAGATACGATCACAAATATAAATTTAAAAAAATCTTAAGAAAAAAAATTATGAAATCAACCTACAACAAATTTAGAATAATGGGATGAGAAAAGATTATTTCCTCATGTAGATAGATACACACTAAAAATGTATCATATCTTGGCATTTTGCATCAATTCTCTCTCTCTCTCTTTTTTTTTTTTTTTTTCTTTTTCACAAATGTATTTGTTGTATTTACCAAATACGTTTACCTCAACACCCCTTTCATCAATTTGCCATTGTTGAGCTGTGATAACATAAAATAAGGCTATTTCCCCTTCTTTTTCCGAAGGAGATGAGGTCATAATTGATTGATACTTTAAGTGCATGGGACCCTCGAAATACCAATCATGATTTCCTGCCAAAATCAACGGCAGAAAATGAGTGGTCGCGACTCTTGGGTCCCACTCATAGTCAGAGAGTAGGGACACTTGGTTTTGTATGCTTGCCCCCATCAATCAATTTATGTGTAATAACATGTAGCTCCCTAGGGTTCTCAATATTTCTGAACAGAGGATCTAGCTTGTTCATTCATATCAAACAGACCTTTACTTTTTATCTGAATGACCAATACTCCTTAAGTTTTAAGTAATGTAGTCCTTAGATTATAAAGGTAATTTGATTTGTTTAGTTAGAATTTAGTCTGTAAACTACTCTTTAATTGAGTGATGAATTTTTTCTCACCTTATTTTTTAAATACAAGTAATTTCGTATGTATTGAGCAGATTAAATTTTTTCTTTCAAATATTTAAAAACAGATACAACTTAATTTAAACTTAAATATTTGGACTACCATATCGCACAACTATTATTCAATTAAGTGGTGGCTATTTAATTTCCTCGTTTATTAGATTGTGAGATTGAGTCCTTTCGTATATATTGTAAAAATTGACTTTCTTCCTAATGTTTAAAAATAAATATAATTTATTCCAAATTCAAGTATTTGGACTGTCATACTACAAAATTAATATTCTTTTAAATATTTAAAAGTAAAAATAGATTATTTTAGATTTAGATATCTAATTATCATATCACAAAATTAATATAAGAGTTTTGTGAATATAAGAATATTCTTAAAAATACTTTGTGGGATTTATCAAAAAATTAATATAAGAGTTTTGTGATTTGTGAATATAATAATATTTTTTAAAATACTTTGTGGGATTTAGGACTTAATTGATGCAGATATGGAAACTATTTCCTTATTTGGGAAAATATAGAAAAAAAAGGAAATGTAGGTTGATTTAGGAGTTTTGTGAATCTAATAATATTCTTAAAAAGAAACCGAGGGATTTAGGACCACTGTTTAGGACCTGCTTGATGCGAATATAGAAGCTATGGGCTATTTGAGAGAACATGAAAAAAGTAGGGATGTACATGTTATATTCCAGTAGACCATAATCTATCTTATCACTCATCTTTCCCGTCCGTACAACACCAGATCTCTCTCCTACGCCGTCCGTACAATATCTTTCTGTAAGTGAAGATCTTCGTGAGCTCAGATAGATGCTCCGATCTGATTTCTTTCATCATCGGTTATGATTTGAAATAGAAAAAGAAAAAAAATGAAAATAATTTCACGTGAGCTTCTTTTGTTTCTCTGTTTGCATGCAAGCAAGCTCAGTCAGTCCCAAACAAGTAAAATCAGTTTTAAAAAACAAAAACCCTTTTCTGGAAAACAAACAATTTGCTTTCTTTTCTCTGAAAAAACTTGTTTTACCCAAAAAAAAGAGATCAAAAGTTGTTCTAAATTTAGAGCATCTTTAAGAAATGAAAGGGATTGATGATTGAAAATGGAAACACAGTAGTAAAGAAAGCAAAAAGGTCTGTTTTTTAAAATTAATTCAGCATTATTATTATTATTATTTAAATTTCTGTAATATTAGCAAACAAGAGTCCCAGAAAACACGGAAAACTGTTTTTAAAAAACAAAACGATAAAGAGTTCTGCTGCTGCCGCTGGCCTTGGCTGCTGCTAATAATACTACAGAAGCTATATCATAGCTTCACCTTTAACTTTGGTTTGGTTTCATTTACATTAATGGGCACCAAAAGATACATCAAACTGCAACACACAACACCCAAGAAAATTGTTGTTCAATTGTTAAAAATGAAACCCAATTGTCATTTCTCTCTCTCTCTCTCTCTCTCTCACAGGCTGGATTGTTAGTTAATTTTTGGGATGGTTCGTTTTCTTCTTTATTATTATCATTATTATGTTGATGTTGTAAATTCTTTTAGCTCCATTTAATGCCCCTTTTTAGAAACTCTCAAAAGAAACACTTCTAATTATTACATCTCTACATATTACATAACCATTAAGCAACTGTTTTCTGTACAGTCGTTTTAATGATTTTTATTTATTACTCTCACTACTCAATTTGAATTTTTCCTCATGTGGGTCACTTAGATTTCCAATTTTTTCAACTGGGTATCTGTTAAAAATTTAATTTGATTTTTTGCATATTAAATTTGCTTAATTGTGCGTAGTACTAATTGTGGGCTTGCTTTTTGTTCTTGCAGAGAGATTATATTTATAGTAGCAGAGAAAGCACAACTCTAGCTTGTAGCTTCTTGTTTCCCGGGCTAGCGCCGCTTGTGTTTGTTGTTGTTGCTGTAGCTCGTGCGCTTCAAAATCCAGATCACGAGAAGCCACCATTGGCGATTTGGTTTCAATTTCGAGGTTTTAAAAGTACTTTACTTTCTCCACCATTAAAGCTTTATAATTTACGCCTGCCAAGCCAAAGTGCTGCCAACCTTTGGAAGTGCTTTTGTTGGGTTCAATGCAAAGCACTTTTGAGGAGTTTTGGCTCTTTTTTTATATTGCGCTCAAAGGTGGGAAAATTGACCTTTGAGGTGTTGCTCAAGCCTTGATCTTAGGTGGGTCGGTGATTGTTTTGGACTTCTTTTGTTTGTTGCTTTGCATTGAAACCAAGATATTAGTCCTAAGAACCTTGTTGATTGATGCTTTGGTTTGTGTTGCTTGTATTTGGTTATTGTATTTTTTCCGGGTTTTAGGCAAATTTTATATTGGGATTAATGAGCAAAGGTGGTTTAGAACATGTTAAACGAAAAATTGGCAACTTGCCATTGGTGTTTTGAGGGGTTAGAAGCTGGTTCCTCGTACTTACCCATGTTAGTAAATTGTATATTCTGTTGAATTGCTTATTACTAGCTGTTAAGTCTTATTAATTAACATAGCCTAGAGAGGAAAACTCCATGGCCTAGAGAGGAAAACTCGGTCCGTGATTTGAGGTTTCGGTGGGTTATTTAAGGGGTCTGAGCTTTTTGTTTAGATGCATAGGAGGAGTGCTTGAGAGAAGTGGTCTTTAATGTGTAATTTTGGTCTCGATTTCAAGACATGCTGAGCTCTGATGAGGGAGTAGATGATGTGTTCTTCGACTGCACTGATTGTTTGTCATTCGAAGAATCAGTTGTAGCAGAAGAAGAATTGGGGTCCGGGAAATTAGATTATGATATTTGGATGAGTGAGCCACGAAGTGTGAAGGAAAGACGTAAGAATTTTTTATGTAAAATGGGTCTTGTTGAGTTTTCTTCAAAGAATGAGATTACTTTTGATGATTCATCGCAGATGATGGGGTTGGATAGGATTACTGAATGTAGTGGAGCTGTTTCAGGTTCTTCGATGCACAGGACGGATGAAAATCTGAATTGTTTTGATAGAGAAATGGATAGTGAGGCCAATTGTATGGTTGATGAATTGGAGCAAGATCAGGTGAATGAATGCGTCGTTACTCTCGAAGGTGAGAGCAATGGACTCTCACAATCAGTTGATAAATTTGAAAATCCTTTTCCAGAATGCAAGGGTGTAAATATAAAGAAAGTGAAGAAATTGTGGAAACGTGTTGTTAGCATGAAAAAGAGAAATGTAGAGACCTGTATGTCTGAGAAAAGAAAACCAAATTCTGAAAAACCTAAAGCAAATAAAATGGAGGTGAAGCAGAACAAAAAGAAGTGTATGGAGTTCACAGCTCTTTACACAAGTCAAGAACTTCAAGCTCACAAGGGCTGCATTTGGACACTGAAGTTTAGCCCAGATGGCCGGTATCTGGCAAGTGGAGGGGAAGATGGAGTTGTAAGAATTTGGCATGTCACGTCGGTGGCTGCCTCTTGCAAATCTTTCACTGATGACGGTGGTTTTGGCAGCAATGCCAAAGAAGGCAAGATTAAGTTTGGGAAAAAGAAGTCAAGTCATGTGCCAGTTGTCATACCAGATGAGGTTTTTCAGATAGAAGAATCACCGCTGCAAGAGCTTCATGGCCATAAGGGTGATGTTTTAGACCTTGCTTGGTCCAATTCGAATGTGAGTACCCCTGCAAAGAATTTTCTTTTTATTGAAACTTTCTAGCATGTTTAATATTTTCCGTTGGGGTAGCCGCTGATTTAATACTAATTCAAGCTTCTGGTTGCAGTATCTTCTTTCATGCTCAATGGATAAAACAGTTCGTATGTGGCAAGTGGGCTGCAATCAATGTCTAAATGTTTTTGATCATCATAACTATGGTGAGTATGATTATAGTTTCATTTCCATTCAAATTTTCCCATAATATGATGCAAAATTTAATTCCCTTGTCTTAAATTGGAAACAGTGACATGCGTTCAATTCAATCCCATTGATGACAATTACTTCATCAGCGGCTCCATAGATGGGAAAGTTCGGATTTGGGGGGTTTGTGAGAAACGAGTTGTTGATTGGGCTGATGTACGCGATGTAATATCTGCAATATGTTACATTCCCGATGGAAAGGTATTATCTGAGAGCACAATCTTTCCACATATTTATACTCCAGTTTGTAAGATTGTTATTGAAGTACTTTTGTTAACTCTTGTACAAGCAGGGGTTCATAGTTGGTTCCATTACAGGCACTTGTCACTTTTATAAAGCATCAGGTACTTCTTCTTCCATCTGTTTGGGATTTTACTTATTAAAATGTGAATCTGAGTTGATCATTTTTTCTTGAGGCATGCCTAAACTGCTTTCGTGACTATGCAGGTAATGATCTCAAGCTAGAAAAGGTAGATTTCCACGATAGGAAGAAAACCTCTGGCAACAAAATAACTGGGATTCAGGTTTGCACTAGCTGCTCTAACTAGCATATAGATTACACAGACCATAATCTTGTTCATTATTGACATCCCATATCATCTCACATTGCAGTTTTCCAGGGACGAATCTCAAAGAATTATGATAACTTCAGAAGATTCCAAACTCCGTATTCTTGATGGAGTTGATGTCATTCATAAATTTAAAGGTAAATGTTTGATATATAGCATACTTTGAAACATTTTTACTTTGATTTTCATTTCAATTTTCAACCAAGGGAAACTTAACCACCCACATAGAGTCAATGCGTAATAGTTAAAGAACAAAGCATCAGACTTGGAAGTTCACTGAGCATGTTTTGGAAAAATGGAAATCCATAATGCTTTTTCTGTTTTCTGTTTGCTTTTATCTCCTTTCAAACAAGCTGTTGTGTAACTGTTTTCCAGAAGGTACATTTTTAAAAGACATTTGTTTTATTACTCAGTTTTTTTGTTTATCCTTATAAATTATATTCACAGGATTATTCCAATCAACTTCCACGTCAAGACAAACAAAATTTTTATATTGTTTCAAGATTGCTTTTTCCAATCCAACTCCAGAAAGCTGTAAATCTTTGGTTCAGCTTGAAATCTCATTACAGCTATACCATGAACCTTATAAATCTTATTTTGTTAGTCAATCACTGTACTATTACAAGCTTCTTACTATCAATACATTAAGGAAAAGAATATGTTACTTCCCTGCTTTTTATACATAGTGATAAGAAACTTGTATTTTCTTGAAGTTTCTATGCATATTCATATCGTTTCCCATAAAGATTCTATCTAGCCTTCACATCTTACTCATACATTGCATCTATACTTTGATGAGTTTAAGAAAAGGAGAATCAGCTTCATTGTATTACAAACCTTACAAAGTTGATCGCCTTTTCCCATTAAGCTTTACAGCTGTACTAGTGCTTGTATTTTGTTAGTAGTGATCTTTTTTAATGGAGTTGTCATTCTTGGTTTTCTAGTAATACTTTACAAAATTGCAAGCATTTTACACAAACAGTGAATGTAGGCACAGTTAACAAGGTTTTTAATTTTTATTATGTTCACAGTAGCTGAAGTTAAATTAATAGCATTTATCTTGTGGGAATCATCCAATTCTTTATATTATTTAATATTGGAGCAATATGTTGCTGTCTTCCTAAAGCAATTATTTAATAATGCAGGTCTTCCAAAGTCTGGAAGCCAAATGTCGGCTTCATTTACCACAACAGGGAAACACATAATCTCAATTGGAGATGATTGTCGTGTTTATGTCTGGAACTATGATGAGTTATGCTTCCCATCATCGAAACAGAAAAAATCTGTACGTTCTTGTGAGCATTTCTTTTCTGAGGGCGTGTCTGTTGCAGTACAATGGCCAGGCATCGGAACAGAACAGAAGAGTCTATGTAGTAGTAGTCTTCGGGATTGCTCACAGAAATGGGACAATCATGAGACTGCGCCCTGGATCAGAGATTCGGAACGTTTTTCTCTTGGTAGTTGGTTCTCTAATGACGGTCCTTGCAGGGGCTCAGCAACATGGCCCGCGGAGAAACTTCCTCTATGGGATGTAACAATCGATAGTGATGGATATTGCCAGGATCCTCAACAGCAGCGGCTGCAGCAACAATGCCTGAACAATGTCGCTGATGTCAGAGCAATTTCTGCAACATGGGGTCTTGTAATTGTGACAGCCGGATGTGATGGTACGATCAAGACATTCCACAACTATGGGTTGCCAATTAGGCTCTAGGAGCTGGCACAGATCATAACTCAACACAAATGATATGCAAGTAAAATTAGAAGCAGGCTTAAGATGGCATGAAAGATTCAGAAAAATGCATTCTGCCGAGCTCACTGTATATATTTTAGGTTGCTCAGATCTCAGTAGGTGAAGTCCTGTTGACCTGTTTTGTAAGTTAGTTTATTTTGACAAATCTTCATGTCACGAGGCTTTAGTGGCTGATCAGCTCATTAAGGTGGCTTTATCTATTTTTATTTTTCTTGTGAATAATAATTATAGGACCAAACGAAAGAAAACGGAATACAATTACATTTTTAGAGCCAATCCCAGTCTGTTTCCTTGAGCGATGGTTTTGGTGTCTGAGTATATATCAAATATCACCACCTTTGTTTTGGTGTCAAATTTTACACGCACACACACGCATATATAGATATACATACACGAACATATATACATATATTTTCTTTGGTGCAAATGTTTATATTTATTAAAATACCGATTTGTTATATATACCATATGACAAGCATTTTAAAAGATATATATACATTTATTTTGTCCCGTAGTCATATTAAAGTAGGGGTACATAATAATAATAATAATAATAATAATAATAATAGTTCCTTAGTAAGGATATCTTTATTTTAACTAAGTGAGAATGTCATTAATAGATAAAAATATACCATTTTTAATGTACTAAAATATATATATTTTAATATTTTAATGTCCATTGTCCCTTTAAGAAAGTGGAGATGTACTTATTAAAGGACTATATATATATAATTATTTTTTGTGCAGAAGTTTGCATATTTTTAAATACCAATTTGTTATATACACTATAGGGTGAGCACTTAAAAGATATATACATTTATTTTGTTTTATATATATAGGATCCTCTGGCTGCAGTGTTATAAATTTTCATATAACCTTTTTTACTCATTTTTATTTAAACTTTACTTCACAAATATTAAGTTAATATTTACTGCATCCATATGAACATTTTAGTTAGCACCTTATACTATTTATTATTTACATAATGTTATTATATATTACACTTATATCACAATACTCCCTCTCTTTATAATTTTAAGATTAAATAATTAACAGGAAAAAGAACTGGGTTGACCCAAACCCAAGAACCCAACCTAGATGTTGTTTCCGTTTCTGGCCACTTCACCGCCAAGGTTTGTACCGATTGAAAGATCATATGACGCCGGTCATCTCCATGCTATCCTTATCACCAAAAAGTGTTTGGAAAGCTGCCGATCGAAGCCGTGAAAAGTCGTAGAATTGCCGCTTCAATTCGTCGAGATTTCACCAGTTTCCCATGACACCACTGCTTGGGTTTTGCTCTCCACAATTCCTTCTATCTTTTCCTACCAACCACAGCCACCGGGGGGAGTCGATTTGCCCTTGATCGACCGTTGAAGGATTCACAGTTTTGGGAACTCAATTCGACGCCATCACCGCGTATGGAAGGTCACCACCGTACCGTTGTATTCAGCTCGGCCAGAAGTGTCTAACTCGAGTTTTGCATGGCCATCAGTTGAATTCCGATCACTGTTGGTTGGTAAGGTCATTTCGGTAATGTTTATATGAATGCAATATAAATTAATTTAATATTTGTGAAGTAAAGTTTAAATAAAAATGAGAAAAAGAGTTTTATGAAAATTTGTCACAAAATACAAAAAGCGGTGGCACGTACAAATGTTGTAGCGTAGGTGAGTCCATATATATATATATATGGGCACATATCGGTTTGATCTAGTTTCGAAATAAACTGAATCGATCAATATTTTTTACAAAGTTTAAGCCAAATTTAATTGGTTCAATTGGATTTTTTTGGTTTAAAACTATAAATTCCTTTGTATTTTTTGGTTTTTTCGGTTTTTGGTATTTCTTCTTATATAAACCAATTTTTTTTTCTTAATTTTTAAAACCGAATAGATCTTTTCTTAATTTTTAAAACCTAACTGAGCCGATGGTTTGGTTTTTTAAGGGGCGACGGCTTTTTGGCCACCCCTGGCAGAATAGGTAATCCGGACGTACGCTAAAATGGGATACGGAGTCACATACAAACGGATAGCTGTAAATGCTCCATAATCTCGTGTTTATTCAAAATGTAAAACAGTCTGGGTTCGTTATTCTTAGTGGAGGAGAAATAAATGAGCTGATGGATCAAAAAGAGGCGGCTGGTACGTTGAAAGAACGAAAAGGCGAAAGTGAGAGAAAAATGAGGCAGTGGCGTGAGTTGCTTTGAGGCTAAGGGCTTTAATCTTTGATAGATAATTGGAAGGTAGATTTTAACTCCATTTTCACTTAAATTTGAAAGGTAAATTCCTGATATCGTCATTTTCGTTTCTATTGATCTTGATTTTTATTTTATTCTCTCATTAACTGTTATTTGAAATATCTACTTATTAGAGAGATAGATATTAGACTCTTACTGTAAATCAAGATTGTCGAGATTCTTCTTATTATTAGTTTTTAGTTTTATCCATTAAGATCGGTTCTTCACGAGAGTCTAACTAGATCTTTTTAATGTTAAGTGAACGAGTACTTGGGAATGGACTAAAATGTATTGACATAGATGATAATCGATTGCTTTTCTCTTATGTGAAGGGATGAGATTAGCCTATCCTATGCATCCATTTAACAATAAGTTCTTCTCTAATTGTGATTGGTAGTCTTTTGAGCTTCCTTGCAGATGAATATTTGTCAGAAGTGTGGTGACAAAGGTGTCTTAAAGGACCTTATTTACTGTGTCGACTGTAAGGTTTCTGCAGAGCATCGGTATGTTGAATGAGTAGACCTCCATTCTTACTTCTGCAGTACTTAGGATCGAACATTTTTTGGTTTCCTAGTCGGTCCAAAATACCAGTTTGATGAGAGTTGAATTCAGTGACAGCATTCTTGTAATTTTATGCTTCATCTTGCATTACCATCATCTACTCATTCCTATTCATCTCTGTGCTAATTGATGTTAGTTACTGTCTGGATGTAATGCCAAAAAGCAAAAAGGAAAAGGTTGTTTGGAAATGTCAGGAATGCGATCCAAAGGATACAAAGATTGGTCCAGTTCCATCCAGAAAAAGTGATCGCATCACTCAAGCTGCTGAAGTTAGATTGAGTAGGAAGGAGCTACGAAAGCAAACCAGTTTCTCAAGATGCAGGACTAATGTTCATGTGGGCAGGTCACCTGAGACAAAGCAGCCCAAAGGGGATTGTTCAGTGTCTAGTGAGGAGTTTAAAAGGCTGCCATATTCTGATGAAACAGTTTGTAATCAAGAGCTTAGAAAGAAAAGGAGGAGATTGATACAGGAAGACAGCGATGCCTCAGATGGAGAATCCAGAGAAATTAAATCTGAAGCTTCTCAGTCAGTCCCCACTATCTTTGATGGTCTGTCGAACTCATCATGCAATTTTCTACCTTTAGAATCCAGCAACAATGTCCATTCTCGACTGACGGTTGATCCTATTTGGAGGTAGTGGTTGTCCTCTTTAGTTGTTTTACTTCAGTAGCATCAGTGTTTTAGCTACTAAACATTTAAGAACTTTCTGTTTTGCTAGCTTTGTAATTTCGACATGAGGAAAGGTTGTTTTGTATTTGAAAAACCTGTCACATTTTTGACAGGGGATGCTTCAAAGTCAATGGTGGCAAGGTTCAAACATCTGTTGGACTTGTAGCTCGCTTGACAGGCAGAGCTTGTCCAAAACTGGTGTATGCGGCATCTGTGCTTCCACTGTGGGTTCCTGTTGAAATCCTGTCTAAGTCTGATGTGAGGCCTCAGAGATTTCAGATATCACCACCGACTGTGGATGGTGCTGCTCTTTACTTCTTTCCAGAGTATGAAAGGTAGCTACTTCTTGATTGTAACATATTTACGAAGGAAGTTTTTCTTTATTGTTTAAAGTTTTTGCCTTTATTATTGATCACTTCATGTTCTTACAGCGATGAAAGAGCTTTTGATAGCATCCTGGATGACATGATCGACCACAACCTCGCTCTTAAGGCAGTGATAAAGGATCAGCAGCTCTTGGTCTTCTCATCTCGTGAATTGCCACCTGATCATTGGCGTAAGTTAATTAACCATTTGTGCTTCGTAACTTCAATGTAATTTGCAATTGAACAAAAGCAGGGAGTTTAATCATTTCCCGATGTATTTTTATGCAGGAATCTGTAGGAAGTACTATTGGTGGGGTATGTTTGAGCCAATTAATCATATTGTCCAAAGTGGAGATACCAAGTGTGCCACAACTACGGAACTCACAAACGATTTGAGCAGGCAAGAGCAAAATGATCTTAATGAGTTCAGGAACTGTCAGAGTCCTCATAGTCCTTTGAGCATATGCAGTTACACATCAGGCCCAAGAGGTTCTCTCTTTCATCCATAAGTTCTAAAGCATGTAGATCCCTTCTTTTAACCAATTTATGCATGATGCTGGGATGTCTTGACTGCGAAATTTTTCCAGTTAAGAGTTAGAAAATATCCTGTTCCTCCCATAGGTTGTATGAACAATTTTGCTGTTACATCATTCTTTTCTTTCCCTTTTCTGTACAAACAAACCCTTTTGGGATTAAATCTTGTTTACATGATTACAAAAGCTGTCAATCTCCCTGCAGTAGTACTTGCCTTGTATTGGAGGCCTGAGCCTAAATAAGTAAACAGCCTGATTTTGATGGCGATGGCGATGAAATGCAGGCATTCTTATATGACCTTAGTTAGACATAATAAGCTCCAATACATTTCGTATTACTTCATTTTGGCAGGAGCATTAGGTATTGTTACCTCGGTTTTACAGATGCATTTGTTTTCTTTTCAGATCATTCTTGGTCTCCAACTAGCGCATGCATGGAGACCACCAATACAGGGCTAATTCTTTTCAGAAAATATATTTTTTCTAAGAAAATTGTCTCTACACTACTTCAATTCTGTTGATGTAACTATTAAAGAATTATAACAATGTCTATGCACTATCTAACTTTTTTCTCTATTATTTAGCCACTTCGTCATTACAGAAAAATTAAATTTAAAGAATTTATGGTGAAAGACTAATTTGGCACTGGAATTGTATGGATATGATTTTACCAATGAAATGTAAAAAAATTATGAACACAGTAAATTACCAATTGCCCTTGCATTAAAAAATATAATGACAAACATGCCCGCAAAAGTAACTGCTGGAATTTAAATAAATAAATAAAAGCCCGACTACTTTTTAGTTATTTAAAATGTCTTGTTAATAAAAAAACCGAAAGTTAAGTGCCGTGAAGATATTTTTAGAACTCTTCAGTGACTGTAAAAAAATTCAATGAAATTGAGGTGGTCCATAGATAATTTTTTTTCTATTAATACAAAATAAAAAAACAAGAAGATATTTTCTAACGTAATTGACACAAGATATTTTTTTTCATAGAACTCGAATAACTCTTTTTAGCCAAATTCCAACAACACTGACAAGCACAACAGGCATTTCACATTTGATTCTTTTTTTTTTTTTGGGGTTTTTCCCCCCCCAAAAGAAAAAAAAAAACCAGAGATCATTATTAATTTATTATTGAAGGGCATTATCCGTTAGTGAAACAAAATACACGAAAACGGAGTGCGAGAGCTCAAATCTTTTATCATTTTGGCGGCAGGAATTTGAAGAAACTTTGTAATTAGACTGTTGAATGGCAATTTCCACTTCTACTGTATCATCGTCAAATTTGCTATCGTTTTCTTCTACCTTGGGTTCTTTTAGAATCCGTCAGAGCGGTCTTATGAGTTTCCATAATCATCAGCAGACCTCAAATGGACGGCTGGTGGTCAACTGTTGCTCTTCTTCTGATATGGGTTCTGCTCAAAACCCCACGAATGGAAGGTAATAATGCTTGAGTTCG
The DNA here is from genome assembly GCA_018350135.1 of Citrus trifoliata. Taxonomy (NCBI): domain Eukaryota; kingdom Viridiplantae; phylum Streptophyta; class Magnoliopsida; order Sapindales; family Rutaceae; genus Citrus; species Citrus trifoliata. Next base: position 4,735,175 of record CM031390.1, read on the forward strand.
TCGCATTTTGAATCGGTGGTAATATGCACATCTTCTGTTCGTTTAACTGTCTCTGTGGAATGTGATTTTATGTTGGTTATTTAAGACAAGCACTTGAAGTGCTTTTTAAAAAATAACCACTTTTCTGGCAAGTACTCTTAATTGGTGTGTTTGGTGTTTTAATGTTTTTGTGTTCATGCCCATTTCGTATTATTTGTAGATGTTATGTTCTTGCACATGAAAGAAAAGAAGGCTGAATTATCGAGCTGACCTAGGAAGAAAATTTTAATCGGCTATATGAGCTGGAGGGGCATTTTGAGTTTACTTCTCGCTTCGGTTAATTGCTAAAGTGGTTTCCAAATCATATTTGTGAACTTTGGTTGTGCTTAACTGAAGTTCTTGATCCTTGCAAGTGTGCTTTTCCTTTGAAAATATATATGGAGATGTAAATATTTGCATTACCTGCATTTGATTTCCTCATGGCAGATTAATTTATTGAAATTACATGCTAGTTCTGAGATATCCACTGTCTTAACGTCGTTTGTTTAACAGGCAGCCACAAATGTCATCTATGTCTCCCTTTGGAGTGACATTGAATGACAATGGGATGTCGAAGCCATCCTACAAATGGCAAAGGGTGCTGCTTAAAGTGAGTGGAGAAGCACTCGCAGGAGATCACACACAAAACATTGACCCGAAGGTTGAAATGTGAAGGTTATGCTATTCTCAAGATTTCTCTTATCTTTGTTCTTGTGGTTTTTATGGATGGATTTATCTTTAAATGTAGATTACAATGGCCATTGCTAGAGAGGTTGCATCGGTTACTCGCCTTGGCATAGAGGTTAATTTTCTATTCCTTCAGATTTATTTGTTTTTTTAGTTCCTATTTTTCCTTATATTTTTTGTGGATACGTATATAGTTCTTTTTTTTCCTGTAGTTAGAAACTCTTAGTACTTTCTCTATTTGCATTTTCATAGCATATTGCTGATTTTTGTTGAATTATCTTGAAGACATGAGTATAGTTAGTAGTTTGAGTATTCCCAAGGACATAACTATGAGTGGCGTAATGTGGTTCGAGTGTCTTATGGATAGAACCTGCATAATTTGGCAATTAGGGAAAAAGGAAAAAAAGGAGAACCACATTATGTTATGAAGGGAAGAAGAATAAATATCAAAGGGATAACGGTTCTGTGTTTATGTTCAGGTTATTATTTAGTCAAAGGGATTGTGAACTCCAAAGTAGGTTCATAGTCTGTTTTCATTCCACTGTCTATTGTCTAAAACATTTTTTGGGGAATGTTTCAGGTTGCTATTGTGGTTGGTGGGGGAAACATATTCCGTGGGGCATCAGCAGCAGGAAATAGTGGCCTTGACCGCTCATCCGCTGATTACATTGGGTATTTCCTTTTAATCTTGATTGATTGAGTGCATTTAATTTCACCAAGGAATGCCTTTGTTCCTACATAGAAATTCAGTTTCCATCTAGGACGGTTTATGGTTATAGCAAACTGATTTGGAATTGACTTTGTCCATGGAAAGATAACTAAGCTTTTTCGTGCCTGCCCTTTTTGTGATGAGACTGAGAATGCCTTAAGGAAATATTGTAATTAAGCATGCCAAGAAGTCTTGCATTGTAACAAAGATGCTAGTTGGGTTTAAAAACTATATACATTTTTGGTTCTTTTCTTTTATTACGAGCTTGTACATGTGCTTACAACCTATAATATTGAATAATTGTTTATTAACTCATTTTTGCTCCTAAAAAATAATGGTGTTTCACCATCTGTCAGTGAAAGAGAATTATTTTAATAAGCACAGTTTTTTAATTTTACTTGCCTACTACTGATCAACTCAATGTTGTAGAATGTTAGCGACTGTCATGAATGCTATATTTCTTCAAGCAACCATGGAGAGTATTGGCATTCCCACCAGGGTGCAGACCGCTTTTCGTATGTCAGAGGTTGCAGAGCCATATATTAGGCGAAGAGCTGTGAGGCATTTGGAGAAGGGTAGGGTTGTTATTTTTGCCGCTGGAACAGGAAATCCATTCTTCACCACAGATACAGCTGCCGCACTTCGATGTGCTGAAAGTAAGTCTTTTATTTATTGGCACATTGAAACTTAATGGTACCTGCTGTAATGTGGGTACTTCTTGCATGCTCGCACGCACTGTTCTGAGCATATGAACTTATGAATAAGATAACTGTGATACATTGCTGGACTTTTATACCAACTTAGTTTTGCTGTTCCAAGAATCTAATCAACATCCAATTGTTGAGTCAGTTAATGCAGAGGTTGTTCTGAAAGCTACAAATGTTGATGGGGTTTATGATGATAATCCTAGGCGTAACCCAAATGCCCGTCTTCTTGATACTCTAACATATCAGGAGGTGACTTCAAAAGATCTTTCAGTAATGGACATGACGGCCATTACTTTGTGCCAAGAAAACAACATTCCTGGTATATTGAGATCATCTTTAACTTAACTGCTACTGGCTCTTGTGGGTTGGTGACATTGCCATATAATTGCAATGAGCTTGTTTCCTCGATGCAGTTGTTGTCTTCAACCTAAACCAGCCTGGTAACATTGCAAAAGCCATACGGGGAGAGAGGGTTGGAACATTGATCGGAGGGACATGGAATTCAACAGTGTCAAAGACACGAGGATGATCTTCTTTACCCCATTGGAGGCGGCTCATTTATTGCAGAAGCAAAAGTGATTTTCTCTTCAGCACTCAGGAAGCAACGGGGGGAATGCACGATCTAAAGCGTGCTGGTTTTGAACTCCTCTAAATAGACTTTTTTAGCGCAATTAAATATGACTTTTTTGTACATAATTATTTATTTTGCCTCTAGGGCTTCTGGGAAGTTGCATAGAGTTTTTGCACTATCGTAACTAATTCTTATTGAAGTGTTTATTAGCCATTACCTGGTTTTGGAATTTTCAATGCGATGAAATGAGCCGCAAAATGGGGACGCGAATTGGCAATGTTTGGTTACTACTTCTAGATATTTGTACAGTTACAGTATGATAGTGCTTGGTAAAAGCCACAGCTATGAAACAACAATATCCTTCCAAAAGAAAAAAAAAAAAATCCTATAAGATTACTATTTAAACTAACAACTAAAAGGGATTAGAGAAGTTAACAAAACAATAGTTAGATCAGAGTCTTGATGGTTGAACTGACATTATCAGATTGGCTAAAAGTTATGAGTTAGATACCAGCGGCATTAAATTTACAACAACCTCAATAAATGATCAAGTGATGCATGTTACAAACATCGTTACAAGTTACATCCATCTCCCACCAACCGTTTTTGCAAAATTGAAGAAATTTTACCCACTACTAATCACAATTAGCCCCCTACACATTTCAAAATCCTATCTACCACCAATCCCTTTTATTATACACACACAACATCCTATATATCGGACAGCTAAGAAGAATTACATTCAAGACTCTTGAATCCAGAACTACTAATCTCTTTCTTTTGTTCTTTTCTTCTTCTTTTTTTTTAAATCAACAACGACAATGATTACAGATACCATGAAAATGTTAGATGGTACTAGAAGGACTTGAAATTACTAAAAATTCCAAATTTGACCAAAAAAATCAGGAGATAAAACAGGAGAACCCAAAAAACCCGATGAGAACACACCTGAAGAAGATGGACTGGTATTCAAGAACCCATAATTCCCATGCGTGGATAACCCAAATGGGTCAGCCCCCGCCGTCGGAGAAAAGTACATTTCTTGAACCAGCGGCGGCAACGTCGACGGGGACAGTATCCCCGGAACTCGACCCACTTCAAATTCAGCCCCTTCTTCTCTTCCTTGATCTTCTGTTTCTTCCACCACGTAATCATTATTTATTACAGCAGCGGAACTGGCCTTGTCCCTGGGACTGTCCATGACTTTCTCCACCACCGCTATTCTCGCCGCTGGAGAAACGTCTCCGTCGCCGGAAGAAGAAGAAGAGGAGCCCGTCAGGCGCTGGACAGTGGTCATGAAGTCGGCGACTGTGACGTTGATGACTTTGGGGGAGACGGAGTAGATGATCACCGGCTGCTGTCGTTCGCTGTGGTGGTGGTGGGGTTGCTGCTCCGTCGGCGGCAGCGGTGGCTTTGGTGGTTTCTTGATCTTGTGGGAGTCTCTGTGGATGCTTAGCGGCGGAGGGCGGGGGCCTTGGATTTGCAGCTGATCCGGTCTCCTCTGGCCGCCCGCGCTGGGCAAGTTTGACGAGTCCATATTGTCAAAATCGAGTAAAAATATAAAAGTGCAGGGGTGTGATTTTACAGATGAAAAATGATTGAGACTTGAGAATTGAGAGAGAGAGAGCTAAGATGGGGAAAAACAAAAACCAAAATCTCTACTGCTCAAGAAATGAATGGTTTAACGAAGGAGATGTCCGCGTTGGAGCCGAGCTTCATTTATTTGACTTTGACCTCAAAATTTTTTCTAAGAATAATGACTTTCAATATTTTCATGTGGGTCACTTGTATATTAGCAGTCTTTGGACACACATAGCTTATCATATGTTTTATTGTCTGTGATTTTTATAAATTAGTCTAAAACTTCACTCGCTAGCGATTCAAAATATTATAAATGACATCTCCTCGTGAGGATCATTAGAAATAGAATAAAGTGAAATCAAATTATAATATATCTATCTACACATCGAGTTGCAAGACAACTATTATATCAATTATAACAGTTCGTGTCGGACCTAGGGATTTCAAATTTTTTTTTTTTTTCAAATGAGATATATGACACTAAACACATTGTTAGGAAATTGTCAATTAGATTCCATGTGAAATCACAAACTAAAACGTAGTTTGGATTTTAGTATAAGTTATTAAGAGTTTGTTTGGCATTGAGGTCATATAATTTTTAAGCCACAACTATTGTGAAAAAAAAAATTATATTTATAAAATAAAAGTTGATATTATATAATAAATGTAACTTTTTAATAATAATTAGCTTTCAAGTTACAACAATTATTGTTTACCGGTAATAGGATAAATTCTTTTCCTTGGACATAATGAGTTTTCTTTTCTCTTTCGGGTTGGACAAGAGTCACAATTAATCTTCTTTTCCTTAAATTATGATGAATTGTATTTCTTGGTTCACAATGAGTCTTCATTTCCTTAAGACCTAGGGACTGTTTGTTTTTTGTCAAAAGTTTAAATTTTAATTATTTTTAGACATTTAAAATTTTTAGTTTGTTTGTTTTCTATAACTTATGTATGATTATAAGATGTTTAAGTTTGAATAAAAAAATTAAATATTCTAATTTTATAATGACCACATATCTTAATGGAACTCTAATATTCTCTTTCATTAATACCCTTATTACATATATTTATTTTTTACCACATAAATTGTCTTTTTATTATTTCATTATTTATCCATTTTCTTTGTCCTATGCTTATTCAACTATCAATTTTTTTTTAGTGAATGAGAATTTTAAATATAAGAAAACTTTAGATAAGAGTGTTTTATAATAACTTCACCTCTTTGTGCTTAAAATTATAAAATTTCTAATAGATTTTGAATATTATTTAATACATTAAATTTTAATTCAAATGATTAAATAATTCTTAGTTGGCTTATGTAATTTACAAGAAAAAATATCATATAATATAACAAAAGTAATTTATAAGTATCATATCTTAATGTCAAAAGATACATGTATTAGATATATTTTTTATTTTTCATGCTTTGTTAGAGTACACATTATCATTTTTTTAATAATCAAATAATTTTTTTATAGCTTAACATATATTTAACAAATAAATATAAATATTGTTAATATTTATGAGGTTATATATGTCAAAATTGTTACGAAATAATTATAACTATATGGATATTTATCAGAGCAACTCTTCATCTCTTCACCAAATAACTCTTTATCTCCTATAACTTTTACTATTTCATAAGAATTTATGACTAATGATTTATCCATTTACTAATCATTTACTTTATTTGTATGGTTATGAAACTATAATGGGGGGTTCATCTCCTTCATTTTATTTGTTCATTGTATACACTTGAGATTTAATAAAAGTTGTCACTAAACTATTATTGAGCCTCTTATTTACTGTCTCTCTTTCTCTTGCTATAATGTTGTGCTCTTAATTGATAAATGATTAGCACTGGAGACATTAGTTTATTTGGCCGTTCTCCATCGCCTCTATTAAAGATGCAACCACTTGTATAGCTTAAGCAAAATTGAAGCCATTTTTCAATACTAGAGTTTTTCCTCCAAAAGTATAATTTAATTAAATTTGATTTGAATTATATATTCTCAATTTTCACAATTTGCATTCTTGGAATTAAAAGAATCCATTCCAAAAGAATTCATCTTGAAGTATGAATATTATAATATACAATGAAAGAAAATTAAGATTGCATCCTCAAAAGATTGCACTACACATAACGAAGATTTCTTTCAAAATTTGTTCCTAAGAACTATTTCAAAATTGTGATATTATTCACCAACATCTTGTTCATGGAGGATTCACTATATAAGTGCATATTTTACATGTCCTTGAAGGACTATACAAATATTATGAGTTCATGTATGTCATACAAAACTATACAAATTTCCTTCTCCATATCTTCTGTAAGGAGTTACAAGTGAATATTAAATAAGGTATAATTATTTTTTTGAAACAATTTTGAAAGAAAAATAAGACAATCAAAAGTGCTTGAGTAAATGTAGTCATTAATAAAAAGAAAAATTATTCGTCTTTTCTTTAAATAGTTTATTGACTTTGTTCACTTGTTGTTTTATTTTCAATCTCCTAGACTTTTAGTGACAGATTTATGCATGCTTATTTATATTAGATAATTTTTAAGACGAGTTTGATATGATAAAATATAGGAATAAGTTGTAAGTAGCATATTTATGCACTGAACCCTTTTAATTGATCTATATATTTTTATTGAATTCTTGATGAATGATTCTTTTATGATTATCTTAAATTACTAAAGTCTAGTATTAATTAGACGTTAATATTCACATATTTAAGATCATGAATAATACTTCAATTATTGAACGAGTTTATTGATATTAAAAGTGGAAAATCATAAACAAAATATGATTGTTGATTGATATGATGTCTTTGAAGGGCAAAATAGTGAGACAAATAAATATATAAATGCCTGAGGCATGTGATAGATCAATTAATGCAAAATTTTAATTTTTGGGAACTTAATGTGAAACAATTTGGTGCTCTTGAAGAGATCATATTTGTGTGTATAACAAAATATTTGATCCATATTAAATTATTAAATTTATTACCCCTAGAGAGGCATAATGTACCAACTAAAAAATGAATCTAAACACCCTAAAAGAGCGTAATTATGAGAAATAAAGAGAGATTCAAATTGTCCTATAAAAGGCAAGCGTGCAAACTAAGAAAAAGAAATCTTTAGCTCTTCCAACGATTTATTTATTAGAAGTTTTGAATGATCTTGTTGGGCATGTATATTAAAAAGTAAAAAGTGGGAATTTGAGCTACAGTATGTTAAAATTAAATTGAAGAATCTACGAACTTATCCCCGAAGGATAAAATGCTTGAAACAAGTAGTTAAAATACTAAATCAAAAAGCTTACACCTTATATGTTCTTGATAAAACTTTAAGCCTATAACCATAGTTGTGTATATTATAGCAATCTAAACTTATAAAGCATAATCAATTGATTGAATTTATTATAAGTGGGATCTATCATTATCCACTTTGCTATGTGATTTTATTAAAAACTAGAAATTAAATCTGTAAACGTTGCAAAATATGTTGATGATATCAAAATGGAAAAGACTCTTAAAGAGCTTACGATTTTATTTCTTTTAATAATGGAATTTAAGATGAAAGATCTTGAAATGAAAGAATTTCAATTTATGGATTGGAATTTATCAAGTGAAATACTAATATTATAGAAATACTAGAAGTATTTCATATTCAAAATTATTCTACTTTAAAATATATTGCATATGTCTTGTTCCTCAAGAACCATATTTTATTCCAAATTGTGCCTATAGAGACATTGGAAAATTGCATAATTTCAATTTAAAATATGTTTAGCATAAACTTGAAAATGCCAAAATAGTGTGAAAAGTATATTACACTATTTCCTTGATATAGATGCTAAAGAAGATCAACAAAAATTATGAGGATATATGCATGACAATATTTTTCAATTTTAAAATGATAGTATCTCTAATTTATTTTATGTTTTCAAGCTTTCAAAGGATGAGGTTGATCCTGAAAGATTTTTTTACCAAAGTATGACAAAAAAAAAATAATAAAAAGGGATTGATCATTGATGCACCCATGTCATTTCGAGGGGGAACGTCTTTAATAAGGAGAATTATTGATATGGAAGATTACATGCATTGTACTTTTTTTTTTTCACTAGTCTTTTGTCCCACTAGGTTTTTACTAATAAGGTTTTAATAAGATAATTTGTACCTCCATAAAATATAGATAAATGATATACTATTTTCCTTTAGCCAGTCTTTTTCCGAACAAGATTTTACTAGCAAAGGTTTTAATGAGACAATTTTTTTATTGGATGAATATCAAAGGGGGAGTGTTATGAAATAATTATAATTATATGGATGTTCATTAGAGTAACTATTTATCTCTTCACCAAACAACTCTTTATCTCCTATAATTCACACTATCTCATAAAGAAGTTATGACTAATGATGTATCAATTTACTAATTATTTACTTCATTTGTATAGTTCATCTCCTTCATTATATACACTTGAGATTGAATAAAAGTTGTCTCTAAACTATTGTTGAGCATCTTATTTGCTCTCTCTCTTTCTCTTGCTATATTGTTTTTTGTGCTCTTAAATATTCCAGATGTTTTCTTCTTAAAAAACAAACTACTTAATCATATATTTAGATATTGAAAAAAACAAACAAATATGTTATTCATATATATGCATTCAAACGTATTTAGATTTTAATAAAATTTAAATCTATTATAAATTTTAGATAAAAAAATAAACGTTATCTGCGATAAATTCTTCTTCAGTGAGCTTATATAATGGGCAACTCCATCCTGTAGCTTGATATGATCACCTTTCAATGAATTTCTTGCAAGATTCATAAAAAGTTAGAGGTGTCGTTGTTGCTGGCAAGAACCCTTTGAATGTTACCAAGGGTTTTAGGTTTTCTATACGCAATTTGTGATTTAACTTATGCTACAGTACGTTCTGTGATATGTGCACTAGGTTTGGTGACACTTGTCATTATTTTGTGTCAATATATGTTCATGATAAACCATGTTTGCCCTTTCTCTGGGCAAAGAATCCTTCACTTTTTGCTGAATCATTTTGGAAGATTGGTAGTTTTTTTCTTAATAAAATTGATGTATATCACTTACTCTTCTATTAGTTTGATAATATTTAATAACCCCTTGTTTCCAAAATTTTGAAAGAAAAGAGAGGTAAATGAATCCTTTGTTTGATATTTGATTTTGGCAATATAAAATATATATTTATTATAAAAATATTTTAAAAAATAATAATATAAAAATATCTTTTTATTAATTTTTTATTTACATCTATATTTATTATTTTTAACATATGATTTATTTGACTTCTAACGAACAGATAAATGTTTATTTAAAAATTAGAATAACATTGTAAAATGATTTTACCAAGGGATTATTGGGTATTATGAAAACAATAGAAGGATAAGTGGCGGGTGCGACTATTTGAACCTGCTAAATATCTCATTGCACCCTTTTTTGAATTAAAATTTTATTGTGAAAATATAATTTAGTCAATTACTTATTTAATCTTGTTCTATGTCCCTTCATCTCTTCTCTTATAAATTTCTTTTTGTAAAACGACGTAAATATTACATTTAACAAATGAAATTATTCAAAAATTAACAAATTCAGCCTTATGGTAATTTAAAACAAAATGAAAGATGTAATACTCATCATGTGAAAATAAAAAATAAAAGTTTTTGTACCATTTTGAATCTATCTATTAAAATTTTTTTAGTCAAATCTTAAAAGTATGAGCTTTGAATGAAAATAATAGGTAAGAATTGAAATTGTTGTCCACAAAAGCAAAAGAAAGATAATATTAATTTAGCAAGAAATAATAAAAAAGAAAATTTAAACGAGAGATATACCAGTTCAGGCTTTGATCATCTTAACCAACCAAGGGTTATTTTGTTATTTTTGAGAATTAGTAAATTAAAATAATAAGTTATAGTTTGATAATTATTTTAATAAAAAATATTATATATCAAAAGAAAATTAATAGGTTCAAATAACCCTATCCATAACTGGTAATCTCTTAATCATCTTTGAATTAACTTCTCCTTCTCTTTTTAGACCTTTTTTTCGTGCCCCCTCTAAAAATATATGTAAGATATGCACTAGATTTTCGAGCTCAAATATTAATTTTGAAATTTGTAACCCAAAACATTGTACACAATAATAGTCAAACCAGGGGCCAGGCTTGGATTTTGAGAATTAGTAAATTAAAAAAATAAGTTATAATTGAATAATTATTTTAATTAAAAATAAATGTATTAAAGAAAAATTAATAAGTTCAAATAACCTCACTCATAATTGCCAACCTCCTAATCATCTTTGAACTAAATTCTCCTTCTCTTTTTAGAAATTTTTCTTGGTGTTCCCTCTAAAAATATACGTGAGATATGCAATTGAGCTCATTAAATTTTCAACCTCAAATATTACTTTTGAAATTTGTGACCCAAAACATTGTACACAATAATAGTCAAACGGGGGCCAGAGTTGGATGTGAGTGTGACAATGCCTAGACCCGGCCGGAGCATGTTTATTGGACAACCGGACCGGACTTAAAAAAATCTTTGCTCAATTGCTCTTAGTCATGCCGCCACAATGTGGTGCTATTGGCACAACTCTAATAACCTCTTCAAACCCTCCACTTACTCTTATTTATAATTTTTAGCCTAACTAGAATTACTACTCCTCCGCACCCACACTCACATACAACACAAATGAAAAAGTTCAGTATCAGTAGCTAAAAGAGATAAATGAGGGTGTTAATAGAAATTATATGGTAATTTAAATAATTTAATAGGGTGTGTTTAGAAAAGTTGTTGAGAAAACATGGGTGCCGATAGTCCAATTCTACCATTTAATGGTACTACTTATTGGATCGATAAGAAGCATTAGGTCCATGTAAAATGTTTTCATGGTGGGCCTAAATTTCTATTTTGCAGTTGGGGTAGGCCATTAATAGGCTTGGCCCTTTAAGGGTGCATTTGGTTTTGCTGTTTGGGAAGTAGCGTAAAGAAATCATAACCGTAAACGGTTTTTAAGGTGATGTGATTTTACTTGAAATTTGTTTTTGATTAAAAAAAATTATAATACATATACTAATTTTATCAAAAATGTCATTTAAGAATCATATTTACTAAAAGAGCCAATTTCTTTTCAATACTTAAAAATGAAGATTATGTCATTCATCTTCAAGCCTCTAAGCTTCCAAAGCTTTAAGCAATTATTCGATACTTGCAAAAGGCACCCGAAGCTCAAGTTAGTGTTTGATTCCTTAGAACATATAAGAAAATCAAGTAGTTTGAATTTAAAAAATGTTTTCTATTTCCATTTATGAGAGAGAATCTGTTAATTTTCCCTCAAGACTCTATGCCTCGATCCTTTTCAAGTAGTTCAACATTTATATTTATAGAAATTTTCAACTATGAGTGATTAGATTGTTCTAGATCTAATCTCAATCTTTCTTCTGTTTATTTAATTCGGTCTTTTCTATTTATTTATCTATCATGTGACTCACATGCTTTTTCTTTTTGAGATTTCTCTTTTTATTCTTACTGTGCAGTGAGCACATTTGGAGTCTTTAAATCTACAGTGTACTTACTAATAGGGATAGTAAAAAAATACAGATCTGACCTGACTCAGCAAAGATCAAGAAGATATGGATTCGGAAAAATCTGGATCCACATATTAAAAATGTGAATTCAAATTCTAAGAATTACGATCCGTGCAGATTGAAATATGTATCCGGATGCACTAGCTGGATCTCATATTCAAATTAATTTTAATTACATATTGACTTAATCAAATTTGTATTAAAAAATATATAAGCTAAAATAAAAAATAAAAAAACAAATCCAGTAACCCTAAACCAGTCATGCCTCACGCCTCCCATACTCCCCACCACTCACAAGCAGCTAAAATTAGAAACCACCCCAAATCCCTAACCGTTGAATGTCGTCCGCCTCGCAATCGCTGTCGTTGAACGCCGAATGGCTCGCCTGAGCTGAGCATGCGTTGCGGGCATCGAATGCCGACTGCCTTGCCTCTCCTCGCTCAGCACACTTCCTTGTCATCAAACACTGGCAACCCGATGCATCATTGGCTCGCAAAGCACACTGCGCGCACACAGTTGCTTTGTCCATTCTTTCCGTCATTAGCTGTTGTTAATACAAAAGGTGAGCACGCGAATTTCCAACAAATCAATTTCAGATTTTTAAATTTACGTTGTGATATATTTATTTGTGGATTTATGATGTTGTTATATGTTATTTATGGTTAATTGTTAATTGTTGGATTATAATTGAATTTTATTTGATATTATTTTTTAAATTATTAAATTTTTAAATTATATTTTAAATTATTTGATTTTAATTTTTACAGATTCGGAATATCCACCCACATCCATTGTGGATATTATCCCCATATATATATATATATATATATATATTGGCGAATCCACATCCGAATTTGAATATAGAAATGTAAATGCAGATCCGAACCCTGATGCACTTACATCCATATCTAAATCCGATTTTGCCAACCCTACATACTGACATACAATGTGGTATAAGTGATCATATTTTATGGTACTTAAATTTATCAAACACAATTAACTTTTATTTACAATTATTTTTTTCATAACAATTTTAACTTTAAAGACTCCCATCACTTTAAATACCGAACAATCTTGGATTAAATATAATGAAAAAGAATTAAGATTACCAAATGAATTAATGTTTTGGATTATTTGATGGTAAGTAATTAGTCCATGATACTTGCACAATACTATTTATACTAGAGAAAAAGCTCTCTTCACCATAAGGTTTTGATGCAATAGTTCATTTCATCTTTATTTTTTAAACAATAATCTATTTTATCCTTATTTTTTAAATAATTACCCAAAATACCCTCTCGTAAATTTACAATTAGTTTAATGTATAATTCATTGAGGAAAAATATAATTTTCAATTAAATAAATGTAAACCATATTAAAATAAAAATCTCAAGGACAATTAAAAAATATTTTTTAATAACAATTTTTTAAAAAAATTCAATTTTTTAGTAACAATTTTTTAATAACATATTAAAAATCTCAAGGACAATTTTTTTAAAGAAGTCAACTAATTTTTTTTAAAAATAAGTAGTAGTAATAATATAATAATAATAATAATAATTTTCCAATCAAGAATCATCGACTATACTAAAGTGAAGAATAAGTTAAAAGATAAAAAGACGCACACTTTGATACAATATTTTTTATTATGTAATAGATTAAATTTGTATTCTTATATCTTTGTTGCGTTTCTTTTTAAGTAAATGAAAGAGGTTGTGTTTACTTTTGATAAAACAATAGTACTGATTGATTATTTATTTAATTATTTATCTTGACCAAACAAGCTAAAAGATAACAAAAAAAAACTCTAATGCCTCTTAAATCTATGTTTTTTTTTGTCCTAGTTATATATTATATATATTATTTAGTGTTATTATTATTTATTTATTAAGTTATTCTTAAATTTTAAATTTATGCAAAAAGTCAGATGTTATTTAATTATTTTTTAGAGTTTTATTTTAAAATGACTGGTATATCTTTAATTGGCAAATCATATTTTGCCCTTAATGAATTATATAGTAGACTAATGATAGATTTATGGAAGGATGTTTTAGGCTATTATTTAAAAAGCAACAATTAAATGGACTACTATTTAAATAGTAAGGATAAAATGAGCTATTATTTCAAACTTTAAGGATGAAAATAGTTTTTTTCCTTCATTATATTACCAAGTGTTAATACTTATTTCTTTTATTTTGAATACTTCTATTAATAAAAAGAAAAGTGTGAATACTAACATCATAAAGTAGTGGTTATTTTCTCTAATACAAAGTAGAGATGACAATTTTTCTTATTATGATGAGATCCCCCGTTTGGGATGCGATTGAGATTTTTTTTTATCCTACTTCCATAAACATGACAAAATTGGGATTAACATATCCCATCCCATCCCACCTCATTGCCAACTCTGTTAGTTTGGTTTATTATTATATTATTGAATTATTGGATATCTTAATATGGCTGAAGTTGGCTGCTGTTCAAATCTAAAATCTTTGAAGCGTAAGTCTTAGTATTAATGTGCAATGGACGCAAATAGATAATTAAAAAATGTTAACATAAAATTATATTCGAATATACATGTAGTTAAAATAAAACTATTATTTAATTATTCTACTTTATATTTATTCATGATTTTTGCTATATCGAATTATGATGATCCTTAAAAGAAAAAAATATGAATTTATTTATTTACATTGAGAGTATTCAGGATAATGGGATGAGACGAAATATTTAATGGGACGAGACCAAGACAAATTTTTATCCTAAAAAAATAAAGGGAAGGGAATGAGAATTTTTTTTTTTTATCTCATTTGCACATACGAGACAAGACTGAGAATGACAAATCTCGTCCCATTACCAATCCTAATATAAAGACTCTCTTAAGTACTTTCAGAGTCTTACTTCCTCTCAAAGGCGAATCCATCTCATGATCAATGAGGGCTCAAGTCTCTGTCATAAAAAATACTTTTAAAAAATTAAGAAAAAATTATTTAAGTTATTAATTAACTCTCATTAAATTTATTAAAGTAATCCTGTTAAATTTATAAAAATAGTTTTATAAACTCATAAATTCATAAAATTTAAACTTTAACTTTAAGATATAAAAGTTCACATTTTAATTAAAATATAAAAGTCTACGGTAACTCATATAAGTGATTTTATTATTATTTAACATAACCACCATTAAACATATCAAAATAAAATCTATTAAGTCGTTAACCCATAAAATTTTAATTTTCAAGTCTTGTTTTTATGTAATTTAATTTTCCGATAAATCATTTTTCTGGGTTCGTGACTGCCTCCCCCTTGGCTAACTTGTTACTGTATGCGTATGCAGTTGGGGCATTTATGATTTTTTGAGATTGTGCTCAGTCTAAAGAATTTCATGTACACGAAGAATAAAGTAAAATGTCATTTAATTGGCTTGCCATTCAAGTATTGAGAGAGCGCATTTTGACAAATTATAATGAAAAAAGGAAAAAAAGTAGAGTGACTTCTCTTTGGACTTTAAACATTCTTAACGAGAAAATAAACTCTACCCTTGCTCATTTCATAGCTGTAAAGAGAATAATCAATAAAAGGAAAAAAAAAAAAAAAGTAACATCTTTAGTCATCAGCAAGAACTAACCCCTGATTTCTGATTGTGTTATTCGATCCTCCGTTGGCAGTAAAGTGTGCTTCCTTGAGCTTCACATTACTTGAGGAGAGAAAAAGAAAATTAGAAGAACTATCTTTTTGTTGCATTCATTTAAGCTTTACGCATTGCATAGAGTTTAAAATCAGATGCCATATCACGATAAAGTTTAAAAAAGAAAAAGAACGAAAATTATAACACACAGATCTTTTCCACTATTCAATAACATTTTCCGACTAATCTTAAAGATCATCAATCTCCTTTTACTTTTTCTTCTTCTTCCCCCACCCCCCCCCCACAACCATATTTTTAGACCGATAATTTTCGTCCATTTATCTAATAATTTCCCAACAAAAGGAGTGACAAAAATACACCGAAAACAATGTCATTTTTGAGTGTGTTTTAAAAAAATATATATAAAAAAATAAACACCTCGAAACAATGTCGTTTTGGATGTAATTTAATTTTTCACCCTTTTGTCAAAGTTTTATTTAAATAGTAGTGCTTGAAATTGGTAGGTGAACCCTCCAAAATCACTCTCAATATTTTGGTTCACATAAGATACAGCCCAAAGTTGCCCCAAGCATCTGGGAACTTAATTATATGTACGTTTAATTGCTTTTGTTAATTTGCCTTCTGGTTTCTTCAGCAGATATTTCTTGTTTCACTTATAATTTTATTTTTTTTGGCCCCCTCCTAGAGGTTCTCATATTTACCTTCTTTAAATAAAAGAACTCTAGGAAAATGCTAGCTTCTTGTTATATTTCCTCTTTTGTTAGTACATAATATATATTTGTATTCACAATTATTACTGAGAAATTTTTATGCTGTTTCTCATAAGAAAACAATGTCTGAACCGAATGCTTCAAGCGAATTTGACCTTAATGTCTGGCTAGCAAATCTACCACAAGAACTGCCACCAGGATCACAAGAAACCCCAGGCAACGACCAAGGTAAATCTATCTATCATTGCTGCATTTATTTGCCAAAAACATTTGAAATTTTTTTGGATAGAACTTAAGATTATGTTTTATTGATTTTTTTTTTCTCTTTTTCAAAGATAAAGGGTATTTTTTTTTTTATCTCCCATAGGATTCGAATTCAGGTAAAGGCTAACTAGCAAATAAAAAACTGATTGAAAACCACTTACCAAGCAACGGAGGTGGTTAGAAACTAAGATTAATTAGCAATTCATCCATGAAACTTCTGGTTGGAAATTTTGCTCTATTTGTTATACATGTCACTTAAGGACTAGCCAAAAAAATTTAAAAGGTTAATTGGACAAATGCTTTCAGAGCATATGAATCCCCACTATATTTGGTACATTAATATAATTTTCCTTATTCTCTTAAGAGTTCTCATTTTCACAGGTATAGATAATTTTATCGAATCAGATTTTTTAATACATGTTGATGTCTATACTAAGAAGAATCTTACATTCTTTTGTTTGCTTTCATATCTTCTTGAGATCCCATTAATAGTATATATAATCAGAACAATTTCATGTTTCCTTACAATTTTGGTAGAAGCAAAGGACACTGATTACATCCACAACCTCACGCTATATAGAGCTGTAGACAGTGGGGATTTGGAAACTACAAAAAGCTTCTTAGATCTTCATCCCGATGCGCTAACCGCAAGCCTTTCTGCGGATGGAGACACAGCTCTTCACATTGCTGTTCTTGCCGGACGCGTGAAGGTTGTCGGAGAGCTGGTGAAACGGATAGACAAAAAGGACTTGGCGATCAAGAACAAAAATGGTGCCACAGCACTGAATTTTGCAGCCACAGGTGGAGTCACAAAGATTGCTGAGTATTTGGTGAGAAAGAACCGAGAGTTACTAACAATTCCTAATCAGCATGGCAATATCCCAGTTGTTATAGCATCGCTTTATGGCCATGATGATATGGTTAGATATCTCTATCGGGAGACTCCAATTGAAGAGCTTGATCCTGATAAAGGCACAAATGGCGCTATGCTTTTCACAAGTTGCATCATTGATGACATCTTTGGTGAGAAAATCTTTTGTTGTGTAATCGTCTTAGGTCAATGGATCCTCTAAAAAAAAACTCAAAATTCTCAGTTGTGCTTCTAAGTCTTTCGTTAACAACCTCCAAATAAGTTTCATGACTTGGGGATCGGTGGCAAAAAGCTTAGAAGTGTTATCGAGATATTAGGAATTTTGATGAAGAGTTGGGAACTATACTATAATAACCCGCAAATCTTATTTTTATAATTTTATTATCTTTGTGCCCTCAGAGTTAACTTGTTTGTGCCACTCGGCCTTTGGCTAGTGGTTATGGTTTCTTTTCTCATTATTTTTTAGGGCAGCGGTTTCAATCCTCATAAAAGTATTGTGGGGGTAATTTCTCATTTGAAGAGTAGAGTAAACATTCTCACAAAAATATTATAGGGATAATTATTTCTTCAATTGAATTGTTTAACTGAGTGGAGATAGTTTTTTTTCTTATAAAATATGAATGGAGTAAAAACATCTAATTAAGTGAAAATAATATTCTCTCTTACAAAATCTTGACAATACTTAATAAGATTAAATGTAAACTAATCTCATATATTAGTGTAAAAAAAAAAAAGAATTAACTTGTTTAGTTTTGCTTTTTGTAATTACCAAATGCACATATTTTCACTTTTTTTTTCTCTTATCTTCTTTGGGTTTAATCTACACCGCTTTACCTTTGGGATCACTAAAACTTTTTTTATTGTTGTAAAAGGTTCCTACCGGACAGTATGAGACTTTGGAAGGTGCCTTTATTTATGATTATATATTTTGGTTTTATTTCTTCTTATAGTTATATGTTACAATAGATATTCCCCTGGATCTGCTGCAACGCTACGGAAAATTGGCTTATGCTCAAGATAACGATGGTGACACGGCCATAGATATGTTGGCTCAAAAGCCTCCGCATTCCCCAGTGGAACTCAGCTTGCATTTTGGAAAAAATGGATTTACTCATGTATGTACTTCTTGTCATTAATTAATTGCATGATAGTTAAACTATACATTATTAAAAAAAAAATTCTTAAATGAAAACACTTTGGCTTAGTTTTTTATAAATAAAGAAACATCACTAAATGAGCCATTGCTTCTTGAAGTCATTTACATACATAATGCGTATGCATCCAACAACATTAGTCATGGAGACATCGAGAGGCCACATCTGGGACCAGCTGAGCACAAGAATTTCTTTACCCGAGGTATATTTTCTTTCTAGACAAAAAAAAATCTCTACAAAAATAATTAAAAATAAATTCCGTATCATGATATTAGCTGTACTGAATTTTGAAAATTTTTATGTCTCATGTGTATTTATAAGATTGTAGGTAGGTGTAAGATAAGTTCATTTGTGTTTCATAAATGCAGCAATGACTAAATTGCTCGACATGGTCTGGAAAAGCCTGAATCTTTTTGGTAAGCGACTTTACTCCATTTATAGCAAATTATTACGTTGAAGTTCAAAGTTATTAGAGAACATCCCTAACAATAATGAACACTTCAATCTTTTTCATAGTTCCAGCAATCAAGCACACATATGAATTAAAGTTAGCACATGTGCAATCCCAAGAACTGCTAAGCCGCGTCTGTCGAGAAATCTCGACACAGGGGGAGTCACAATTTGAGAAAGTTGGTATAAAGAAAGTGGTATTCATAGCCGTGAAGCACGGCATTGTTGAGTTCATCACTGAGATAATGAAATATTACCCTGATATTATATGGTGCTATGATGATTATAACCGCCACATATTTTTGTACGCGACATTGCAACGCCAAGAAAAAATTTTCAACCTTATTTACACAATGGGTGCCAAGAAGAACTCAGTGGCAACTAATTGGGACAAAGCCCACAACAATATTTTACATCAAGCTGCATTTCTAGCACCATCTTCTCAGCTTGATCGAGTCTCTGGTGCAGCACTACAAATGCAGCGGGAGCTACAATGGTTTAAGGTGAGTGCTTCAATATGTTAAGCATTAGCTCTTAGAGTACATATAAGAAAGACTCTTGACATTAGTAGTCTAAAGACTCTTTACAAAGGGAGACTGACATTTTAATGAGCTAATGAACTATATTTCTGAAATTATAGTGTGTGACAATGCCACACAGCCATACGGTACTATCTAGTTAATCCATAAGCTTAATATTGTTAAAAGAATGATATTTTTTAGGGGAAAAAATGAGAGCATGAACTGAAATTTTATCAAATTTTATATCTTATATATATATATAATATTCAGGTGTAGGCGTCCTTTTTTTTTTTCAGACACACTATTAAACCATATGATTTAATAGTTAATTAAAATGACTTTATTAAATAGCGTGATTTATCAATGTGTCCATAAAAAAAAACGGTGTCCGCATAGAAAAAGAATTTATATGTATAGTTTTTGTATTTAATCCTACTTAAATCTATGATTTCTCAATTATAATCCTCACTTTACATTTGTTGACGCTTTTAGTTTTACTAATTTCATATTATAGCCTACTCAAATTTATGATTTCTATAATTACAATGCCATCAAACCAAAATCCTAATTCTGCCACTATATACTAATAAGAGTTTGCTTACGAGATATTTTTGTCCAAAATAGAAATGAAAAAGATAACTAACTTTATCTTCTTTTTTATTATTTCTATAGGAAGTGGAGAGTATAGTACAACCCAAGTACAAGGAAATGGTAAATCTACATAACAAAACTCCCCAGGCTTTATTCAGTGATCAGCACAAGAAACTAGTGGAACAAGGGGAGAAATGGATGAAGGAGACAGCAGAATCATGCACAGTTGTGGCTGCACTTATTGCCACAATTATGTTTTCAGCAGCATTCACTGTCCCCGGTGGCTATGATGAATACACAGGCATCCCTCTCTATTTGCACAGAAATTCCTTCATGGTGTTCATAGTATCTGATGCAATGTCACTCTTCTCTTCTTGCACTTCAGTGCTCATGTTCTTGGGAATCCTTACATCAAGGTACGGAGAAGAAGATTTTCTCAAACTCGTTGCCGAGGAAACTGATAATTGGTCTCTCATCACTTTTCTTCTCAATAGCAACAATGATGGTAACTTTTGGAGTGACCCTTGTGATTATTCTTAAAGCGAGGATAGCATGGGTGTCTTTTCCAATTATTCTGGTTGCCAGTCTTCCTGTGACCCTTTTTGCTCTGCTGCAATTTCCTCTGCTTGTTGAGATTTTTTATTCAACTTATGGACCTGGGATCTTCAACAAGCCAAAGAAATGGTGGATAATTGAAACGGAGTAGTCTTACACTGATTTGTAATTTGCTCTGTCTCTTTTGTTCCCCTACAGTTCCAGCCTCCATTTTAAAGTAGCCATAGATTTTAAGTTACATCACCACAACACAAACAGAATGTTAATGATTATATATTATCACTTTTTTTTTTGGTGTGGGTTTGGAGGAGCAAATTAATAGTATATATTGGATTTGTTTTGCTGTAAAAAAAAACTATGAACTGATGGTGATTTTCATAAGTTATGAGATTGTTATTCCTGCCGTCAAAATTTACTTACAAGTTAAAACAAAGAATAACGGATGATGTGTACTGATTACTTAGTTTCTAATGCATAAACAATTAGCCTCTAATAGAAGCAGAATACGGTGAAGGAGGAGGTGGTGTAGCAACAAATCCTTCCATCATCAAAATCACTTGCTTCATTGTAGGCCTTAAACTAAACTCAGTCTCCACACACCAAAGTCCAATCTTCACCATCTTCTCCAATTCCTCCATGTCTTCATGATCTGCTTCAATAACCAAATTTTGAACCTCACCAGCTTCATAGCAATGATAAGCCCAATCAATGAGAACCACTTCTTCGTCTCTCAATGTCTCATCCATGTTCTTTCTACAGCAAACAATTTCAAGCAACATAACTCCGAAGCTATACACGTCTGATTTCACCGTAATTGGACTGTTGTTGCTGTGCCATTCTGGAGCCGTGTACCCTCTTGTCCCTCTCAAAATTGTGTATGTTCTCGTTTGATCAGGCTTCAACAGCTTCGAGAGTCCAAAATCCGATATCTTGGCCGTCCATGACTCATCCATGAGAATGTTCTGCGGTTTGATGTCACAGTGGATGATTCTTGTTTCGCATTCATCATGTAAGTAATGTATCCCTTTGGCAATCTCTAACGCAATCCTTCTCCTTTCGTTCCAACTTGGGCGTTGCTCGGATGTAAAAAGAAGATTTGCCAGAGAACCATTCTTCATGAACTCGTATACAAGAAGCCTGTTTGATCCTTCCGTACAAAAGCCTACCAATTGAACCAAGTTCTTGTGATGAGTTCTTCCAATTATCTTCATTTCGTTTCGAAACTCACTCTCACCTTCTTCTACCATCTTTATTAGCTTCTTCACTGCAACCTCTTTTCCTCCATTAATAGAGCCCTTATAGACCCTCCCTGATCCTCCCCTGCCTATCTCCTCCTCGAAATTTTTGGTAGCCACAACAAGCTGCTCATAGCTAAATGACCTCATATTGATTTCTTCAACTACATCAGGTGGACTTGCTCCCCTTGAGGTTACCTTGTAGCTCCATATCTTATGAGCATAGAAAAGATAGAGAGCTGCTAAGAAAACAATCAATGAAAAGGCAGTCAGGGAAACACCAATAATTACAAAGTCCTTGCCAGTTTTCTTGTTGACAATCCTTTCACCACCTTTAGGGAAGCCGCCAATTCTAACTTTGACCAGAGATTTGATTCCGCTTGAGTCATTTTTCATTCCAAATCTCAATGGAAGCTTGTGTTTATAGCACACTGGGTCTTTGTACTTTGCCACAACACAATTACAATCACCCAAACATGCGTTTGAACAAGTTTCTTCATCAGGTACATGATTGATAAGATCATATTCATCAGGCTCCCAGTAGATGTTTTCTAGATGAGAAATGTTGTAAATATTGCTACCCTGATCTTCAAGGCAATCATCTCCAGTGGAAAAGTTTAACTTGCAGCCGTCCTGGGGCCGTTGCTGATCATTGTAAATGAATCCAGGAGGACACAGGCAAGCAGTTCCGGAACCACGAAGGCTGCAATAGCTATTCAACCCACAAGTTCCTTTCACTTGACAACGATCTTCTTCGTTGATGGCCGCCCAAACAATCTTGGAGCTCAAGCCACCATTAGTCCCAACTTGATTCTGATAAAGCCTGAAAATGCCATCAACATCAAGAGTAGCTCGATACAAATTTGTTCTATTAACTGAAAGACCCCCTTCAGTTAAATTCTTTACAGTATACCCAGTTGAATTTTCAAGATATAAACGCCCATCTCGGCCGAAATTCAATGTTACATTCTGTCCAGCAGCTGAATCAGTAAATGATGACCAATAAGCATATTTCGTCACTTGAATACTTATCTTTGGGAACGCAGTGAGACTTCCCCATGGTTCCATCCAAAGTTCAAAGTTTCCAACAGATTGATTCGTTAAAGATGTGCTCGAACGGAGAGCAGTATTTTTAGCTAGCTTTTGGCCTACCAAAAGGGTGTCTGTTGGTTGATCAAAACTAGCCCAAACAATCCGAGAGCTTGAGTCGTACAACACGAAGTTACCTGAATCAAGCACTGAAGCAGCTACAGCACTGCTTTGAGTAGACTCAGCTATAGACTGGACTTCGCCATTGGAGTTGCGAAGCAGGACTCTGCTGCCATCTACAGAGAACTGCAGAGCTGCACCAGAGGAGACCATGGGGTCTTCGCGTCGAGCAGTCCATACTATGGTGTTATTTGCTGGGTTGCTGCTGCTGTCAACAAGCCATATTCCAACCTTGAAGCCATTGCCACTAGTGTAAAAGCCGAATGCAAAACGGCCTGAAGGAGAAGGCCAGAAATTTGGAGATGAGTTCGTGTAGAGAGTGGAACCTGCGATTATGTTATAATTGGATTGTGGGGGGGATTGGGCTTGTGTAGTGGAGAATAGATAGATGAATATTATTACGATCAGAAGAAAAAGCTTCTCCATTTCCTTCGGAGTACTAATTTTTTCATTTCATTAGAGCCGCATGTATATGTTATATGTTTTTTCACAAAAGGAAATTCAACTTTATTTTGTTCCCCAATCTTGTTTTGTGATTGCTGGTTAACTTCCAATCACAAAATGCAATTCAGTGCTTCACACCCAATCTTGGGTTGAGTCTTGGCCAGACACTACTTAATGAAGTCTAACAAGCTTGGGTTGAGTCAATTATTGCACGAAAACTTGCGGTTTAAATTGACTTACGGCAACTCTTAATTTATGATTTTTGCAATCCTGTTTTGACATGATGCATTTCTCAGTCAAAGAATGAAATGTAGGTTACGTTTGATCGATACAGAGCTTCACAAGTCTCTTAATTGACCTTAAATTCAACTTGGGGTGGTAAAAATATCCACCGATTCCGGACCCCGACGTTGTGTGCCGGGTATGAAGATGGGTTAGTTTTGAGTATTACTTGATAAATTTAGAATTTAGTCCCAAAGCCGGATTTTAATATAAAATTATTATAAAATATATATTATTTTTAATATTTAAATGTATTTGACTCATTTATTATACATACATAAAGTTTTAAGCACTTAAATTTATATTTTCATATCAAATTTTATTGAAAAAATTAAAAATTTTTAAAACTACCAAAAAACATATACACATATAATATTAAAAAAATATAAAACCCCGATACTCAAATTAAAACCCCGCCTAGGCATCTAAAAATTGCATCCAAGCCGCATCTAGGGTTTTGCCAACCCTAAATTCAACCAAGAGGCAAAACTGCCAAAGCATAGGTCCATACATCCACTATATACCCTGTATACGAAATTTTCTGAAATTGGAGGTCTTTAAACTTGAGTACCTGATGGTTGTCGAAGCCAGCAAAAATAAATTCATACTCTAAATAAATTGTGTATAGTGATTGAGTAGGGCCGTGTTCACAGAGATTGATAATTAATTAAATCCTTTTAAAATGTAAAACGTAAAATGGGGAAATTGTTGACAACAATAAAAATCAAATTGAAATAACAAGAATGCAAATTAAAGTTGTAATTCAAATTGGAGAAAGCTCTGGTTGAAGGAATTAACTCAGCTTGATTCGACTACTGATCATTGATTCAAATATAAATTATTACTACTTATGAATAGACCGATTATAGCTACTGAGACCCTCTAATAGTCAATCTCTCCTTAATTAGTCGATAACCAAGGTACGACCGTTGGTTATTTCCCTAATCAATAGACAACCCTAGATACGATCATATGATTTAATCAATTAACAGCCTGAAAAATCGGAGAGACCCAAATCCTAATCAACAAACGCATACGATGGTTAATTTAAATTAGATTGTTTAATCTCACAACACAACTCTCTGCTATGTTGTTTGTCACAAATATTAAAATCTTCATACGATGAACCCTTTAATTGACAATAGATTAAGTTGATAAATTAAATACTGGCTAATTATCTAATGAACAAACATAATCATGAAAATAATTCAGAGAATAAACAAATACCCAAAAAGTAATAAAATAATTAAAGCATAAGAAAGATCTCACAGTAGTGATGAATCAAAGCTTCAGTAACCTTCAACTAGAAAAATAGGTTTACTTCTTCATAGAGAGAAGAGAAAAATTTAGATCTAGGATTTTTTTCTTTTCTCCAATCCCCATTTTTCACAATAGATTTCTCCCTTAAATACTCTCTCTCTATTCTCTTTTAGAGTTCTATTTAAAATAAAATACTAATATATGAAATATTAAATTCGTAATTACAAAAACAACCAAAAATACAAAACACGTTAAACTAAAAACTGCAAGTCCGCAGTTGACAGCACGCGCGCACGCCTTATCAACAAAGTTCTTCTGACGCTCATAATTTCTCTAAGAGAATAATCATCCTTAAACATCATCTTATAGCTCAATTTTATCACCAATCAATAGAATTGTACCTACAAAAGTAAAACACAAGTAAATCATTATTATTAAGTGCAAAATATCGATATTAAGAGAAGTAAACAATGCAAAACTAATGTATAAATTACACTCTAACAAATTCCCCCACACCAAGATGATGCTTGTCCTCAAGCATATAACTCAAGACTAATCCCAAATTTCCACTGAATTCTCATCTCAACTCATCCAAAAACAATTTTAAGTAAGCATACCTCAAGAATTTAAGTCGATCAACATTCGAGAGACAATGATTTTAAAGCATAGAATCTCATAAGTTAGAATAAAAATATTCAACCACCAAGAAGATCCATTCAAAATTCAAGTGCAACAAGATTTAATAGTCCTCTCATTGACTTCACTCCATGCACTCAAAGTGTTTAGGGTGTCATTTATGCACTCAAATCAAATCAAATAATGCTATTACCATAAGCTTGCTTATATATCACATCTCAATCCACAAAACATGAATTAAATGTAAAAATCTAAGGGTCTTAAAAAGGTTGTAACGGGGTTAAATGAAAAAGAAAGGTCTATGAAAGAAAAAAAAATCAAAATGAGAATAACAAACTTATTGAATGAACTTATGATATCAAAATGCTTATTTCTACTCAAGTCACCAAGAATGTAAACATTTTTTTTTCGATTTTTTCTTCTTTTTTTTTTTTTTTTCGAATCAAACAAAAGAAACGAATCTTGCACAATTTAATTCAAGCATAATGCTTATTGATCTAATTGAGAAACTTTAATACAAGGTAGAAAAAGCAACAAAATATATCCACATAATGAGTCCAAAAATCTCCTTAAATTGAGGCTCAAAAAGAAGAAAAATAGTTAAGTAGACGGAGAGAATTAGATGGGTAATGGTTAAGGCTCAAACAAAGATAGCAAATAAAGGTCTTCGGATAGAGAAAAAAAATGCGAGAATAGAAAAATTGTAAATGGTTTGCCCTTATCATTTTAATGCATAACAAAGCAAGTTTTAGAATAAACAAAGTAAGATCGATATTCTCATAACAAAAATATTATAGCAAAGTGGTTGCTCATATGCTCAAATTCTCACAAAGTTGGTAAATTTGCTATCAAATCATGTACACTCTTCAAATAAATCAACTATCAATAGTGGTGTAGAATGAGAAGAAGGTATGGATGATATATAAAAGAAAAGGTAAAAATGATAAGAAGTGAGACAAATCTATGTAGCAAAAAAAATGAAAAATAACATGTGAGTGATGAAAGAGTATGATAGAAAAAATAGATGTAAATAATTTGAGATAGATGGGAAAAGAGTAGTGAGAGAGAAAAGAAAAGAAAAATAATAATATATATGAAGCATATTAACTCCAAAATCATTTAAGAATGAGTAGAGTGAAAATAGATGAATAGAGTGAAAATAATACTTCCAGACATCAATAATGCAAAAATCCCTCCCCCACACCAAGAACTTACATTGTCCCCAATATAAGATAATCAAAGCTCACATAAAAATTAAAGCGTATGGGTTTTGATCCACATAACGTCTATGGGCTTGGCCGAAATGGTGGGATAAATCCCACACTCTCGAAGTATGCGGTCAAATTTTGCTCCATCTTGTTTAGCTTGTGCTCCATTTTCTCTAATTGAATGCTCAAAGGTGGTGCGGACATAGAAGGAATAGTTGGCGGGGCATTAGTGTCGTCGTCAAACTCGTCATCAGAGGTAGCACCACTCCTAGCATAAAACTTCTTTGGAGGTTGAGTGGGTCTCGGTTCAATAAACTGAAATCTCCCCTCCTTGAATTCGACAACACTTGTTCTTTCAAACACAGACATATCCAAAAATTCCTTTTTGCAAGCAGGATGCAAATCATTATTGTCAGGATCAAGCACACATATGTTTATAGTTAACAAAGTAATGTATGGACAAAGAAATAAAGTCATATACTATTTAAGCACACTTTAAAATTGATCCGCTAACCAAAAACCTAAATTAGGCCTCACATTATTTAACATGCACTAGATAAAATAAAATTCAGTTTTAGAGAAAACTCATGAGTGATCTTTTTTTCCTAAAAAATTATATGCTAAGAATCGATGCACGCATTTCAAAACAGGATCACGTAAGAAAGAACTATTTGATTTACTCGGGTTATAGGCATTGTGATCAACAGATAAATTACGTTAAAAACCATAAGGCTCAAAATTTTCGCTAAAATCACAAGTTGTTCCTAAATATGCATAACTAGAAGAATAATTATCATCAATGAATCCTAAAGCTAGGTTAAAATCCATAATAGAGTGTGAAAAATTTCATCCCATTGACCTAAACTTTATGACATCCGGGGTATGCAAAGTAAAATCATTTGGTATATTAAATTGAAAAGTAGCATAAAACTCCCTAATCAACTCAACATAACCCAAACAATCAACATCAACAAACTTACAACCCAATCTTATCTATTAAAGAATCAAAATTATCTTTAGCATTCAATTTTTCAAGAGTCGGGTAATGAATATACTTAGCTGGAAGTATTTTGCGCATGGAAATATCTTTGTACCTCTCTTTCTCTTGTTGAGTCGCGAATGCGAGGTACCCTCCAAGATTGGATTCCGCAAGTGGCAAAACACTCATACATTTTCCATGTTTCGATCTTTGTCTCACGGCTTGGTTTTGAAACTGTGTTCCATAGAACCATAGTGGGAGCGGCAATCTTGGATTTCTTTGCGACATGTGTCTTTTTAGATGACTTAGAAGTTGATGCTTTCCTCTTCGGCATTGTTACAATAATTGCACTCACTGATTTCAATTTACCCGGTTGGAATATAGTGCGTAGGCTGGTTGCAGACGATTGCTGCTCGGCTGGAGCTTGCTGCGTGATGCTGCGCGCTGCGGCTGGGACTGATGTGCGCTGGTGACGCTAGATCTATTACACGTGCGGGCTGCGGATGATGCTGCGTGCTGCGGCTGGGGCTGGGCGTGCTCGTCTGCTGCTGCGGGTTGCTCGGTAAAGGCTGGAGTTGAGGCGTGCTGCTGGAAAACGATAATCAATAGTAATTTTTGAATTAGGGATTTATGAACAGTGATTTTTGATATTTTTTGTTTTTATTTTTTAAATAAATAAATAAATAAATATAAGAAAGAAAAGAAGAAAAAAAACTATTTTTTTCGTTTTTTTTTAATTTTCAAATAAATAAATAAATAATTTTTTTTAGTGATGAATCACTTTGAGACACTAAAAAAAATTTCAGAAGTATTTTTCTAATAAGCACGTGGGCACGCCTTAAAATCATTTTACTTTAAAAATCACAAAAGTATTTATTAGTTAAGACGTAGGCACGCCTTATCAAAAATTTCTTCTGACCAAAATAAGCAAACACATTATTTTTTTTAAAAAAATCTGAATCAAAACTAAAAGAAGATATAGCAAAAATCAAAATAAATAAATCATTTGGGTTGCCTCCCAAAAAGCGCCTTTGTTTTATATCTTTGGCTAGACACATTTATGCATCAATCTCCATAATTAGGACTCTCGAGAGCCACATCCTCCACAATATTAACCGAAAAACGTTCATAAAAAGGTTTTAAGCGATGACCATTAACCTTAAAAACTTTGTCAGAGGTCGGACTCCGAATCTCAACTGCACCATGAGGAAAAATATTAGTAACAATAAAAGGTCCAACCCAGCAAAAAAGTAATTTACCCGGAAAAAGTTTAAGCTTAGAATGAAAAAGAAATTTTGTTTGACCAACAGAGAACTCTTTTCTCAAAGTCATTCTATCATGAAATATCTTAGTCTTTTTCTTATAAAAAACTTCATGCACTATAGGGTTAATAACATCCACAGAAAATACTGAATGTTCTTCACTAGGATATTTCATGGTATCATTCATATTGAATTCTATAACATCTCCATCAAACTCCATAGGGAGAGTCCCTTTATGTACATATATTTTAGTCCTAACAGTCTTAAGAAAAAGGTCTTCCTAGCAAAATTGGGACAAAATTAGAGGAGTTATCCTCTTCTATATTAAGTACATAAAAATCAACAGGAAAAACCAACTCATTAACTTGTACTAAGACATCTTCTAATACCCCACATGATATGCACTAGACATATCAGCTAGTTGAATTATCACGCCAGTTTCTTTTAATGGCCCAACATTCAAAGATGAATAAATGGAACGAGGCATGACATTAATAGAAGCTCCTAGATCTAACATAGAATTTTCAACTCTAACACTATCAATTTTATAAGAGATAGTAAACATACCTGGATCCTTGCACTTATGAGGTAGTTTCTTTTGGAGAACTGCTGAAACATTCTCCCCTATGTGAACTTTTTCATCTCCTCTTAATTTTCTCTTGAAGGTGCATAGTTCCTTAAGGATTTTAACATATCGAATTATTTGTTTTATAGCGTCTAATAAATGAATATTTACCTCAACCTTGCGAAATGTCTCAAATATGTCTTTCTCTTGTTCCTCCTTCTTGGATTTTGCAAACCGGCTTAAGAAAAGAGGAGGTATCACAATAGGTAGGGGTTTCGCTCTGGTGGGTTGCGCATCTTGAGATTTAGGCATCAATTCATTCTTCTCAAACTCATCTTCTACATGTTTTGTCACTTTTTACTGAAATACAAGTTATGCAGCCCAAGAGGGGGGGTGAATTGGGTTATCAAAAATTTATGCAATACAATTCGTACAACAATTTAATCTATTACCTTAATCAAATCAAAACAATAAATTCATTCAAGCACAATATTAAAAGAGTAAGGGAAGAGAAAACAAACACAATAATTTTTACGTGGTTCGGTTATCCCCGCCTACGTCCACGCCTCCAAGCCAACCGAGCTCGAGGATTTCACTATCCAAACCTCCCAAGGCTTCAAATGTTTACAATTGACTTCCAAGGTGTCAATAAACTTTTACAACAAGAGATTATATCCCCAATCTCTTCACCCCAAGTGTTTCCCACACTTACACACTTACAAATTGATAAGAGATGAAAATTACAACACAAACTCTCTTTAAGAGTGGATATACAACTAATAACTCAACAATGATTCAATCAATGATGATTTGTGTTTTGGAAGCTCAATATATGTTGTATGATCTTATATTTTCGTGTGTTAGTCCTTAGAAATAAGTTTGAGTTGAGTTTTTATAGTGAAAGCCCAAAAACTAGCCGTTATAACCGAAAACCCGTGCTCAAGCGGTTAGCCGCTTGATTAACCGGCTAGCCGCTCAGGAACAGTAATATTACCGTTATTTTTTAATTTTGCTACAGTAATATTGTTCACTGAAATTACACTTTGACCTAAAACTTTCTATAATTATACTATGACCCAAAACGTCTGAAAACGTTTCAAATAGATCCAATTTCAGAAAATAATTATCTTTCCAAAACTTTCTAAAATTATGATATGGCCCCAAATATATTATTACTTTTCAAAGAGGTCTTTTTAAATTTAGCATAATACTCATATTTGTCAAAGCTCTCAAAACATTTCACTTTAGTCCAAAATTTGAAAACATGAGATTTTTCTCAAGCGGCTAGCCGCTAGGGCTCGGGTGGTTCGCCGCTTCCTCTCTGTCCAACTTTAGATTTCAAGTGTCTAGATTACATTGGGGTCCTCAAAGTTTCATAAATTATTGTATGACCCAAAACGTTTCAAACCTTTAGAAATAAGTCCAAATTTAAATTTCAAAATACTATTTAATAAACTCAAAGATTACAAATTTTTACATTTAAGTCCAAATTACTTAAATCCACAAAATACTTTACTTTATAAAAATAAAACATTTTAGTTTATTAAAAGTATTTAATTGAATTAATCTATTGAGTTTCTCAAATGCTAAATCCAACATTAATTAAATCATACCGGCTTTACAAGAATTTATCGCAATAATTTATCCGTTGAGCTCTAAACTTTATTCTTAATTTCGCCGTTGTCCGTTGAGTGTCTTGAGCTTGATTTCACTTGATTTACTTGCATAAATATTAACCTTCAAAAACTAGTGAAAATATGAAATACAATATTTATTAAATCACTCAATACATATGTTTATTATCATCAAAATTACATTATGTATAGCCATTTATGCTAACACTTACTAGACTCTTGCAACTCCTTCCCACTTTTGAGGATGACAGCACTAACGTTTTGCTTCGGATTCATCTCAGATTGTGAAAGCAATCTCCCTAATACTTGAGACTCCAAACGGCTCACTGTAGTCGCCAATTGACTTATTTGGTTCTCCAAATTCTGAATGCTTGTTGTAGTTGCCTGCTGAAATTGTTGAGGTTAGTCGCAAATGATTTAACAATTTCTTCAAGAGATATACCTGACTTGGAGTTTGACTGTGGAGGTGTTGGTTGTCTTGGTGGATACTGTTGTGGGAATCCTGACGGTCTAACTCTATTGCTGAAGTTGGGATGATCCTTCCATCCCGGATTGTATGTTTGTGCATAAGGATCATACATCCTCTGAGGCATGCCTGAAAATCCTCCAACTGCATTGGCTTGTTCAACGGGTTCTTCTTGAAGTGTAGGACACATATCGGTTAAATGACCCATATTGTAATAAATGCCACAAGTCTTCACTTGTTGCACATTACCTACAACAAATTTTTCCACAAGAGAAGTAAGTTTATTTAAACATTATTCAACAGAAGAAATATTTACCTCATTCACCTTTCTTGAAGTGAGATCTTGCCTGCTGCAAAATTGTTGTGCGTTGGTAGCCATATTTGATATCAACTCCCTTACTTGAGTAAGGGTCTTGTTCACCAACACGCCTCCACCAGCAGCATCTATCATACTCCCATCCATCAATGACAGTCCTTCGTAAAAATATTGAATAAGAAGTTGATAAGAAATCTGATGCTGAGGACAGTTGGCATACAATTGTTTGAATCGCTCCCAATACTCATACAAAGTCTCCCTAGGAAGTTGCCTAATCCCACAAATGTCTTTTCTAATGTTGGCAGCTCTTGAAGCAGGAAAGTACTTCTCGAGGAACTGCTTCTTCAAACCATTCCACATTGTAATCGATTCAAGAGGCAAGTAGTACAACCAATCTTTAGTTAACCCATCTAAAGAGAACGGAAAAGCACGCAGCTTAATCTGCTCTTCAGTCACGCCTTGTGGCCTTAAACTTGAACACATAACATGAAACTCCTTAAGATGTTCATGAGAATTTTCAGCTGCAAAACCATGAATCTTGGGTAATAAATGAATAAGACCAGACTTTAATTCAAAATTTACCTCCAAGTCTACATATTGAATGCAGAGTGGTTGCTGATTCAAGTCTGGTTCAGCTAACTCTCTAAGAGTTCTTTCTACAGGTGCACGTTTATCCATCACTTGTTCTTCTGAATCGCTAGATGATTCAACTAAATTAGGCACTGTATCTGTTTCAGAAAGCAAAGGCGACGAGGATCGTTGCTTAGCTCGCTTCATCTGTGAAATACTAACTAGGCAAACCCAAGAGGGGGTGAATTGGGATTGTAAAAATTATTTAATTCTAAAGCAAGACTCAATGCAAAACCAATCACAATTATAAAGTAACAACAGATAAATCACTCACAATATAAAGAGATAAGGGAAGAGAGAGCAAACACAATGATTTTTTCGTGGTTCGGCAATCCCCGCCTACGTCCACGCCTCCAAGCTCACCGGGCTTGAGGATCTCACTAAGCTAGCCACCCAAGGCTTCAAACTCTTACAATTGACTTCCAAGGTGTCAATAGACCTTTTACACCAAGAGATTATTCCCAATCTCTTAACCCAAGTGTATCTCAACACTTACAATCACTCAAAGTAAAAGATTACAAATTATTTTTCTCTCACACAATATTTAAGATTACAAATCAATGCCCAAAGTGTGAATAGATGAAGAGAAAATGTGTTTAAAGCTCTATGATGATTGTGTTCTCGAATGTAAGCTCAGTGGTTGTGTTGTGATCAACCTTGTTTGAATTTGAATGAGCTTATTTATAGATGGAGATGAAAAACTAGCCGTTATTCACTTTTCGCTCACTGTCGGCTCGCCGTTAATGGATGTCGGCTAGCCGTTTGTCTGGAAAATGTGACCGTTGGGCTGGATTTTCAAATTGTCGGCTCACCGTTAACTGATGTCGGATCGTCGTTAGTGATGTCGGATCGCCGTTAACTGATATCGGATCGCCGTTAGTGTCCAGAGACAGATCTTCAATTCTGTTAGATGTCGGCGAGCCGTTAACCAGATGTCGGGTCGCCGTTAGTGTCCAGAGACTGATCTTCACTTCTGCTTGTTGTCGGCGTACCGTTAACTAGAAGTCAGAACTTCTGCTCGTTGTCGGCTAACCGTTAACTAGAAGTCGGATCGCCGTTAGTGTCTAGAGACTGAATTTCAATTCTGCTCATTGTCGGCGAACCGTTAACTAGAAGTCGGCGAACCGTTTGCTACAGTAACTGCTACAGTAACTTGTTTTGCAAAATTTCCGTTTGGCTCCAAAACTTTGTAACTTCATACTATGACTCAAAGGCTTTATGAAAACTTGTCAATTAATTTATTCACATGATTTCAAGCAATACTTGTTATCATTTACAAAATCATAAAGCTTTTTCAATTTGAAATCATTGATCAAAATATAATGTCTTAAAATAAGAATGATTGAGAAATATATGAAAACTATTTTGAATTCTTTAAAAAGACTAATATATTTTAATCACGTTTGTTATCATCAAAATCAATTAAAGAAATATTTAAGTTAACAATCTGCTTTCTCAGCTGGCAAGCTGTCTTCTCAATTTCAGGATCAAACGAAAGTGTACATGTACGAGAAGAACGAACCATACACCAAGTAAAACGTAAAAATGATTAAATAAACGACACCAATCCCCGGCAACGGCACCAAAATTTGATGGTTATCGAAGCCAGCAAAAATAAATTCTTATTATAAATAAATTGTGTATAGTGATTGAGTAGGGTCGTGTCCATAGAGATCGGTAATTAATTAAATCCTTTTAAAATGTAAAACGTAAAATGGGGGAATTGTTGACAACAATAAAAATCAAATTGAAATAACAAGAATGCAAATTAAAGTTGTAATTCAAATTGGAGAAAGCTTTGGTTGAAGGAATTAACTCAGCTTGATTCGACTACTGATCATTGATTCAAATATAAATTATTACTACTTATAAATAGACTAATTATAACTACTGAGACCCTTTAATAGCCAATCTCTCCTTAACTAGTCGATAATCAAGGTACGACCGTTGGTTATTTCCCTAATCAGCAGACAACCCTAGATATGATTATAGGATTTAATCAAATGACAACCTGAAAAACCAGAGAGACCCAAATCCTAATCAACAAATGCATACGATAGTTCATTTAAATTAGATTGTTTAATCTCACAACACAACTCTCTACTATGTTATTTGTTACAAATATTAAAATCTTCATACGATAAATCCTTTAATTGACAATAGATTAAGTTGATAAATTAAATAGTGGCTAATTATCTAATTAACAAATATAATCATGAAAATAATTCAGTGAATAAACAAATACCCAAAAAGTAATAAAATAATTAAAGCATAAGAAATATCTCACAGTAGTGATGAATCAAAACTTCAATAACCTTCAACCAGAAAAATAGGTTTACTTCTTCATAGAGAGAAAAGAAAAATTTAGATATAGGGTTTCTTTCTTTTCTCCAATCCCCCTTTTTCACAATAGATTCCTCCCTTAAATACTCTCTCTCTCTTCTCTTTTAGAGTTCTATTTCAAATAAAGTACTAATAGATGAAATATTAAATTCGTAATTACAAAAATAACTAAAAATACAAAACACGTTAAACTAAAAATTATCAAGTCCACAGTTGACAGCACGCGCGCACGTCTTATCAACAAAGTTCTTCTGACGCTCATAATTTCTCCAAGAGAACAATCATTCTTAAACATCATCTTATAGCTCAATTTTATCACCAATTAATAGAATTGCACCTACAAAAGTAAAACACAAGTAAATCACTATTATTAAGTGCAAAATATCGATTTAAGAGAAGTAAACAATGCAAAATTAGTACATAAATTGTACTCTAATAGTACCCGACCCTATTTTTTCAAACGGGATTAAAAATAAGTCCAATATTCGACCTAAATATTATGGGCCCCCACAAGCCGTTAATCCCACAGGAATTTTTACCGTCAGAATCCATACCTTTTTTGTTTGGGGGGGGGGGGGGGAGGCACAAATGAAGCATATGAATGAGTTTAAAAATATTCTAAGTGCATAAAAAATGGTTTGTATGAAAGCGTTAAGTAATGTACTAATGTAGTCCAACAACTAAGTATATATTAACGATATTGTTTACTTTAGATACATAGTCCATCATGATTTTATTATCGAGCTTAACAACTTAAAATACTTTTACTTAATTAAGAGAATCCATGACTTATAAGTTATTTCAAGATCTCACGCGTGAGTTATTACAAACTCTCTTCCTTATATATTGCTAACTTTTTTTATTATTGATTTCTAAATTTCTAATTTTTAAAGTCATATGGAAGGCATGTAATAGAAACTTTAGTAAGGTTAGTTTTTTTTTTTTGTTGATTTTCCTGCAACGGCTAGTGCAAAATAGGTTTGACAAAAAGAATCGAATCTAGTATTTATGTACTATACATTTTTTAAAAAATTAATTAAAAATCGAGTGAACTCATGTGGGGCTCCAGTTCGTACCGAATTGTTTTAATTTTTCTAATTTAATTAAAATGTAAGAAACCATAATTTATTCAATATCTGGCAAAATTATGGTTTGTATTTTTTTAATTCATTAATTTATTTTAATTAAAAAGTAATTAACCCAAAAAAAAGAAAAAAATTACATTTGGGACTATCGTTATAATACTGTTATTTTGACCAATAAGGATTGGTGCCTTTTTTTTTTTTTTTTGTCCCAGATAAAAAAAAAAAATCAATACGGTATTCGGTGCAATTCTTGTTTCAATTTTTTTTTTAAAAAGGTTGGAATCTATATCGGCCAATTCTAATGAGAACTTTCGGATTGCCAACGCTAGTATGTAATCAGTATAAAGGAATACCTCAACAACAACGTACTATCTACTACTAAGATGTGCATATCAAATCCTGTACAATAATAATAAATGCAGCCTTATTATGATTCTATATTATCTTTTGAGCTATATTTCTCTTGATTAGTATTTCTCTTATTTATATAGCTTGTTAATTTGATGAACGTCTCTCTTTTCTGATGAGGTGCGGACATCCTTAACCTTAACTAGTGGATTTGCACCATGAACATATTTGTATGCCGGCATTGAAAAATGTTCATTGGAAAATTCCGTACGTTATAAATGTATGAATCCGCCTAGCATAGTATTTTATTTTACAAAATGGATCATATACATAAAAACATCTAAGAATGATTATTGTGTATACTAATTACTTAATTTCTAATACATAAACAATTAGCCTCTAATAGAAGAAGAATACGGTGAAGGAGGAGGTGGTGTAGCAACAAATCCTTCCATCATCAAAATCACTTGCTTCATTGTAGGCCTTAAACTAAACTCAGTCTCCACACACCAAAGTCCAATCTTCACCATCTTCTCCAATTCCTCCATGTCTACATGATCTGCTTCAATAACCAGATTTTGAACCTCACCAGCTTCATAGCAATGATAAGCCCAATCAATGAGAACCACTTCTTCGTCTCTCAATGTCTCATCCATGTTCTTTCTACAGCAAACAATTTCAAGCAACATAACTCCAAAGCTATACACGTCTGATTTCACCGTAATTGGACTGTTGTTGCTGTGCCATTCTGGAGCCGTGTACCCTCTTGTCCCTCTCAAAATTGTGTATGTTCTCGTTTGATCAGGCTTCAACAACTTGGAAAGTCCAAAATCCGATATCTTGGCCGTCCATGACTCATCCATGAGAATGTTCTGCGGTTTGATGTCGCAGTGGATGATTCTTGTTTCGCATTCGTCATGTAAGTAATGTATCCCTTTGGCAATCTCTAACGCAATCCTTCTTCTTTCGTTCCAACTTGGGCGTTGCTCGGATGTAAAAAGAAGATTTGCCAGAGAACCATTCTTCATGAACTCGTATACAAGAAGCCTGTTTGATCCTTCAGTACAAAAGCCTACCAATTGAACCAAGTTCTTGTGATAAGTTCTTCCAATTATCTTCATTTCGTTTCGGAACTCACTCTCTCCTTCTTCTACCATCTTTATTAGCTTCTTCACTGCAACCTCTTTTCCACCATTAATAGAGCCCTTGTAGACCCTCCCTGATCCTCCCTTGCCTATCTCCTCCTCGAAATTTTTGGTAGCCGAAACAAGCTGCTCGTAGCTAAATGACCTCAAATTGATTTCCTCAACTACATTTGGTGAACTAACTTGCCTTGAGATGATCTTGTTGCTCCATGATCTGATAAGCATAAACAAGATACAGAGTTGACATGAAAATAATCAAGGAAAGGGCAATTAGGAACAATACCAACAACTAGAAATTCCCTGCCAGTTTTCTTGTTGACAATCCTGTCACCACCTTTAGGGAAGCCGCCAATTCTAACTTTGACCAGAGATTTGATTCCACTGGAGTCATTTTTCATTCCGAATCTCAATGGAAGCTTGTGTTTATAGCACACTGGGTCTTTGTACATTGCCACAACACAATTACAATCACCCAAACATGCGTTTGAACAAGCTTCTTCATCAGGTATATGATTGATAAGATCATATTCGTCAGGCTCCCAGTAGATGTTTTCGAGATGAGAAATGTTGTAAATGTTGCTACCTTGATCTTCAAGGCAAGCATCTCCAGTGGAAAAATTTAACTTGCAGCCGTCCTGAGGCCGTTGATTATCATTGTAAATGAATCCAGGAGGACACAAGCAAGCAATTTTGGAACCATCAGGGCTGCAATAGCTATTCAACCCACAAGTTCCTTTCACTTGACAACGATCTTCTTCGTTGATCGCTGCCCAAACAATCTTGGAGCTCAAGCTACCATTAGTCTCAATTTGATGCTGATAAAGCCTGAAAATGCCATCAACATCAAGAGTAGCTGGATACAAATTTGTCCTATTAACTGAAAGACCCCCTCCAGTTAAATTCTTTACAGTAAACCCAGTTGAATTTCAAGATATAAACGCCCATCTCGGCCTAAATTCAATGTTACATTTTGTTCAGCAGCTGAATCAGTAAATGACGACCAATAAGCATATTTCGTCACTTGAATACTTATCTTTAGGAATGCAGTGAGACTTCCCCATGGTTCCATCCAAAGTTCAAAGTTTCCAACAGATTGATTCGTTAAAGATGTACTCGAACGGAGAGCAGTATTTTGAGCTAGCTTTTGGCCTACCAAAAGGGTGTCTGTTGGTCGATCAAAACTAGCCCAAACAATCCGAGAGCTTGAGTCGTACAACACGAAGTTACCTGAATCAAGCATTGAAGCAGCTACAGCACTGCTTTGAGTAGGCTCAGCTATAGACTGGACTTCGTCATTGGAGTTGCGAAGCAGGACTCTGCTGCCATCTACAGAGAACTGCAGAGCCGCACCAGATGAGAGCACGGGGCGCTCGCGTCGAGCAGTCCATACAATTGTTTTATTTGCTCGGTTGCTGCTGTCAATGAGCCATATTCCAACCTTGAAGCCATTGCCACTGGTGTAAAATCCGAAAGCAAAATGGCCAGAAGGAGAAGGCCAGAAATTTGGAGATGAGTTTGTGTAAAGGGTGGAGCCTGGGGCTATATTGTAATTGGATCGTGGGGATTGAGCCTGTGATGTGGAGAATAGATAGATGAATATTATAATGATCAGAAGAAAAAGCTTCATTTCCTCGGGAATACTAATATTTTTTTTTCTCATTTCATTAGTGCGACATGTATATGTTATAAGTTTTTTATGAAAAAGAAAATTCAACTTTAGCTTGGTCTCCTCTCGAGTTTGCAATTGCTCGGTAACTTCCGATCACCAAATGCAATTCAATGCTTCACACACGAGCTTGGGTTGACTCTTGGCCACACATTAATGGAGTCCAACAAAGCGGTGGTGTTCAAAAACAAAACTTCATCAGTTGACCTCATTTCCCAATTGTGAAAGCACAGAAAAATGTTGCGTATAAATTGACTTATGTGAAGTCCTGGTCTGCGATTCCTGCTCTAATTTATAAGTCAAAGAACGACATGTACTACGGTGCTTCACAAGTCTATGTGTTGATCTTAAAATTCTCTTAACAAGAGGTAAAATTGTCAGAGACTACCCTCGAGAAAATTAATATCTTAAAAATACTTTTAAATTATTATAAACCTCTATTTTATCTCTATTTTTTAAAAAAAGATAAAAAAAAATTCATTACCGCACCCTCATTTTTTTTCTTTATTTTTTAAATAAAAATAGAGTAAATTAAAATTTTACAATAATTTAAAATATTTTGAAGATTACCATTTCAAAAAGGGGGTAATTCGATTTTTTTTCCCCCTTTACAAGAGTCCATTCTATGCCCGTTTAGACAAGAGTTTCTATGCCGGAGTGTCCAACGTTGTTAAAAAGATAAGCTCAATACGCGATTCTAACATTTTAAATTCCCATGAACTCTAGTTCTTAAGGGGATTTTTGCTGTCGAAAACCATACTATTAAGAATTGGCTATATATAGAAACCACATAATCAACATTTGTAGTCGTTGACTAATTAACAATAACAAATAAACAACTCAACAGATTTTATTATCTCAATTTTTTTTGTTATTTATTGTAATAAATTTTATCGCTGAACTCTGATTAATTTTTTATCAAGTGTATGTGTGATTATATATTTTTTTAATTGAGTTGTAAATTGCTAATTTCAATCAAACGTCACATGAAAGGCATGCAATAGAAACTTTACGGAGGTTATTTTCGTCGTTTTACTCGTTTTCCCAAAACGGCTAGTACAAAAATCAGCTGAAAGGAATGCCTCAACGACAGCGTAATACCTGCGAAGATGCGCACCTCAAATTCCGTGCGCGCAGTCGGCGCACGTTAGCTTCGGCCCCCTCTTTGCGCCTCTCTCTTTCTCTCTCTCTTTTCCCCGCGAGACACCAAGGCAAAAAATCTCCTCCATTTCCTGCAAAACATACAAAGTTTTCAGCTCTGTTACAAAAATCCATCAGTTTTTTCAAAATTTAATTTCTGCCCTCGATAATCATCATAAATTTCAAATTAGTCCTTCCTCATTTTTTCGTACAATGGCTCCGGCCACCACCTCATCGGCGGAGGCTAGGCGGTTCATCGGCTCGCGCCGGAGAACGGAGGCGCCGCGACGAATGCTGTCTCCGTCTCCGCCGCCGAAGAAGGTGAAGTCGATGGAGGAGATACTTGCGAAGGCGCACTACGCGGTGGTGGAACGAGGCGACTACGGCGACGTCGGCTGCGAGCAATGCGGCTCCGGCGAGCGAGCCGAGGAGCTGTTGTTGTGTGATAAATGTGATAAAGGCTTCCATATGAAATGCCTGAGACCGATCGTCGTTAGAGTGCCCATTGGATCCTGGTTATGCCCCAAGTGCTCTGGCCAGAGACGTGTAAGAAGTAGGGGATTTTTGTTTCCGTTTTTGTTATTTTTTATATTTTAATTTTTGTTTTTAAATTATCTAACGTAAAATGTGGCAAAATAACTTGTGTTTTTATGTGTGTTTCAGGTTTTTCACAGAGGAAGATAATTGATTTTTTCAAAATTAAGAAGCCTAATCTGCCAGAAGAGAAATGTGACTCTCCTCAAGGTGCAATTTTGATTATTCAAGAACGTACATCTCTGTCTGTCCTATTAAAAAAAATTTAAAAACAACAACAAGGGTAAAATTTATCATGAACACGAGAACCAAATTAAAATTTTGAATGAAGGTTTGTGAAGATTATGTAATTAATTCTATGGGATTTCAAGGTGTGACCTATGTGTTAATCAAGTGGAGTCATGAGTTTAGTAATGGAATCACAAGATGTCGGCTTACTAATAATGACACAACCAGGAATGTATTTATTAACTTGTTGAACAATGTAGAGTAGGGATCAATCAATAAATTATATTACATATACAACCCCCTATAGAAACTATTCTCGCACAAACTGAGATGGCAATCATAAATACTGTTACATTAGTTTGCCGAAAATTTCTACTCTGGGAGTTTTCACATGCAGTATTGTACTTAATGAACTTTATTATTATAAAAATTGATTACATTTGGAATGCTTCATCCTTTTCATTTGATTACATTTTGGTCAAATACTTTGTTTGCAGCATTCACCTCAAGGAAGAGGAAAGACGAATAAGACTCATTATCGTCAACATTTGAGTTGTCTCAGCTAAAACAATGAGATAAAGAACCCAAAGCCCCATTGATCCCAAGTATATTCTGGATTACCACAAAATCAACTGAAGCCTAATTCATTCAATATAAAACCAAGAATTGAACAAAATAACTGAAGTGCAAATATGAATCTGCAGAAAACTAAATCCTAAGATAGAAAGTTTTAGATTAACTTCATCCATGTAGTTGATCCTACTTTTGGTCAGATACGTGGTCGCATAGCTAGGTTCTTGACAAATTTGAAAATGGTAAGCTTAATAAATTAATGGAACTGTATGATCTGCTTAACTTATTGTAAAAGCAATTAGTTTAGATTTTAATACAAGTGAAGTTTTAGGATAACCATTTAGATAAAGGAATACGAATGTTGAATAGTCATCAAGTAGTAAGCAAAAAGATTACTGCTACAGTGGATGTATGTAAACACGAATGCTTTAAAATGTGCATCAGTAATTCTGCTTAGCAAATGATGAACTTGTCACTTCCTAACATATATTCATGCCTCATGATTCCACTTGAGGTAGCTAGGTATGCTCTAAATTATGACAAGTGAAGGCCAGCAGGATGTTATAGTAATCATGCAATGAACATTATGAACAGCAATCTTGTTACAATAAATAAAAATATTCTGTGAGTTCAGACTTTAAAGAGCCTTTCTTTTTCATTCACTAGAATTGGAAGGCAGTGTTTGTGTGTCACAGAATATAAGTAAATAAAATTATGGGCTTAGATTGCTTCTCCTTTGCATTTGCTGAAATGATTATCGCTAATTGGTGTTTTCTATTTGTTACTTCTGGCTCAATCCTCAGATACTAGAAAGCGTCGAAGACGTTCTGCATCATTGGTGTTGCAAAAGAAGAGAAGGAGATTACTGCCTTTTACACCATCAGAAGATCGTTCCCAAAGACTAAGACAAATGGGCTCTCTTGCTTATGCTTTAACAGCATTGCAAATGGAATTCAGTGATGATTTAACTTATATGCCTGGCATGGCTCCTAGATCTGCTAACCAGGCTGATTTTGAAGAAGGTGGCATGCAGGTTTGCAGTTGTAACTTTACTTTCCTATTTGCTTTCCCTGAAGAACTTGTAGGCATTGATATTTTACATTATTTAAGTATATTGTTCTATTTATCAGGTTCTTTCCAAAGAAGATACGGAGACGTTGGAACAGTGTAGAGCAATGTGTAAAAGAGGCGAATGCCCTCCCCTTGTAGTAGTTTATGATTCATGTGAAGGGTATTTTTATCTTTAACTAATTTATAGTGCTAGCATTTGTATTTGATAATAGTACATTACGTAAAATAATGTTCATTTTGGATGCAGTTTTACCGTAGAGGCAGATGGCCAGATAAAGGATATGACATTTATTGCAGAATACATCGGCGATG
Source organism: Citrus trifoliata (assembly GCA_018350135.1). Taxonomy (NCBI): domain Eukaryota; kingdom Viridiplantae; phylum Streptophyta; class Magnoliopsida; order Sapindales; family Rutaceae; genus Citrus; species Citrus trifoliata. The sequence goes on from CM031390.1 coordinate 4,778,412, forward strand.
TGGATTTCATTAGAAATCGGGAACATGATGATTGTGACAGTATGATGACCCTTCTTCTGGCAACAGACCCATCTAAAAGTCTTGTCATATGTCCTGATAAACGTGGAAACATTGCTCGCTTTATCAATGGCATAAACAATTATACTCTGTAAGATTGTTTAACTCATCTTATTGTTTGTCTGTATTTTGACTATAGCAAAGATATATATACTCGTTTAGTTTATATACTTATACAAACTTGTTCCAGGCCATGAATTATGTTGTTATCCATCAACAAGTTGACTAGTGTAGCTCCAATGTACTCAGTACAATTTTTTGTTTCTTTTTGTGGTTTGGATTGACAGTATAATTAAGTCCAGGGATCTTAAAACATATCCAATTTTGTGCAGGGAAGGCAAGAAGAAGCAGAATTGTAAGTGCGTGAGATACAGTGTAAATGGTGAATGCAGGGTCTTTTTGGTTGCTACTCGTGATATTGCTAAGGGAGAGAGGCTATACTATGATTATAATGGATATGAGCAGGAATATCCAACTCATCATTTTGTCTGAGAAATCATAACGATATCAGTCTAACAATCATACAGAATTGAGATGCAATTTTGGAACCAAAATAGATCTCTTTCTTTCTAGTATTCTTTTTGGCAGATTACTTATTATTGTTGCATGGTCAACATATATTCAAAATTGTACCCATGGGTCATTTAATGTAATTTATGATTTAGAGCTGGCCCATTCTTTGGTAACGAGGGAATAGAGCAGGCGAAAGAAAATCTTTTTGGGAGGTTTGCATGTTAAGAAATTTAGAAGATGATGTTTAGTACAGAAACATTTTTTTGCAAGTCGATTTAATGGAAATCTTTACCTTTCATCTGATTTCTGTCAGTCTTGGCATTGATGATGATTTATTATCTTTTTTATCTAATATTTCATCTTTCCATAATTCTTCTTCAGTCCAAAGAAATTTTATATTCCACCCATCCTCTTATGATGCTTACCCAACATTTGAGGGAGATGAAAAATAGTGTTTTGATGCAGTTTGACCCTTCATATGATGCCTCAGAATCGGATTGAGCACTTTGTTGCAGAGTTCTTCAGAGATGTAAATTTCTTCTTCGCTTCATCCCTAGGATCTTACAAGTCAAGGATTCTTATCATGACATATACAACAAGGTGATACCTTTCTCCTCTTTTTTAATTTGTACAATTGCATAGATACAAAAAATTTCTTCATCATGGGATGTCCAAATTAGGAACACTTGCTGAATTGATTTTCTGAAATCTTGATTGTTCTCACTCTCACTCATACTAGCAGAGTTGCAGGTGAATCATATATAAAATAACTTCTATTTATTTATAAACCTTTCTGACTGCATCAGGAAGAAACGTTAGAAAATATGCATCTTCTGTCTTTCATCCTCTTGTTTAGTTTCAATACCTTTTCTGAATCATGTTATCGTTTAGATTATCGATTGGCTTTTCTTATGTTAATACGACTTTCAGATCCCCGGAGGTACTGCTATGCTCTGTCTATTTTCTGAAAGGCTCTGTGACATTATTGTGTTTGCGATTTGTTTAATTTTGGCAACTGCATCTGATATTTTATCTTTACTCTAATTGCTGTAGTGTACAATGAATATCTCTCTTTATATTTCGATCATAATACTCTTGCTACTATTTAGCTTCCATATGAATCAAGTAGATTTCATCTAGACTAGACGACTCAACATTCACTCGCTATTTTATAGGTGCATGAACTTTCATTTTTATGATTTTATTATTGGTCTTCCTTCTATTAAATCCACTGAATCCTGATGCATTTTGTCCATAATCAGGTCTCGACAGATTCAAAAGGATCAGAGACATTGCAAATCACTTCATGCTACGGATGTTTTATTTGCCTCATACATATTGATGTACTATGTTCGTCATATCAGTTTGATGAAAACATTGACGAAGAAGTCTGTGGGAGTAGTTTATGGTGTCTGTCTATAGAATGGATGGTTACGTATAGTGTCGAGTTGAGTTGATTTTAATTGTTTTTGAAGCTGCCTCAATATTGGAGTAGACAGGAGCTTTTACGAAATGTATTGTTCATTTCATGTAGATTTGTTCGATTTACATCCTTTACATTATATACCCTACGGAAATTATCAGTCATATATTCTTAAATGATACTCGTATCAAACGTGTTACAATACTTTTCACGTATATCACTCGCTACCCTAAGTTGACAAAACACTTATGTCGTCAACCAATCCATTAATTGTCATTTACAAGCGCGGACATCATAAGAATAATCTAGTCTTTTAAGATAGAAGAAATTTTGATTAAAAAAAATAACATGTCATCTCATTCACCTAGTAAAACATGACATGTCATATGATATATATTGATAAAAATGACATGTCATCCAATTTTCGGATAATTATTAATAATTGTTTAAACAAAGTTACTTTATAACTGAATCTACTCTTCTGAAATTTAACCTAAATTTTTTAAGATTTACTCCTCCAAGTTTCAACTGAAATTTTTTATGGTATAATATGTATAATTGTAAATAATATGTTACTAATAATTTTTATGGTATAATATGGATATTTTTTACGGATAATTGTTAATAATATATACATTAATAATTCATATTTTTTTTAATAAAAAAAGTGTATTGTTAATAAAAAAAAATTGTGTATTGAAAATTTATGTTAATTTTTTGGATAAATTTTTCTTTTTACCTCATTTCGAGTTTCAAGGGCGAAATAGTCAATTTGTCACAATTCCGTTAACTTTTTAACAGCAGTTAACCGATTGATGAACGATAGAAGTATTTTGTCAACTTAGGGTATACGAGTGATATACATGAAAAATATTGTATTACGTTTGATACGAGTATCATTTAAAAGTATATGATTGATAATTTTCCTATGCACTAAGTGTGTGTTTGGGATTGAGGTGTTGTACCTTAAAAGTTATAACTGCTGTAGAAAAAAAGTTGTAACTATAAAACAAAAGTTAGTAATATGTAGTAAATATAAATCTTAAATAATAATTTTGACAAAATTATTAAAGATATAAAAGATTTTCTATAATATAAGTGAAAAACTATATTAACATAACTCTAAGTATAGCAGATAATGTTTATCAAACATTTTAGTGCTGTAATTTGGAAGATACAGCTGCTCAACCTTAATCCTAAACGCACCATAAGACATATTTGGTGGTAGTGTTAAAGCATGAATAAGATATTTAGATGGGTAAATTTTGAAATATCCCCCTTTGAATTAACTAGCATCCTCATTTTTCGTTGAAAAGATAAAGGAAAAATGACAGTGGTGTTGATGATTTTTTTTTGGATCTATTTAACAAAAATGAGGTTAAATTAAGATTTAAAAAAGTAAAAAGGTGATTTCAAGATAATGTTTATGTATTAAGATAAGAGGAAAGAATTACAATATGTTCTATTTTTACTATTTAAAAACATTAAATTAATTCAAGCAAACTTTGTGGACCGACCCATTGGAGCAAGCTCAGGCTTGCATTAACTTATGGGCCATGAGTCGATTGGTCTGCAAACCCCCTGGAGTTTCAATTCATTTGGCGGTTCGGCCTGCCCATAAGAAACCTGCATTTAAAGCATTCTTCATTTTAACATAAATATTTTTTATGTCAAATTTTAAATTTAAAAAATCAATTATTCGATTTAATTTTTTTCTGAAGTTTTTTTTTTTCAATCATCAAAATATTGATAAAAAGAAACAATTGAAGAGTTTTAAATTCTTTTATCAAATATTAAAGGGGCTTCTTGGGCTTATCCACGAAAAGCCTGCCAAGCCCACCAAAAATTAAAAACTGGAGCCCTCCTACATTTCTTTTACCCAGCAAATATTAGGGATGGCAATAGATTGGATCTGATCTAAAATTCACGTGATCCAAATTCAATCGGATCATATTTATGTCAATTTAAAATGAATTTGGATCGGATTTGGATATTGATGTGCAGATCTAAGACGGATTTGGAGCAGGTCTAGATCTATCCTAATATCTAAATCCACATCCACCCATCTTTTTATTTAATTTTATTTTAAAAGTCTCTTAACAATTGCAAAATATAATGATAATAAATTTTATTTATAGCATATTTGTGGTATTTACCATGCATTTAAATTCTTAAAACTTAAAGGTTAGTTTTGTAAATTCCAACTCATATCTGCCTCATTGCCATCCCTAACAAATATTATGGTAATTGCATTAGATTCAATTTTAAAGCTCCCAACATCCAAGCCAATGTTATGACACTATTAAGTGTTCAATTAATCATATTATATTGACTCATTTTTATCTAATATAATTATGTTGAATTTTTTTAATTTAAAATTTCTTTCGGTATATTTAAATTTTAGAAAACATTTTAAGAGATTAAATCTAAAGTAAGATCATAGTATTCTGATCCCAAGTAATTTGGCTATTAATTTGAACAACCACATCTATATAATATCACATCTTTATATATAGTCTGTTGTATACTACTATTATTCGCTAGTGTTTTATCCACAGCTTCTTGTTATTTTCTGCTATTATTGTGTTAAATATTTTTCGCCACTGTTTGTGTTGTTATTTTACAATAGTTTTTTATGCAATTGATGTTTTTTAAGATTAATCTTAAGTGACCATAAATTGTTGACATCGAATGTAATTATAGAATTATTTACAAGGGTAAGAGGTGATAGTAGAGTGAATAATGAGTATAGGTAGGCGATGATAGTGGTAAGGGGGGAGTAGGGGGAGGGGAACTTGACAAAGTAAGTAAATCTAGTTTGAGAGGAATGATGAGAAAATATAAAATAACAAGAGAAAAGTATTGGAATATATAGAATTTAAAAATTCATTTGTTGTCTATTTTGATATTGAAAGCCATGCAACAGGTTGTGCACGTTTTAATGTCAGCTAGGATTTAAATAAAATGAATATGTAAGATGTATGTACAGATGTATTAGATGAATAACGTTTTTTAATAGTGATTCGGGTCATTATATTAAAAAAATTAAAAAAATTAAAAAGAAATGTAATGTGCGAGAGTGGTTACTTAGTGTCCCACTTCTACTGAATAAAAGAAATAGAACATGTTTAATCGATTTTAAAGATGTATATGCCATTTTAAAAAATTGTCAAAGAAACTACCGTCGATGAAAAATAATATTTCGTATTAAATTTTCTCAAATAATCCTGTAATTAAAGATATTATTTAACAAACTACGTGCTAATAAAAAAAATAACTTTGAAAAATGAACATTATAAGTAAATACAGTGTGGTATTCGTGAAAAGTGACGTATGCCCCATGTACGAACCATCATAAAAATACTATAAACCTCTTGCGGTTTACGTCATTGTTTATATATACTACACTGTGTTTAATTATGTTGTTTACTCTTCAAATTGTTTTTTAATTAACATGTAGTTTGTTAAAATAATGTCTTCATTTTGTGGATTATTTGAGAAAAATTTATGTGAAAGATTATTATTCATGGACGGTACTTTCTTCAATAATTTTAAAAAGTTATTTACATATTAAAAATCCATTAAAAAGTGTTCTATTTCTCTTATTAAGTAAAAGTGAAACACTAAGTAACCACCATTGCACATTATATTTCCTTTTAATTTTTTTAATATAATGACCAAAATGACAATTAGAAAACGTTGTTACACCTATTACATCTTTATATATAGTCTGTTGTATACTACCATTATTCGCTAGTGTTTTATACACAGCTTCTAGCTATTTTTTGCTATTATTGTGTTAAATATTTTTTGCCACTGTTTGTGTTGCTATTTTACAGTAGTTTTTTATGCATTTGATTTTTTTAAGATTAATCTTGAGTGATTTAAATTGTTGACATCGAATGTAATAATAGAATTATTTACTACTGTAAGAGGTGATAGTAGAGTGAATAATGAGTGGAGGTAGGCGATGATAGTGGTAAGGGTAGAGTAGGGGGAGGAGAACTTGAAAAAGTAAGTAAATCTAGTTTAAGAGGAATAATGAGAAACTATAAAAAAAAAACAAGAGAAAAGTATAAGAATATATAGAATTTAAAAATTCATTTATTGTCTGTTTTGATATTGAAAGCCAAGCAATAAGTTATGCATGTTTTAATGTCAGCTAGGACTTAAGGAAAATGAATATGGAAGATGTATGTAGAGATGTACTAGATGAACAACATTTTTTTAACAGTGATTCCGGTCAGTATATTAAAAACATTAAAAAGAAATGTAATGTGCGAGGGTGATTATTTAGTGTCCCACTTTTGCTGAATAATAGAAATAGAACATGTTTAATCGATTTTAAAGATATATATGCCTTTTTAAAAAATTGTTGAAGAAAGTACCGTCGATGAAAAATAATATTTCGTATAAAATTTTGTCAAATAATTCTGTAATTAAAGATATTATGTTAACAAATTACGTGCTAATAAAAAAAATAATTTTGAAAAATGAATATTATAAGTAAATATAGTTTAGTATTCTTGAAAAGTGACGTATGCCTCATGTACGAACCATCATAAACATACTATAAGCCTCTGGAGGTATACGTCATTGTATATATATACTACACTGTGTTTAATTATGTTTTTTACTCTTCAAATTTTTTTTAATTAGTATGTAATTTGTTAACATAATGTCTTCATTTTCTAGATTATTTGAGAAAAAATTATGTGAAATATTATTCTTTATGCACGGTACTTTCTTTAACAATTTTAAAAAGTCATTTACATATTAAAAATCCATTAAAACATGTTTTATTTCTCTTATCAAGTAAAAATGGAACACTAAGTAACCACCCTTGCACATTATATTTCCTTTTAATTTTTTTAATATAATGACCCAAATCACAATGAGAAAAAGTTATTACAGCTATTACATCTTTATATATAATCTCTTGTATACTACTATTATTCGCTAGTGTTTTATCCACAACTTCTTGTTATTTTTTGCTATTATTGTGTTAAATGTTTTTCGCCACTGTTTGTATTGCTATTTTACAATAGTTTTTTATGCACTTGATATTTTTTTAAGATTAATCTTGAGTGACCATAAATTGTTGACATTGAATGTAATAATAGAATTATTTACTACTGTAAGAGGTGATAGTAGAGTGAATAATGAGTGGAGGTAGACGATGATAGTGGTAAGGGGGGAGTACGGGGAGGGGAACTTGACAAAGTAAGTAAATCTAGTTTGAGAGAAATGATGAGAAAAAAAGAGAGAAAAGTATTAGAATACATAGAATTTAAAAATTCCTATATTGTTGGCATTGATATTGAAAGCCAAGCAACAAGTTGTGCATGTTTTAATGTTAGGTAGGACTTAAGGAAAATGAATATGGAAGATGTATGTAGAGATGTACTGGATGACCAACGTTTTTTAACAGTGATTCGGGTCAGTATATTAAAAAAATTAAAAAGAAATGTAATGTGCGAGAGTGGTTACTTAGTGTCCCACTTCTACTGAATAATAGAAATAGAATATGTTTAATCGATTTTGAAGATGTATATGCCATTTTAAAAAATTGTCGAAGAAAATACCGTCGATGAAAAAAATATTTCGTATTAAATTTTCTCAAATAGTCATGTAATTAAAGATATTGTTTTAACAAACTACGTGCTAATAAAAAAATAATTTTGAAAAATTAACATTATAAGTAAATACAGTGTAGTTTTCGTGAAAAGTGACTTATGCCCCATGTACGAACCATAATAAAAATACTATAAGCCTCTGAAGGTATACGCCATTGTTCATGTATACTACACTGTGTTTAATTATGTTGTTTACTCTTCAAAATATTTTTTTATCAGCCTGTAATTTGTTAACATAATGTCTTCAATTTCTGGATCATTTGAGAAAAATTTATATCAAAGATTATTCTTCATGGACGGTACTTTCTTCAATAATTTTAAAAAGTCATTTACATATTAAAAATTTATTAAAACGTGTTATATTTCTTTTATCAAGTAAAAGTAGAACACTAAGTAACCACCCTTACACATAATATTTCCTTTTAATTTTTTTAATATAATGACCCAAATCACAATTAGAAAAAGTTGTTGCACCTATTACATCTTTATATATAGTTTGTTGTATACTATCATTATTCGCTAGTGTTTTGTCCACAGCTTCTTGTTATTTTTTGCTATTATTGTGTTAAATATTTTTCGCCACTGTTTGTGTTGCTATTTTACAATAGTTTTTTATGCACTTGATGTTTTTTTAAAATTAATCTTGAGTGACCATAAATTGTTGACATCGAATGTAATAATAGAATTATTTACTACAGTAAGAGTTGATAGTAGAGTGAATAATAAGTGTAGGTAGGCGATGATAGTGGTAAGGGTAGAGTAGGGGGAGGGGAACTTGACAAAGTAAGTAAATCTAGTTTGAGAGGAATGATGATAAAATATAAAAAAAATAAGAGAAAAGTATTAGAATATATAGAATTTAAAAATTCATTTATTGTCTGTTTTGATATTGAAAGCCAAGCAACAGGTTGTGCATGTTTTAATGTTAGCTATGAGTTAAGTAAAATGAATATGGAAAATGTATGTAGAGATGTACTAGATGAACAACGTTTTTTAACAGTGATTCGGGTCAGTATATTAAAAAAATTAAAAAGAAATGTAATGTGCGAGGGTGGTTATTTAGTGTCTCACTTTTACTGAATAATAGAAATAGAACATGTTTAATCGATTTTGAAGATGTATATGCTGTTGTGCAAATTTTAATGTACTCGCAAGCGCACGAATCTATTGTAGTATAGATCAATGGTGACGAGTGTCGATCCCACGAGGAGGTGGATTTTAATTATATATAGAATTAATTTTGTAAATAGGTGGTTGGAATTGTGGTGGAAGTGATTTAAATTACCCTAAAATTGGAATTGAAATGGCGATAAGAACTTCTAAAATTGGAATTAAAATGACGAGAATAAATTGAAGAGGAAATCTATTAAAATGACGTACTTGGGTATCTGGATCCGTATCAACATGTATCATGGGCTAAATAATCCGTATTAATACCAATTAAATCATGAGGGGGGAATCCACACCTCATGAACCACGCTCTAATAAATATGGTGCTAAGGGCTTATCGTGCCAAATAATAATAACCTTGTACTAGAGGGCCGGTGAAACCAAGGCGGTACTAGACAAGATTAGTATTATTTGTCGACGAGAAGTCAAAACATCCACAAAAACTAGAGGGGAAGAGAAAATAAATTTACCAAATAAAGCCCATGACACATGTTGAGACTTCACCTTCAACCCAAGCTTGAAAGAAAATTAGCCACTCATAATTGAACTAGGGGCAAAATGGGAATTTATTAAAATACGAAGAAATACAAGATAGAGAGGGAATTACAGAAAATGGATCCCAAAAATGGATTTAGAGATATCAAATTAGGGGGGGGGAGGCCCCCTTTTTATAGATACATGGAGTAAATCATGGCCATCGGATTAAAAACAGTTTGGACGCTCAGGATTGCGCCACGTCATCAGTCAACAGTCCACGGTTTGACCACGCGGATGAACAGTAACACGGTTTGACCCGGATGAACAGTAACGCGGTTTGGTTGAAAATAATCCTGTGTGATGCATGCACCGTACGCGAGATTTTTCGTCCACTGATATGCTGCCACGTCACCATCAACAATATATAAGAATTTTAGTCCAACAGGATCGTGACACCTCATCAGTCAATGCCACATCATCGGTCAATGCCACGTCATCGATTTGTCTATATGAACAGTGTCGTGAACAGTAACGTAGACAGTACCGTACCCGTGAATAGTACCGTACATGTGAATAGTGCCATTTTTCCTTTTATACTCCTCCTAAGGTTTTCAACCGTCCTGATTTCAAAAGTGATGTCCGTTTTGCCGTCTGAGTTCTCCTTTATTGTGAAATGACTATAATGCCCCTAAAATACATAAATTACTTAATTAAAATAAAACACATGTAATTAAACCACAAGAATGTTAAATACATAAAAGTAAGGGTTGTTAGTAAGACTTGAAATGTAAAATGACGGTTTTCTCCTTTATAAATATGCATTTTCTAACACTCAACACACCCCCCAACCAGCTGATTGCTAGTCCCTAGCAAATAAAGCGAAAACAAAATTCAAATTTCAAAATGATTTTTTTTTTTTTTTTGAACACTCGTATTTATTCAATCAGATTAATGATAGTGATCAAAGAAAAGTATAAACATTATCTCTAGTCTAAAGAAACATCACATCTACATCAACCATCCACATGAATCAGCCCAGTAGACTTTGTTATAGCTACTTTCAAGAATGACATGTCTAACCCCAAATTCTCACTGGAAGTAGTGACACTCTCACAAAGAAATTAAACCCAATAAAAATAGTCACTCCAATGAATGGTAATTGAGAGAGAAAATAATAAAGGAGTGATATCACATGCTCTCACCAAGATGAAAGAAATATGCCCTCAGTTTAGAAATAATACGATCTCAATAAAAATGCTAGTCAACCCACTTTATTCATCTTTTTTTTTTTTTTTTTTATGCATCACTACATCTTTTTTAGCCCATATAACTAGCTTCTATTTCAGATTATAGTTCCCTAAAATCAAGAAGGACTTTTATTAGGACGTAATGTAGGTTAAGGACATGGTTAACAAAGAATGGAAATAAGGAAAACAAAGTGTATGTTTGAGAAAAGAAATGCAGAGATTTTTTTTTTTTTTTTTTGGAAGTTGCAAGGTGGATTTCACCTTTTATTGTTCTTTTTTATTCTTTTGAAACAACAACTTTTGTTTTTGATTTTTTTTTTTTTTGGCATAACTTCACTGAACAAAATAATTATTTACATTTTTCTCAAACATAAATAGGTGATGTAACTTATAAGACATCGGGTAATACTCCAAATCGGAGTGGGTCAAGATGATAAGTTGACAAAGAAAATATTTTTTTTTTTTTAAAGGCTCAAAAGGGTTAACTATGGATATATCACAAAAGGGATGGCTAGAAAGGCTCAAACGGATCAAAGATGGCCTTTCCATCGTCTTTTAGGGTTCTAAATAATCGTCCATATCTACTAGTTAGATGGGCCTCCAAAAGTAGCAACACACATTTTTTTTTATTTTACAACAATTTTTTTTTTAAGGGTTAACTCAAAAGAAAACTAGAGATTGTGTATAAAATTATAACCTACAAAGCTGTATGAAGAATGGGCAAAAGGGTTACTCTCCAAGAAAAATAATAGGCTCAAAAACTCACTTGGTACTTATTATGACATGTTCATTCCTTCAAGCAACTCATATTTGTCTCCGACATCAACATGTAAAGTAGCAAACATAGTGTAACATCACTTAAGACCAAAGATAATACAAATACTAAAATTTGAAATTCATCATGTCATCCAATATTAAAACAAATCACACATTTTTTTTTTTAAACAACATTCTACCCCCCAACATATTCTAAGCATGAAAGGAAAATATGCATGCAGAAATGCGAAAATGACACAGAAAAACTAATTAGAAAAGTTACACTTAAAATGATGGAAAAAAAAATGATTTTTTTTTTTTTAACTTAGAAGATGCGTTTCTAGAAGCACTACACTCCATATTCAGCCATCTTCGACTCAAAAGTTGGAAAATGTATATTTATAGAGGAGAAAATAAAAAGAAGAAGAAAATGAACATTAAAACTTAATAAAGAAAAATAAATATATTTTTTTTTTGTTTTTTATTTTTTTTTATTATTTTATTTTATTTTTTTTTTCGAACAATGAAGATGCGTTTCTAGAGTAACTACACTCCATATTCAGCCATCTTCAACACAAAAAGTTAGCAACAGTTAGTTTCTACAACAAAAAATTAGTAAAAACTTAACCAAGATTCCACATTTGTCGACTATTCCCTCCCCCCAACCAGAACGAAACATTGTCCTCAATGTTTGAAAGGAAAGAAGTAGAGTTTAGAAGACATCACCTGGGTGGTGCAACACAGAAGAAAATATTTACAAGCGGAGAGTTAAATCTAATTTGTACTTCTTACTGCCGCTACTGTTACCATCATTATTTGGACGCTCCAACACAAAGGTCCAGGGGTTTGGCTCTGGTCTATAAGCTTGTAACATATCAAGTAGCTCATTAGCAGTGTGAGCACAAATAAAAAGTTTTTTCGCATGGGAAGGAATGAAGTAGTTTTTTATTGCATGATTAAGAAATGCGATAAAACCATCATAAAAGTTATTGACATTTAACAAACCGATGGGTTTCTGGTGGATGTGCAGATGGGCCCAAGATGCTAGTGTGATAAGTGCCTCTAGTGTTGCAAGATCTCCTGGAAGAAAAATAAAAGCATCAGCATAACTAAGCATTTCAGTTATTCTTTCTTGCATACCTGAGACGACTAACTCTTCTCCAGTTGATGAGTCAGACGAACTGCCCAATGGTTTTAGGACTCTTGGGATGATGCCTAACACTTGACTTCCTCTGATAAAAGCTGCTTCTGAGACCATTTTTGATAACCCTCGGTTACCTCCTCCATACACCAAGTGTAATTTTCTCGCTGCTATACTTCGACCAAGATCTATGGCTGCCTCAACGAACTCTTTATGTTTGCCATAGGTAAATCCAGAAAGTACACAAATGTTCTTGAATTGTCTATTGGGAGTAGCTGCCATTGTGATACTTCTCAAAAATAATTTGTGAGTGCTTGACAAAAGAAATCACATTTAAGAGTCTTGGTGACAGTAGGTCACAGCTGTGTATGAGGTAACATGTCAGTGTCAAATAACGCGTAAAGCACATGGCTCGTGAGTAAAAAAGAAAACAGTAAAAGGAAAAAAAAACAAACAGTAATTAAATTATTAAAGACAATAATGCAAACAATAAAATAACAGTGAAATGAAATAAAATAACAATAAAGTAAAAGGATATTTACAGGTAGTTGCGACTGTGGCTCACATCTTCCTCTGGTTTTACGTCCAGAAACGGCTTGAACGCCCTCTATGGGTCGAGGATAGGCTTCCCATCCAGTTTTCTTATAAACTGGCAAACAGGGTCGTTTATAGTCAGATTCCCGAGACTATATCGTGCATGCTCTTTCTGGAATAATGGCCATAACTGGAGAATCGCTCCTTGCACATATCCACTGGGATGCGTTTCAAGAGACAAAAGGATATCGTCTAATGACTCCTTATTCAAGTCATCCCTAATGAATTGAATCTTATCTTCCCTGTTATCAGACACCATTCCTAAAGAACATGGGTTTCTACCGCAACTCATTCTGGCACACTTATGACAAGCAACAGAAATTCTTCGAGCTCGTCGTTTTCTTGCATAATTTCCTTTACCACAACCAGGCATGAATGCAATAAATTTTGGAGGTAACTCACCTGCCAATCGTACTTTCGCCTCGATTAACCAACGGATGTCAGCAGGTATGTTATTCTTCATGAGTAATCGCATGCGTTCGGACCGAGCTTTGTAGATCGTAAAGAGGGCATTCTGAGGAAGTGAAGGGAATCGCTTGTGAAGCTTTGCTAAGATCTCATTTCTATCCATACCTTCGCCTCAGAATGTCAGTTATTATGGGAAACTGAAGTAACCGACTTGATTGTCACGGAGTACCGTTATCCGCCACTTCACCGGGGTAAGAAACGAAAGCACACAAACAGAAAAACAAATTAAAACACACAAAGAAAATTAAAATCGTCCTCTTATTGAATTTACCTCAAGCTCCAACTGGATGTCGTAAACACTTCTCTCAATGTCTCTGAGTTGGCGTTCTAAACCCTCAACATAAGCTACTAACTCTGGTGGTTGTAGAGCCCAAATGCGATGTGTTTTACAAAATTGAATTTGCCTTTTAAGATGAGTTTTGACACGTTGAAGTGGTTTAAGAATGTTCAGGAGGAACGGTCTAAGTAAGGTACTCATGATTAAAAATAATAAGGGAACACTTAATAGTTAAACAAACACACTTATGCAAAAATAATTTCAATAAGAAAGAAAAAATCAAATCAACGAAAAGAAGAAAAAAAAAAAATTCAATTCAAATTTGGTGGGTCACTCAAATTTATTTCGGTGTCTTCTCCATGTGGTTGGTACTCTAGATATGGCTTTAATCTTTGACCATTAACTTTAAACGTGACACCGTTCTTTGGGTCCTTAATTTCAATTGCCCCATGTGGAAAAACAGTATGAACAATAAATGGACCAGACCAACGAGAGCGTAACTTACCTGGGAATAGGTGCAAGCGAGAATTGAATAAAAACACTTTCTGACCTGGAGTGAAAGATTTTCTCATAACGTGCTTGTCGTGGAAGACTTTCATTCGCTGCTTGTAAATTTTGGCATTTTCATAGGCATCATTGCGAATTTCCTCAAGTTCTGCCAGTTGTAATCTTCTTTCCGAGCTAGCTTGCTGCATGTCAAAGTTGAATTTCTTGATGGCCCAATACGCACGATGCTCGAGTTCCACAGGTAGGTGGCAAGCTTTTCCATACACTAGCCTGTAGGGTGACATCCCAATCGGGGTCTTGAAAGCCGTTCTATATGCCCATAATGCATCATCAAGTCGTAATGACCAATCTTTTCTGTCTGGCCTCACCGTCTTTTCTAATATGTGCTTTATTTCTCGATTGGAGATCTCAACTTGGCCACTGGTTTGCGGATGATACGGGGTCGCCACTTTGTGTGTGATTGAATACTTTGTCAAAAGAGATTTGAATGCTTTGTTACAAAAGTGGGCACCACCATCACTGATTATCGCTCGAGGGAATCCAAAGCGTGAAACAATGTTGCTTTTCAAAAATCCTATCACCACCTTATGATCATTGGTTCGACATGCAATTGCTTCTACCCATTTTGATACATAGTCAACAGCAACCAATATGTATTGATGGCCAAAAGAAGAGGGAAAGGGTCCCATGAAGTCGATACCCCATACGTCAAAAATCTCAACCACTAAAATTGGATTTAGTGGCATCATGTTCCTTCGCGTAATGCTCCCCATTCGTTGACACCTATCACATGAAGAACAGAAAGTATAAGCATCTCGAAATATAGTTGGCCAATAAAAACCACATTGTAAAATTTTAGTCGCTGTTTTCTTAGCACTGAAATGGCCTCCACAAGCTTGTTCATGGCAGAATGAAAGGATATTCTGAATTTCACTTTCTGGAACACATCGTCTAACAATTTGGTCTGCACAATACTTGAACAAATATGGGTCATCCCAAAAGAAATTCTTTATCTCTGCAAAGAATTTAGCCTTGTCTTGCTTGGTCCAATGCTCTAGAAGTTTACCTGTAACAAGATAATTAACTATATCAGCATACCAAGGTAATACTTCCACATTCATTAATTGTTCATCTGGAAATGACTCATTCAATGGTAATGGATCTGTAATTGTGTCAAAATGTAGACGAGAGAGATGGTCCGCCACAACATTTTCTGTCCCTTTTTTATCTTTGAATTCCAAGTCAAATTCCTGCAAAAGTAACACCCAACGAATTAGTCTAGCTTTTGCATCTTTCTTTGTGAGAAGATATTTCAGAGCAGCATGATCTGTGAAAATAATTATTTTACAACCAATGAGATAAGATCGAAATTTTTCCAATGCAAACACTACTGCTAGCATTTCTTTTTCCGTAGTTGAATAGTTCAACTGTGCATCATTCAATGTCATACTAGCATAGTAAATAACGTGGGGAATTCGATCAACTCTTTGTCCTAATACTGCTCCTACTGCATAATCAGATGCATCACACATGAGCTCAAATGGTAAGCTCCAGTTTGGGGGCTGAATGATGGGTGATGATGTCAACAAATGCTTTAATTTTTCAAACGCAACAAGACATGAATCATCAAAGACAAAAGATACATCCTTAGCAAGTAAATTGCATAAGGGTCTAGAAACTTTGCTAAAATCTTTAATGAAACGTCTATAAAAACCAGCATGCCCAAGGAAAGATCTTACTTCTCTGACTGTTTTGGGTGGAGGAAGATTAGAAATGAGATCCACCTTGGCTTTGTCAACCTCAATACCTTTGCTCGAAATGATGTGACCGAGAACAATACCTTGTTTTACCATAAAATGGCACTTCTCCCAATTTAAGACTAAGTTCTTCTCGATACATCTCTGCAGAACTAGTGTTAGATGATGTAAACATTGATCAAACGAGTCACCAAAGACAGAAAAATCATCCATAAAGACTTCAAGGAAACGTTCAACCATATCAGAAAAAATGCTCAACATGCATCGTTGAAATGTAGCAGGTGCATTACATAATCCAAATGGCATTCTCCTATATGCAAATGTGCCAAAAGGGCAAGTGAAAGTGGTTTTCTCTTGATCTTTTGGTGCTATGGGGATCTGATTGTATCCTGAATAGCCATCTAGAAAGCAATAAAATTCATGGCCTGCTAATCTATCAAGCATTTGATCGATAAATGGTAAAGGAAAATGGTCTTTACGTGTGACAGAATTTAATTTTCTATAATCAATGCATACACGCCATCCTGTAGTCACTCTAGTTGGTATCAATTCATTATCAGCATTGGTAACTACTGTAACTCCTGACTTTTTGGGGACAACTTGTACAGGACTGACCCATGAACTATCAGAAATTGGGTAAATGATACCTGCATCTAATAGCTTAAGGACTTCTGTTCTAACAACTTCTTTCATATTAGGATTTAACCGACGTTGCATTTCCCTAGTAGATTTAGCATTTTCATCAAGGTGAATGTAATGCATGCAATCTGCAGGGTTTATACCTTTTATGTCTGCTATGGTCCATCCTAATGCTCCTTTATGCTCTTTTAAAACATCCAACAACTTACCTTTTTGTTCGTCATTGAGGGATGAAGATATGATTACCGGTAGAGCACTTTCTTCCCTCAAAAATGCATATTCCAATGTGTTGGGCAATGGTTTGAGCTCAAGTTTTGGTGGTGATTCTGATGATGGGATGAGTTTCTTCTCTGATGGTGCTAGTTGTTCAACTCTTGACTTCCATTGATTAGTGTCCATAGATGGTGCTGAGTCAAGTAGGGCGTTGACATCTTCAACCGATCTGTCAATATCAAAATCCAAACCAAAGTGAGTTAAACATGTTTGTAAAGGATCATCACTAAGGTTTGAAATAAATGAGTCATCAACTAATGCTTCAATTAAATCCACATCAACAATTCCATCATCTGCATTGTGAGGTTGTTTGGCAATGTTGAAAATGTTTAGTTCCATAGTCATGTTGCCGAAGGACAACTGCATATTTCCAGTTCTACATTGAATGTGAGCATCCGCAGTTGCCAAGAAAGGTCGGCCTAGGATAATGGGGATGTGCTTCCTTGAATCCTGTATTGGTTGAGTGTCAATTACAATGAAATCAACAGGAAAATAAAATTTGTCTACCTGGATAAGCACGTCCTCCACAATACCACGAGGTATTTTCGTGGACCGATCTGCAAGTTGTAACACCACTGGAGTTGGGTGTAATTCGCCAAGTCCAAGTTTCACAAATACTGAATAAGGCAACAAATTTACACTAGCTCCTAAATCCAACAAAGCATTCTCAATTGTGTGGTTCCCTATACTACATGAGATAGTGGGGGATCCTGGGTCTTTGCATTTTAAAGGAATTTTATGTTGGAGTATAGAACTAACGTTTTCTGTTAAAAATGCCTTCTTTTGAACATGCATATTTCTCTTTTTAGTACAAAGATCTTTAAGAAACTTGGCATAAGATGGAACTTGTTTAATAGCATCAAGCAAAGGGATATTAACACTTACCTGTTTGAAGATTTCGAGAATCTCACCTGTGGATTTTCCCTTTTTGTCTTTAGCTAACCTCTGAGGAAATGGTGCTTTGGGAACATATTCTCGTGGGTTGGTTTCTTCTTTCTCCTCCGGTGATGAGTCCTCAACATTCACAGGTACAATTTGATTTTCTTTGGTCACCGGCATCTCCACTTTATTGTCGACTTCTTTTCCTTTTCGCAAGGTCATGACTGCTTTGACCTCTCCATGCTGCTGTGGTGAACTGGTACTTGCTTCATGTACTCCTTTAGGATTAGGCACTGGTTGACTTGGAAATTTACCCTTCTCAACAGTCATTGCCAAGGTCTGAACCGAAGAAGCAAGTTGTCCCACCATTTTCTCTAGGCTTGAAACTGATTGAGCTTGTGAGTTGAAGCCCGCTCTCAACTCATTTCGTAGTCCATCAATGGTGCGGTTTTGTTGCTCAATCGTGGAGTGAGTAAGATTCTTGAGATTCTGGAATGAATCTTCCCATGGTCTGGGTTGAGTGTAGTTCTGGTTTTGATTGTATGGTCTAAATGGTGGCTGAGAGGCTTGAGGAACTTGTGGAATTGGTTGCATTGGTGGAGCTGGAGCTGCTGGTCCATTTTGTTGGAATCCTTGAGACCATGAAAAATTGGGGTGGTCTCTCCATCCAGGGTTATATGTGTTGGAGTATGGGTTGTAATTTGAAGGTTTTCTCATTACACCTATGACATTGGCTTCATCTGGGTATGAGTCATGGTCATGTGGTTCTGTTGATTTAGCAGTCGATAACGATGCTATTTGTCGAGCAAGACCTTCAACCATCTCCTTGACTTCTTTGATTCCCGAAGTTGATTCGCCAATTTGAACCTCATTTACTCCCTTAATCCTTCTAGTATTCCTGAGTGATCGACTCCGTTGTTGGGAATTATCCGCTTGTCGCTGGAAGAATTCCCAAATTTCTGATGCACTTTTTGACATTAGCTCTCCTCCACTTGTTGCCATTAGCCATTCTTGCACATTTGGTAGTAATCCCTCCAAAAAGTATTGGCACTGGTGCCATTTCTCGTACCCATGATGTGGACACTTCAAGAGTAGCCCATTGAATCTCTCCCACGTTTCGAAAAACTGCTCGACCTCTCTCTGGGTAAACTCCGAGATTTCCCTGCGAATAGCATTGGTTTTATGCACTGGGAAATATTTATTCAAAAATTTTGTTACCATTTGTTCCCATGATGAAATGCTATTAGCAGGCAAAGTATTTAACCATGAACGAGCTCTATCCTTTAAAGAAAATGGGAATAATCTAAGTTTTACATCATCATCTGAAAAATTCTCGTATTTAAATGTTTGACAAATGGCATGAAAATCATTCAAATGATTATAAGGGTCCTCATTTTCTAGGCCATAAAATGTGGGGAGACAATTTAGCACACTAGGTTTTAACTCAAAACTCCTAACAGCTACATTTGGGTATCTTATACATGATGTGCTCAAATTAGCTAAGGGACTAAAATAGTCCTTAAATGGCCTCTCCTGTGGTTGCAAATCCATTCCAAATTTATTTTTAATGTGCTTTTTTGTGCGAAGTGTTTTTTCTAGTTCAAGGTCTATAGGTTCAAGATTAGGTAATAATGACCTACGACCACGCATGCAAAACAAATAAAATAAAAATAAAGATGGGAACAAAACAAATAAAAATAAAGAAGAGGAAGAGATTACGATACTAACCTTATCGTGCTATTACAACCTTACTATAAGAATACACAAAAACAAATACGTGAAATAAATTAACTAAAAATTTAATTAATAAAATAAACAAAAAATTACAAAGAGAAAAAAAAAATAATAAATTGAAAATTAAATTACAGAATTTTAAAGAAAAGAAAAAGAAAAGAAATACTAACCTTTAAATGCGGATTTAATTTAATTTTTTTTTAAATAATAAAAAAAACTACAAGAAAATTAATTAAAAGAAATTATTCACAAAAATTAATTCTATGAATTAAAATTACTTACCTCCCCGGCAACGGCGCCAAAAACTTGTTGTGCAAATTTTAATGTACTCGCAAGCGCACGAATCTATTGTAGTATAGATCAATGGTGACGAGTGTCGATCCCACGAGGAGGTGGATTTTAATTATATATAGAATTAATTTTGTAAATAGGTGGTTGGAATTGTGGTGGAAGTGATTTAAATTACCCTAAAATTGGAATTGAAATGGCGATAAGAACTTCTAAAATTGGAATTAAAATGACGAGAATAAATTGAAGAGGAAATCTATTAAAATGACGTACTTGGGTATCTGGATCCGTATCAACATGTATCATGGGCTAAATAATCCGTATTAATACCAATTAAATCATGAGGGGGGAATCCACACCTCATGAACCACGCTCTAATAAATATGGTGCTAAGGGCTTATCGTGCCAAATAATAATAACCTTGTACTAGAGGGCCGGTGAAACCAAGGCGGTACTAGACAAGATTAGTATTATTTGTCGACGAGAAGTCAAAACATCCACAAAAACTAGAGGGGAAGAGAAAATAAATTTACCAAATAAAGCCCATGACACATGTTGAGACTTCACCTTCAACCCAAGCTTGAAAGAAAATTAGCCACTCATAATTGAACTAGGGGCAAAATGGGAATTTATTAAAATACGAAGAAATACAAGATAGAGAGGGAATTACAGAAAATGGATCCCAAAAATGGATTTAGAGATATCAAATTAGGGGGGGGAGGCCCCCTTTTTATAGATACATGGAGTAAATCATGGCCATCGGATTAAAAACAGTTTGGACGCTCAGGATTGCGCCACGTCATCAGTCAACAGTCCACGGTTTGACCACGCGGATGAACAGTAACACGGTTTGACCCGGATGAACAGTAACGCGGTTTGGTTGAAAATAATCCTGTGTGATGCATGCACCGTACGCGAGATTTTTCGTCCACTGATATGCTGCCACGTCACCATCAACAATATATAAGAATTTTAGTCCAACAGGATCGTGACACCTCATCAGTCAATGCCACATCATCGGTCAATGCCACGTCATCGATTTGTCTATATGAACAGTGTCGTGAACAGTAACGTAGACAGTACCGTACCCGTGAATAGTACCGTACATGTGAATAGTGCCATTTTTCCTTTTATACTCCTCCTAAGGTTTTCAACCGTCCTGATTTCAAAAGTGATGTCCGTTTTGCCGTCTGATTTCTCCTTTATTGTGAAATGACTATAATGCCCCTAAAATACATAAATTACTTAATTAAAATAAAACACATGTAATTAAACCACAAGAATGTTAAATACATAAAAGTAAGGGTTGTTAGTAAGACTTGAAATGTAAAATGACGGTTTTCTCCTTTATAAATATGCATTTTCTAACACTCAACATATGCCTTTTTAAAAAATTGTTGAAGAAAGTACCGTCGATGAAAAATAATATTTCGTATAAAATTTTGTCAAATAATTCTGTAATTAAAGATATTATGTTAACAAATTACGTGCTACTAAAAAAATAATTTTGAAAAAAAAAATGAACATTATAAGTAAATATAATTTAGTATTCTTGAAAAGTGACGTATGCCCTATGTACGAACCATCATAAACATACTACAAGCCTCTTGCGGTACACGTCATTGTTTATGTATATTACACTCTGTTTAATTATGTTGTTCACTCTTCAAAATTTTTTTTAATTAGCATGTAGTTTGTTAACATAATGTCTTCATTTTGTGGATTATTTTAGAAAAATTTATGTGAAAGATTATTCTTCATGTGATAGATTATTCTTCGTGGACGGTACTTTTTACGACAATTTTAAAAAGCCCTTTACATATTAAAAATCTATTAAAACGTGTTCTATTTCTCTTATCAAGTAAAAGTGAAACACTAAGTAATCACCATTTACATCTTTATATATAGTTTGTTGTATACTTCCATTATTCGCTAGTTTTTTTATCTACAACTTCTTGCTATTTTCTGCTATTATTGTGTCAAATGTTTTTTGCCACTGTTTGTTTTGCTATTTTACAGTAGTCTCTTATGCACTTGATTTTTTTAAAGATTAATCTTAGTATTAGCTCTTCTAGACTATTAATTTTTCTTTTAAATGTACTCAAAATTTATTTTGAAAGAGTTAAATACAAAAATTTAGGCACATTTTTTTTGTATAAGAAAAAAACTTATAGTTTAGTAGTAAGAGTATGATTTGATAGTTTTAGAATTTGAGTTTTTAAGCTTAAAATGTGTTGAAGTAAATATTTAAAAAAAAAGTGCCCCAAAATAAATAATTTTTTTTCAACTAACCCCTACTTTAAGTTCCTGAGTCCACCAGTAGCCAAAATCATAACGTCCACATCCCTAAAAGTAGCTAAAGAGGTCCCCTACTGCAACCACTTCCTACAATAATATAGAAGCAATCTGGAATCGAGTAGGACTACAAGTTATCCACTAACTTTTGTAGCCAATTATAATAATTAAAAATAATAATTAAACCAAAAATACATTAGGGCCCTTAACAACTTCCTTTAGAAATTTGAGATTATCTAATTTTGATTGAGAAATGATTGATTTCTGGGTATTACTATAGATCTTCTAATGTATGAAGTGGAAAAGGAGACGTGGCTGGAAAGTGTAAAAGGATCCATGTGTTGGAAATTGGAAAATAGTTAATTTCTTTCGTTTTTCTTAACCTTTAAAATGCTTCAAGTTAGATTATATTTCATAATACATTATAATTTTATGAAGGGTTAATTACTTATGGGTGACACATGTTTTAAAAAATTTCAAAAAGGTGACACATGTTTTAAGAATACTCAATCAAGTGGTGTTTCGTTAACTTTTGCCATTAATTCTAGCAGACCAAGGGTAAAATTAAAAAAAAATTTATAAACCCAAAAAGATAAAAAAAAAAAAGATTTATATAATACTTTATGATTCATACGAGATCTGCTTCTTTATGTTTACAAATCAGTTTGATTCAATAAAAATTTTTTAAAATATTTTTTTATAAAAAAAGCCCTATTAATTAGACATAGATTTAATTTTTTATATATTTTTCTATTTAAAAAATTAAAAACAAGTGAAGGAGTAGAAACATCATTTTGTAACTAATTGTAGGGTAGAAATGCCATCTTGTAACTTCCTGTAGGGGTAGGAACATCATTTTGTAATTAAGTGTTGGGGCATAAACATTATTTTATAACTAATTTATTATTCCCACTAACGGTAAAAGTTAACGAAATGTCACTTGATCAAGTATTTTTAAAACACATGTCACATTTTTAAAATTAATCAAAATATGTGTCACGCAAAGGTAATTAATCATTTTATTAATAACTATTGTTTGGGGAATCAAATAGAATGACCAAGATAAGGTGGATAAGGTGTTTGCTCATATATTATCGTGCTTTCTTCAAAGTAAAAGTGAGTAAATAGTTGAGCAGATCATCTCGACTAGGATGTTATTTGGTGACCTCGAGCACATCACCTCGACCAGGATATTATTGGTTACCTCGACCAAATCATCTCGACCAAGAGGTTACCAGGAAGCACGATTCAGTCAAAATATTTTCTTCAAAAGATTAGGGACCATATTCTTAATGGGCTGAAAATTAATAGCTTTCTTGAGAATTCTAGGGGAGAGGATAAAAACCACTATAATTTCCTATAAAAACCCCAGGGAATGAGAAGGAAAAGGGGGGATATTTATTTCTCTCTCGTTGGGCAACTAAACCCATTGGCCTTTTTTCTCTCTGTATCACTGGGAAATTTTACTTTCTCTTATGATTTCTTTTTCTTTAAAATTGATTATTTTCTATTGTTTTCCCATAAATTTACTTAAAGCTTTTTGTTTAAAGCATTTATAATTAAGCCACGCGAATTATGGTATTGGTTTTTCTAAATAAACTCAAATCGCTGACTTGAACATTGAAGGGTTTTCGCCGAAAAAACTTTCGACGTCCCCTGACTGTTCTTTATGCTCGCAGGCTCAGGGATTGTTTGCTCATGGATCATCTGCTCATGGATTGTCTGCTCATGGATCATCTGCTCCTGGATTTTCTACTCATGGATTATCTGTTCATGAATGTTCTGCTCATAGTTTGAGGATCTTCTTCGAGATCAACCAGCAACTTCCCACCAAATAAATTTAATGTTGATGCAGAGATATGAGATCAAGTAACTAACCAACTCATCCAGATTTCGTCATCAACATTTAGCGCCGTATGTGGGGATCGGTTCGAGAAGCCAATTTTTTGTCTCTATCAATTTTCATCTAGTCGAAGCATATCAAAATGTTCCAATGCATAAATGGATGAGCTTGCTTAAAAAAGGAAGCAAAAACCTTAAATGAGAGCGCATTGAAGGCACACGTTTGTAAAAATCAGAACATGTCGAAAGTTAAATTTTTATTTACAAACAATTTTTTCATGAAAATTTAAATATTTCTCTAAGTAATATTATGCAAAATGAGAACAACTTATACTTATTAAATTGATTGTGCTCATATTAGGGTTGACGGTATAACTTAGTTAACTTGATTTCTTGAAAAATTACTCAAAATGAGAATGATTTATGAAAGGAGAGCTAGGCTAGCGTTAAGAAGCCAAGCAAAGTTTACTAATGAGGCATTAGAAAAAGTAAAGAGATTCAATAAAAGGTTAAAAAGAAAAAAAAAACTTTGAAACCTACTCCAGATAAGGCATAAAACCTTAAACTGACAAGAGTTGTTTAAAGTTGCTTAAGTCAGTATAAGGTTAGAAGCCTTAAAGCCTATTTTAGGTAAGGCATAAGATCTGCAGTAAGTGCAAGGTTAGAAACCTTAAAGCCTATTCTAGGTAAGGCATAAGACCTTAAATTGATAATAGTAATTACTTAAAATTACTTAAGTAAAAGCCTTGAAACTTACCCTAGATAAGATATAAAACCTTAAACATACAATACATGCTCACCTATGGTGTGGTCAGCAGAGAAAACAAAATGAGTTGCTTAAGGTTTTAAGTTTGTAAAAACTATAGATTTTATAGTTTCCAATCTTGATTCGTTTCAGTCTCAACACTAAAAATTGGGGGACTGATGTTTGGGGAATGAAATAAGATGACCAAGATAAGGTGTTTGCTCATACACTATCATGTAAAAGTGAGCAAATGGTTGAGCAAATCACCTCTACCAGGATGTTATTTGGTGACCTCGAGCACATTATCTCGACCGGGATGTTATTGGTGACCTCGAGCACATTACCTCGACCAGGATGTTATTGGTCACCTCAAGCAGATCATCTCGACTAAGAGGTTACCAGGAAGCACGACTCAGTCAAAACATTTTCTTTGAAATATTAGGGACCATATTCTTAGTGAGATAAAAATTAATAGTTTTTTTGAGAATTCTAGGGGAGATAATAAAAACCGCTATAATTTCCTATAAAAACCCCAGGGAAGGAGAAGGAAAAGGGGGAATATTTATTTTTCTCTCGTTGGGCAACTAAACCCATTGGACCTTTTTCTCTTTGTACCACTTGGAAATTTATCTTTCTCTTCTGATTTCTTTTTCTTTAAGATTGATTATTTTCTATTGGTTTCTCATAAATTTACTTAAAACTTTTTGTTTAAAGCATTCATAATTAAGCCACATGAATTATGGTATGAGTTTTTCCAAATAGACCCAAATCGTTGACTTGAGCGTTAAAAGGTTTTCGCCGAAAGTTTTTCCCCTGACTGTTCTTTGTGCTCGCAGGCTCAGGAGTTGTTTTTCAGGGGTTGTTTGCTCATGGATCATCTGCTCCTTGGTTTTCTGCTCATAATCCGAGGATCTTCTTGGAGATCAACTAGCAGCTTCTCACCAAATAAATTTAATATTGATGCAAAGATATGAGATCGAGTCACTAACCAACTCATCCGGATTTCGGCATCAACAGTTATGTTCTAAATTCTCATGTTAAAAGTAATAATTTTAATGAGTTAAACAAAAAATAGTAAAAAACTAAAAGTATAACATTAAATTTAACATAATTTAAGAAAAATAATTTATAATTTACATTAGGCACTAGCCAATCAAATGGCACACCAAACACACAACATAATTATTTATAGTGCGACCCTATACTACACAAATACAATACAATATTATATTTAATCTTATCATATCTCATCCTATGTCCTTAAATGCAGATACTGGAATACCACTCGGAAACCCTAGCAATAATTTGTTAAATGGATAGTTTTCTTTTCTTTTATTAAATATTAAATGTTAAACACATGACATGACTAATAAATGAGTCTGATTAGTATTTAAAAACTCTTAAAATGATTAATAATTGTCAATTTTGTATGGTTTCAATATATATATAAATGCTACTGATGCTAATGTGTCGTTAGTACAAAATAGCATAGTATTCCCCCACCATCTTGGTGGTTATTGAGGGAGAAGGAAAAAAAAAAAGCATAGTATTATTCCTCATATAACTTGACAATTAAGAAGATTTGAAAAAAAACGACCAAAATTGGAGAATCTCTCTGCCGAAAAAGATTAAATAAAATAAAACTCAGCAGCTGCAGAAGGTTCAGCAACAATTTATGCCCATGTTAGAAAACTGACTAGACAAGCCACTGCAGCCAGGACCAGCACCAGCAGCAGAAGCAGACCCACCGCCAAAAGCACTTCTCTTAGGGTTCTTCACCATTGAAATGGCAACATTGCCAACAGAAGCACTTCTATTTTCTTCTTCAATATTTTTCCTGCCAAAAGCACTTTCAATATTTTCAGAACATTTTTGACACCCAGCTGATAGCCATTTGGAGTGCATGTAAGTGCTTGTCCTCCATGGAGGAATGTGAAGGCCTCTCTCTTTAAGGGACTGTTTGGCTGCTGAACAAAGGAGACTGATTATTTTGTTGAGCTTTTCTTCTTTTCCTACAAAAATTGATGGGAGTATGTTTGTTAGCTCCTTGTATGCCTGTGTTGGCCTCGCTAGCTCAAATTGCGACTTGAAATCTATGTCCACTATCAGCCTTATTGGCTCTTCAGTTTGTTCATCCTCAACCATTATGTCAATGTATTCATAATCTCCTGTCAAAATTCATAAATAAAAGACCATCAAGGAAACTCTTGATATTTAATTTAAACTATAATTTCCTAACAAAAATTGTAGTCAGTGAGAAAATTGAAAAATAAGACAAGGATTTAACACTGATCAAATGAGTTTGGATTTAGTACTCATCAACTGAATTTGTGCTGAATACTGAATTAATGGTCAAGATTTAAATATTAAATATTTACTATCCTCAGTGCTCGAATCTTGATTGTTGATTCATTATTCAACAAGAGTACTCAGCTAAATTTATTCATTTTTCTTTTTCCCTACAAATATGCAACATATATATAGTAGTTTTTCGGTTCGAGATCTTAAAATACGAGAGAAATTCGAAAAAATTTTAAAATTGTAGAGTTTTAAAAGTTTAAAACTTAAAGCGTTTATAAAGCGTTTAAACGATTTATGTATTTTTTTAAAATTTTTTCGCATTTTAAAATTTCATATTAAAACATTTCTAATATTTAGATGCTTCATAATTGTTTCAATCAAAATATATTAAAAAGAAAAAATTGAAAGAATGAGAGAGGGTTAAGAAGCCATACCAGCAGGACATCCCCAGGAAGTGGCCCAAGAAGTATGACAAAGAGAAGCAGTAAAGCCATCCATTTTGAGCTTCCTCACTAACCACTTCTTCAAACCATTACTGCTTTTTAAAAGTACTCCATCTCTTCTGCTTCTCATCACAAGATGCTTCTTCACTCTCTCAAGCACCTCCTTCTCAGCTTCTGTATTTCCACTCCTCAAAATCTCCTAAAACCAAAACAAAAGTAAACCCACCAAAATAAACAAACAAAAAGCACATGAAAAAAACAAATGAAACAAAAGAGAATTAAAATGAACCTGCAAAGTTAAGAAATAACTAGGTTGATGGTGATGTTGAAGAGAACGCAAGCACTTCGAGGAAGATGGTGACGAGGATGATGATGACTCTGATGATTCTATAAAATCATGAACCATTTGAACAAGTCTCTCTTCTTCTTCTAAGCTGCTCATTTGCTCTCTTTGCCTCGATCAAAATGATTTTTTCAAGGGTTTCTTGTTTTCTTTATGATATCTTAATTTGCAGACTTGATCGGTATGGCGGTGGAATTACAGAGCTTTATAATGGTGACAGATGAGGTCATAATAAAATGTGTACTATATAGCAGCTAGCACATCGGCATATATGAAAGTTGTACTACACAGTAACAATAATAAGTACTGAAAACAAAAACAAAATAATAATAATAATTAAAGGGGGAGAGAAAATGACACTTAAAAGAAAGGATCTCTAATTTTTCCAAAAGCTACTTCTAAGATTCAGTTTTTCTTGCGATTTGGTACAACACCAGATGCAGATGCTTCCACTGTTTTATGATGAGACTCCCCACACACACACACACACACGCAAATATATGGCGTCTAAAAAGAATATCTCTATCTTGTCAATTATTAAGAAATGCTATTAGATAATGATAATGACTCCATTTTTTGTTTTTATTTATTATATTGTGGGTATATATTAGTGTCGTATAGGTATATATAATTCATTTAATTGTTATATAACTCATTTCATTGTTAAATAATAAAAAATTAATCTGTGAGTGCTACTTTATTTGAGATTTTTTTTAATTTTTAATTAGTTTAACTGGTAAACTTTTTTTCAGTGATACAAGAACTCTAAGTTTAAAATCTTACGCTTCATTTAGTATAATTTTTAAATAAAGTTTATTTAATCAAAACTTTAACTAATGAAACTTATACATATAAAGCTTTTAACAAAAGTTCTTTTTTATAATCCTTAATATAAAAAAATTCCATAAAATCATGTTGAATAATTATTAATGTTGATGCGTTTTTTAATACTGTTTTTTCAGCAAATGTAATTTATGCCAGGCTCAAATCTGTGTAAATTATTCCTTCGAACTGTGGGATTTCTGTAACGTACATGTGAACAAATGTTGTAATTTTATAGTAATTGGACCCACCAATATGAATTTGATCATTGACCTTCTTATTATGACTAGAGTTAATTATTAATACATTAATGTCATTATTTATCCTTATCAACATATTTAGCCTCAACTGACATCTTTCATGAACTAACTGAAAACCGGATGATTACCGGTTTCCTTTTTACTAAAACCAATATATAATACTTATTATCGAATGTTTCGTAATACTTAATAGTTCTTTTGGAACTATAATTTTCAATATTATTATTATTTTCAAATTATATTCATTATAAATAAAATAAATCATATAATTGAAATTAAAATTAAAATACTAAACATAAAAAAATATAAGTTTGGGTGTAAAAAAAATTAATTGTGAGAAAATTTTCTTTTATTTTCGTTATTTTAAAAAAAATTTCTTATAATAAGTATATATTTTACATTCTTAAAATAAAATATGAAGTAAATGACTCATTTGCCCCCTCTTTGTCTCTAATTCTTTTTTATCCCAATGAAGTGTTTAAATATTATAAAAATAAAGGATAACTGTTACATATTGATTTTAGTATGGAGAAAATTAGTAGAATTTCTTATAATCCTTAACTTTTTTTTTTTTTTACAGAATCATCAATCAATTTTGTGAGCACTTATATATATCTCATTATATTTTTTTGTGGATATAAATGGAGAGGATCCATTAATTAAAATGATATAAAAGAATTAAAGTTCAATCCTTCTCACATTAAAACTTTAAAAAAATAATAATGTAAAAGAAAATAATGAATAGAAATACAATTAGTGCCAAAAAAAAAAAAAATGCATGAGGTCAAAACAAGGCTCGACGCGGTGGCCAATCTCAAATACAAAAGTTTGAAATTTGAATTTATTATTCCAATACATGCATGCATACATATTCTTTGTTGGGAGAAAGACAATTGCAAGTGCATAAGAGATTATAAGAAAAGTTTTATGTGGGTTGGCAAATCGAACAATGTAGATTGTGCATAATTTGATTTCAGTGATGGGAAAAAAGTTTCAGCATCAGCTTTTTTGACAGATGGAAATATTGGAATCCAATGAAATGTTAAATCAAATAGATTTTATGGCCTGAATTTTATGTACTATGATATCTTTGTGTGGGAATAAATTTTGAATAGTGGAAACCACATATAAATCCATTATTGTCAATTAGTTGTTCAGCCAAAAAGTGGAGTGTGTGTATTTCATTTCTGCATCGAAGGCATAATGCTTCATGCTTGTGTTCCTCAAAATTCTTTGTTGAGAAGTGTGTCGGGTTCACTCGATGCATTATGCATACGTTATTTTTACAAGGGGTATGAAATAATAAACCACTACACGAAATATTAAAAAGTAACACTTTGCAACATTAACTTTTAAAAAAT
The DNA here is from genome assembly GCA_018350135.1 of Citrus trifoliata. Taxonomy (NCBI): domain Eukaryota; kingdom Viridiplantae; phylum Streptophyta; class Magnoliopsida; order Sapindales; family Rutaceae; genus Citrus; species Citrus trifoliata. The sequence goes on from CM031390.1 coordinate 4,808,660, forward strand.
AATAATTTATTATATTTTTGTTACTCATGTTAGTTCACCCATCAGTTGGCTTATAAAATATCAATTTTGTTCTTAATAAATAGCTCCTAAAATTAAAAAAAAAAAAAGATACAGTTCAATGCCATGTGAATTTACAAGTCAACTATTTTAAGAGTTTGTTTTCGTTATCATTTTCTTACCTGCTCAAAGAAATGGCAATGATTTATATAAGTTTCTTTTTATTTTAGGAGCTATTCATTAATGGTAAAATTGGTATTTATAAGTCAACTAATGGAAGTGATGGAAATATAGTAAATTGTTATTTCTAAAAAGTTATGTAGCGTTTACTTTTTGAATTGGAATGAAAATCTTGAGAAGTGAGAATTTAGGATTAGGAATGTGAAGTGGGAGTGAGAGTATATTGTTTACTTATACTGGAATGGAAGTATGAAATAGAGATCAAAATTTAATTTATGTGTTTACTTTGGTTTGGATTGAGAGTAAATAGTTTCAAATTACAATTTTATCCTTATTTAAAGAATTATAGTTTTTAATTCACAACTAATAAAAAATATATAATAATTATTAATATTCTTAATTATGAACATCGTATTTTTTTATTAATTTTAATATAAAATGACACATTTTTTTATTTTATTTAATATAATTATATTAAATTTAAATATAATTATATTAAATTTATTATTATATAAAATAATAATATAATATTATTTAGTACAAAATTAATATTTTCTTAGAATAAACTATTTATTATTATTAATTATTAATATTAAATAAATATAGTACTATTATTTTTAAAATAAATATGATAATATTATATTTATTAATTCTCTATTAATATAATATTATTATTTTTAAATACTTTTAACTTAGAATCAACGCAAATTATTATTTAGTTAAATATAATAATATTATTATTCAAATAAATATAATATTATTTATTTTATTTTATTAATTATAAAACATTAAATTGAATTAAATTTAAAAAAAAAAGTAGAAAAGGGAGAGGTTGGAGTGGATTCCCACTCCCACCTCTCCTAATGGGAGTCCCACTCTCACTCCCCACTCTAAAAATAGATGGGGCTCACGAAGTGAGATTCTCAATCACTTCATAATTTAGTGAAATAAACACTAGAGTGGGAGGAATCCACACTCCTCACTCCCACTTCAGAAAATAAACACAACATTAATGTAGTAAAATGTTACAATATAGTAGTTTGTTATTTCGTAATACTAGACATTATGAAAAGGTATTTGTTAATAATTAGTTATTTACATGAAAGTGAATAATACAGTGAGACATACCAAATGCGCCCAAATAACATTCGAAATTTGTCTTCTTCGAAAAAAAAAATGCTTACAGTCAATGAGTATTAGATTGAAGAAGTGTTTGGGAATATTGTCTTATTCAAATTTATTTTTAATACACATTATCGTTTGTATATTATTGAGATCTATTTGATATTATGTAGATGTTTGAACTAGAGAATAGTGGGATACTATTTACATTATTATAAATTAAATTATTAACCTTTAAGTGAATAATAATTCTTGATTATCCTTAGCAGATTCTCAAATTTTGAGAATATGTGAGTAGAGTTCGTATGATTTTTAAACAGTTAAATTATATAAAATATTTTTGTTTTATTTTAAAACTTTTTATTTCATTCATTTTATAAAAATTATTAAAAGATGTATAATTTTTCCAAACAATCTTATAACAAACTAGCTAGAATCAAAATGCTTTTATTAAAAAAAAAACCTGTACTAATAGAAGAAGGCTTAAAGAAATTCTACATCAAAAGTTACATCAAACAAACCTTTAAAAATATTATCCTCTAAAGTAGATAAGCTCACTATTAGTTCATATTATTTAATTAATGTCCTTTGATAACTTTCAATTCCATTACTCTCTTTCCACTTATTATCCAAAAAATATTTGAAATAAAATGATTTTACAAAGTTGATGGCTTATTTAAAAGAATATTAAGTACCACGTATTAAGTTTAAAATTAAAAATAACTGAGTGAAATAATTTACATCATCCCAATATGATGATATTTTCATTAAAAAAAGAAAAGAAGAAGAAGCTGCTGCCATTCTATTTTATAATAGTTATGATCTCACATCATAATCCCTAAGAAACTGTGATTGATGAGGCAACCAAGGTAGATCCTATCTGATCCAAAAACTTATATTAAAATATAAGAAAGACAGCAACAATTTTGGAGGCTAAAGAACATAGTATCCAATGAAGAACATGGTTTTCAAATTGGGAAAATTTTAACCAAATTAAAACATTAATTACGATATTGTGATGTGGATAAGTTAGTAGATACATAAACCCTATGATATAACCGTTGTAATATTCACTTACTGTTATGTTAAAGAAATCGTTAAAAGCTAAAATCAATTGATAAGAACTCTGTATTAATATTAAAAACAGATCTTAATAATATTTTTATTTGAACTCTAAATCTAATTTCAAGCTCGTACAAATTTCAAAATTTTAAAATGACCAACAAGGAGTTCAGAAAACAAGTTGTGAAAAATTGATAGAAATTAATTAAGAAGACGACGTGACACTCTAATACTATATAAAAGGTAACTGTAATTAACTCAATAAGATATAAGAGGCAACATATTTACTATTAAAAGTAAGTCTTAATATAGTTTTTCAATTTCTTAAAAATTCACAAATTTTTTATAATTTCTTTTATTTGAAGTTTGAATCCAATTTCAAGCTCGTATAAATTTCAAAATTTTGAAAATGACCTAAAAGATCGATGAAGAGTTCAAAAATCGTGTCGTGAAAAATTGATAGAAATTAATTAAAAAGACGACATGACACTCTAATACTATATAAAATACAATTGTAATAAGTCAATAAGATATAAGAGCCAACATATTTACTATTAAAAGTAAGGTGGCGTTTGTTTTTTTGTATGAAATCTGAATAGATATGAATTAGTCTGAATTCTGAATAGATCTGAATGTCTGAATCTGAATAATATGTTTGTTTTTTCATCTGAATCTCAGAAAATAAGTATTAAACTGTTTTTTTTTTCAACTTAAAAAGCTAAAAATATGAACTTTTACATTTGTATCCTTATTAAATTTGAATGCCAAATAAATAATATATTAAATACCACAATATTTTAACATTTATAAGTAAAATTATATTAAAGTAAATACATAATTATTTTAGAATTTTAATATATAAAATAACATAAATTTTAAATTTTATCGTATATAATATAAGAAAGAAAAAATATGGATATTTTTATATGAGGTAAATGTCTATGGGTGAGTTTGTGATAGACATGAAAAATAAATTATAAAGTAAGGATATTTTTGACATTAGCAAGTAATTAACTTAATTCAGATTTCTCCATTAAGTAAAAAGTTAAAAAAATTGGCTTATTTTATTAAGTCAAAATTATCTAAAAAGTCTCATTAAGTTATAAAAACAAACACTTCTAATTAATTTAATTAATTAAGTTAAGTCACTTTAAGTTATTAAGTTAAAAAAACAAACGCTACCTAAGTCTTAATATAATATTTCAATTTTATAAAAAATCACAATTTTTTATAGTATGAGAAAAAGATCATTTGAGCCAACATTTGATTGAACTGTTGATAGCTACAGAGACTAAAATGCATGAATGAGAGAAACCATGGACTATTTGAGAACAAGTGGCACTCTAAACAGTGGGGAAATTTTTTAATAAATGTGCTAGATTATTTTCTTCTAGTAAATAATTTAAAAAATAAAAACAAAGTGTGTGTATATATATATATATATATATTGATGTCTAAGCAAAGTATATTTAAATGAAAAGAAAAAAGTAAACAGAAAGAAAGCAAAAGGACAAAGTTTTTTTTTTTTTCAATTTTGTCAGGCACACAGCACATCTTTTAGTTTGTATTCGGCCCCTCTCAGCAATTTTGGCAAATAATACTTCAAAAGCACTTATGACTTTTCTCTCTATTCTTTCATTCTAAATTCTACTGTAAGATCCTCTTCCATGTTGATCTGGACTTCTTGTCTTGCATGCAATAATAAAATATTTAATTTGGAATTCTAAAATGTAAAAAAAGAAAAAATGAGAATAACAAATAACATTTGGCTCCCTAAATTTTTATAATTCTTAAATAAAGACATTCAGTAATATATAGTTTAATAAATTTGTATAAAATAATGAATTTCTCTTTTATTGAAATGGTTTAATGCCCCTTACTGTTAAATTACAAATTCTTCATTGCGCCAACACAAATTAATATTTAAAGGGTAATTTGGCTACCACTAGGCTTGGAGCCTAATGTTTAACCTATACCACTAGAGAGTTCGACTTTTTCAAAATTTTAATAAGATTAGATATCTCCGCATATTCTAAACAATATTTAAATTTTTAATTTTACATATCTGACATTTAATTGTAACGTAAAAAAATAAAACTAATTTTTAGAATTTTTTTATTATTATAACCTTATTGTTGGTCACATATAATGTACTTGTTAAAAGGTATGAATGGTTCTATCTATTAAAAAGCCAACATTTATCATTGAACAATAAAGTTTAAACATTAAAATTATACTACTAAAGATGTTGTCAGTTATTTTTTTTAAAAAAATTAAAGACATAAGTGGTAAAAATGGGAAATATTAAGAACTTAAGGAGTAAGGATTATTCTTTCTTTGGTTATTTTAATTGGAGCGAGGGACTTATTTCAGTGAAATTGACAGAAATATACTTACTTGATAAATCATAAAACATTAGGGACCGATATGTCATTTACCAACTAACCACCATAAAAATTAGTTGAGCACGATATCTCCACCCCATATTTTTTGTGAATCCACCCCATTTACAAAAAATAATTATAAAAGTTGTACATTATTTTTAAAATTTTCTAATCAATAAAATTTTTAGAGAATTAATTAATTAAATCTATATTATTTTACTTTTTTTACTTAGATTTATTTAGCATATTTGATTACAAAAATTGTTTTGACATAAGTTTAAATTAAAATTTTATTCTTATAAAATAAAATTATCAAGAATTTACTTTAACTTTAATATTTTTCTAATTTGTACCTAACTCATTGTTTCTAATACTACTTTATTAGTATGATTATTATTTTTTAATTAAACTAACATAGTGTTTTGATAGTATAATTCTCATGTAAATTATTAGGCTGTCAAATTTATGTCATTTACACGTAAGGGTTGTAAAATAATAATTAGGTTTTATTTAAAAATATTAGATTATAAGTTACAAAATTAAATAACTAAATTATTAGATATAATAACTCATGTTTTATGAGGGTAATTTTATCTTCTTATATCATAATAATAAAATAGTAAAATAAAACGTATGTTAAAATTTATGATTAAAGATGGTCAAAGAACCTTAAGGAAAAAATTAATAGAAGGATTTAATTAATTAATTGTACAAAACTTTTATTAATTTATATTTTTTAAGAGTATTGTGAATTCATTGTAATTATCTCCTATAAATATCCCCATCCAAATTAGTTATAACTTGTAATTCTTTTTTGAGGGTTTCGGGCAAAATAAAAAAGTTATATGTCTCTGACTTCAGGGGAAAAAAAATTATACCTCTCTCATTTTGAAATTCATTGAAATTTCCTAATGAAAATTTTGAAAATCATATCTAATTCTTCTAAAATTCTTGAAATAACTCCTAAAATTTTTACAAAACTAGTTAAAAATATTAAAAATGTAGATATCTTCAGCCAAATCTCAACTCAAATAACTTGAAGAAAGATGTAAAATTCTGCACGTACATCAATTCAAAATTGACTTAGAGCACCATAATTTTTTTTTTAACCCCTGCATTCAAAGCATTACTCGAGAGTTTTTTGAAAAGTTCAAAATCATTTTCCATTATCAACTCTTACTGTGAAGAGCAATCAATTTAATTAAGTTCATTACGCCATTTTCAATATGGAAAAAAAAATTAATCTCTTCGTGTGTACTCGTATGCTAGATTTATAATCTCACTATTTATCAACTAAAAACAAAAGTAGCTTCAATGAAGAAATGATGACAACATTTTATAATGTATTAAATACATGGAAGTTGGCAACATACAATATCAAGATTGCACTCATTCATGAGCATTAGTTTGAATTCTTGGAGTATGATTGAAATATATCAAAATCAAAAACCCTCATGTCTAGCAAAAGAAAGAATCATTATTCTAAATTGCATTAATAATTTTATATGATAAGTCCACTTTGTTTTACCCCCATATTTTGTGGTTCTGACAAGCACCAAATTTGACTTTTACTCCCATACTGGCTCTTCATTAATGGAGGTTGATTCAGCTTGGCTTTTAGTTAGTTCATTATCGATTTGTGAGAAGATTTGGTTTGGGCAGAGTGTTGGTTGATTCTTTATTTAGAAGAATCATCTGGAAAATTTGATTAGTTCCCTTTTGTGTTTGGTCATAATTCGATTCTATAGAATGCATGGGACCATTTTCCGTAAGAGTTCAGTATCTAATTATATCAAAGATTTAACATATTTTTTAAATTCTATATCTATCAAAAGATATGTTTCTAAAAAGTAAAATCTAGAAAAAAACAAAAAATAAGGACTTTATAAACACAACGATTCCCACAATAGCTAGCCTCAAATATCTCTTTGTACTCTTTAACAATTATTTTTAATTTTTATTTCATCTCCTTCATTCTTCATTCTTTCCTTGTTTTTGATTTAATCAAATCCTACCCTTGTAATATGGTTAGCGTACTATTGTCGGCTTTGGATTATTGTTTACTTATTGATAAACTTGGATTATTATTTACTTATTGATAAACTTTTGAATTTTGATTGATAAAATAAATAAATTAAAATAATGAGAGAAAGTGATTGAAAATGAAGCAGTTAATCAAACGGTAAGTGAAAGGTTAAAGATGGTTTCGACTTTTTTTATAATCAGTGGCCAAGCTAACAATATATTTTTTGAGTGGGTTTTTTTTGTTTTTTTTTATTCTGTACTTTTCTACTTACAAGATAACTTTAATTATTAATAAGAAGTTAAACATGCACGAGACATAATGAATCATACCCTTCAAAATATTTGTTCTAAAGGTCATTTCAGATTTATTTTGGCAGCACATTTACCAATCAAATACTGAATTCCGACAAGAATTTGATAATAGTAGAAGAAGCGACATAACTAATTAATAAAAAAATTCTTATATAGATTTCAATAACGATAATTTGTAATTGAATAAAAAAAAAATTCTTAGCCCTTTGAGCTTCTCCATTGTATATAATTTGAAGTAGAGTGATACAATATTAATTTTTTTTAATATAATGCATTACGATATTAGTATTTACACTAAAAAAATTATCGAGATTAGTTGAGACTCTATTTTAATGTTCTAATCTCGTTAAATATCATGTCTCATCCCATCATCCTAAATAGTCTTAATATAAATTAATAAATTTTGACATTTGTTTTCTTTTAAGGATCATCATAATTCAATATAGCAAAAATCTTGAATAAGTACAAAGTAAAATAATCAAATAATAATTTTATTTTGACTACATGCATGTTTGAATACAATTTTATGCTAAAATTTTTTAGTTGCCTGTTTGCTTCCGTTGCATATTAATACTAAGACTTACGCTTCAAAAGCTATAGACTGAAACAGTAACCAGTTCATATTTTGATTGTGGTTGACATTTCACTTTTTAATTATATTACTTGTATTATTTAATTTTAACCTTTAGGTTTCAACTTTGAACATTACTTAAGTTAAAATTATAAAACAATTAAAAATTTAATATACTTTTAAAATTATATTCATAGTGGATATACATGACGGGACGAGATTTTATAGTTGGTCCTCCTCCCATCCCACAAATAAAAGTAAGATTTATTTTTTTATCATTGTCCTATCTTCTTTTAATTTAGAATGTAAAAATATGTTTCAATCCTATCACAAGTGGGACGAGATCTTACGGATCCCATCCCAACAAAAAAAAAAAAAATTACCATCCCTACACTCAAATAATTGGGCAACATTGTAAAAGGTGTCAAATTTGTCTCTAAATATGAGCTAAACTATTTAGAATCCACGGCTTATCTAAAATTGTGATACAAATATTTTTATTATATCAATTCAACGTTAATATGCTACAAATAATAACGTTATCGATTTGATGTGCGTTATGGCCAGGATGACATTCTTGATTATTATTGAAATTCCTATTTGGATATGTTATCGCAATCCGTACATGATTGCATGTAGCATTTAACAGTTGTAAGATATGTTGTATCAGTCTTATGATTCTAAGTATTATCACTTTTAACTAAAACGGCTATGAACTGGAGCTATTAGTTATCAAATATAAACTTGTGGACATGTGATAAAAAATAACTTTATCAAGTATAAGTAAGCATTTATCAAATAATTTAGTTGATTTGCTTTCATAATTAAGTGGAAGCACAACCGTCTCAAAGAACTAACAACTCCTCTTTAGATGAGTGAATCAAATGCATCATCACCTACTTCATGAGGTTGAAGGTTTCGAGTCTTCTCGTAAGCACGGGAACATATTAATTTATTATTTTATTTAATGTTATTTATTCAACTCAATTCTTCAATTTTAAAATGTCGAAATAGGTTGGCACGTACATGAACGAGACTGACTTGAAAAAATATGGAAAGAACCAGCCCGGCCAAAAGCTTGGTTGGGCTTTTGAAGGCCCAGAAGTAGCCCAATAATATCAATTTGTGTTACATACCCTTCCGTTTTCTTGTTTATATAACTCAATTTCACGGGATTAATTCGGTCATTTAAACAGAATTCGGGAACCTATTTGACACAAATGAATAAGATATTTACCTATTCGAGGAGAAACAAAACAATAGGGATCTATTTGTTATTATCCCTCTGTTGAATTTTTCAGTGGTTTTAATTAATTGCTAGGGTTTATCGATCATCTCTCTCACTGTCACTCTCCCTCTCTGTAAGAATCCTGTTTCTCCGCTAAGGCTCCGTAAAAATGACGAAATTCAGAAAGCTTAATCGGCCGACTGGTCACAGAATGTCCATGCTGAGGTTGCCCTTTTTTTAATTTCAGATTTTTTTAAAGGGTTTTTGTACTTCTTTTTGGAAAAATAAAAATAAAAAATTGTTTGGTGTAACTGCATGTGTGCAGAACGATGGTCTCGCAGTTGGTGAAGCACGAGCGTATTGAAACCACTGTTGCCAAGGCACTCCCTTGCTTACTTTCTCTGTTTTAGGGTTTTATTTATTTTTTTCGTTCCTTTAAAATTGATTAATTAATTCAATTCATTAGTCAAATTCTGTTAGAAGTATATTGAGATTACAAGAAGAAAATTTATTGGAAATTTTGAATTATGGGACCCATTTTAAGGCTTTTTTTTTGGTTTCATTTTTCCCCAAATTTTGGAGACTGATGTGATATAAATGAGAAATTATGAAAGTGATTTTTTTTAAAATTTTTCTAAATGATTTGCAGGCAAAAGAAGTTAGGCGACTTGCTGATAATATGGTGCAACTTGGGAAAGAGGTGTGTATAATAAGTTAGTTTTTATATTACATTAGAGCATGAAGGCTCAGTGTTAAGATTTTCTTTTGCAATTTGAAAGTTAGAGTTTGTGGGCTGAAAAGAAATTACTTGTAATTAGTGGAAAACGCTTTTTCTTAATTGATATGAATGACAAAGTTTTTTGAAGGTAAAGTTATAAGTCGAAGTATTTTGCAATCTAATTGATGGACTTCTACAGTTTGGTTAGTGGAGCTTAACCCTAATCTGTAGACATGTTGTTACTTTTAAGCTAGCAAAGTTTTGTGGGTGAGCCAATGAGCATGTGCATGGATGTTTCTGTAATTTGCTGAACTGTAAGTAGATCTCTCGAATGCAGGAGATTCCTTTGGTATTAGCTTTGGAACTTATCATTTGGAAACTTTATGGGGGAGCATAAATAGCATGGATGAAATTACGTGTACTCACACCCCATTCAGTCCTTTGACTAAAATTAAGAATCTTTAGATTAATATTGAGGCTTAGGGAACCTGGAATTCATAAAGTTCTTCTTTTCAGATTTTCAGTCGAGAACAGTCTCGGACTTCGCTTTGCTCATCCTCTAGTGGCTTCTCAATGGGGATTCTCAATGAGAACCCTACCTTAAGAATTCCCCCACCAGAGGTGAATGAGAGTGAAACCAGCCCTCGCCCCTACTTTGTTAAGCAGGGGCTAGGGTTACCAATTAAGAAAGTTGTTAAAAGCTATTTACGTGGTTTTTAAGCCATGTTGAGCCAGTCCCAAGTAGTACCCGACTTGGACCATCCTCAATGAGGTTTTGTGTTTAATAGACATGGTCCTAGAATCCGTTTTCTTTTCAGAATTTAAATAGGCTACATGAATACTTATCAGTACTGGGTAAACAATAATCAAAATCCATTTAAAAGGAATTTAGTGGCTATATTCAAGAGTCAAAGTATTAGATTTGAGATTTTGAAATGTGTACCATGGAAGTGCCAGCTTCATAGAGCTAAGTATAATCAGTGCGATTTCATTTTGCGAGGAACATTGTCTTATTAGAAGCTGCTAAAGCGCAATTCAGCAATAACTAAAAGTGCATTCGTCTAGGAGCTTTTGAAGTTTATCCCTGGTCTTAGAGTGCATTTTTAATCTGTCAAACAATTCTCTCTTGTTTCATGTTAAATGGGGTTGATGCTTGTTCTAGATTATTTATTTATGCTTTTCTTGTCAAAAGAACAGAATAATGATTTTGAACAGTAACAGGGTTCCCTTTGTGCTGCGAGACGTGCTGCTGCATTTGTCCGTGGGGATGATGTCATTCACAAGCTATTTACAGAATTAGCTTATCGATACAAGTAATTTATCAAGCTGCTGCTTTTCAGTTATTTTATTTTATTTTTTTATTAAGGATTATATGCATATTAGTTACATTTTATGTATGTTTCGTTGTGCAGGGATAGAGCTGGTGGATATACAAGACTGCTTAGGTCCCGTATACGAGTTGGTGACGCTGCTCCAATGGCCTATATTGAGTGAGATTTATTTATTTATTAACTCCATTAGCTTAGAGACTGATAAATATGTGGCCTCGCCTTCTTGAACAGTTGTTAAATTGCAATTCTTATTGTTCATCTCTGCATTTGCAATGATATTTCCTAACTGTCCAGATAATAGCTTTCAACAAAGCCTACTAAAAAATGGCTATTGTAATATCATATATCTGTTCCTCTAATTAGGAAGCTTGTAAAATGGAGGATGGAACATTCCTGAAACTGTAAGAAAGCCATTCGGTTTTAGAAAATGGCCTTCCTAATGTTTTTTCAATAGGATAACAAAATTATTCGTGATGACGGCTGCTATCTCTTTATCTCTGACATGTGCCTGCATGGTGAACACATTTTCTCTGTACATTGTGTTTAGTAGTGAATTGAGCGAGCAATTCTAATTCTAGTGATCATTCTCAAAATTCATGGATTGATTGATCAATCTTCACTAGGTTGACCATGTATTAAGCCATACATTAACACTTTTGAGCAGGTTTGTTGACCGAGAAAATGAGCTTAGACAATCAAAACCTGCAGTTCCTCAACCACCACCAAGAGCTGCCATGGATCCCTGGACAAGATCCCGGCTTACGAAGAATTTTGCACCCCCAAAACAGGAGAAAAGCTCTGATGCTGAGATATGATGTAGAAGTCATTGTGTTATTTGTATGGCTTGATCTCATTATAATATAGTTTGCGCTATCCTCCATTCTTTTTTTATGTTAAACCTTCTTTCAATTTAGTGTTCTGAATTAAAATTTTGGAAATGTAGAAATTGCTTGTTCAGTGATCACTGATCTCTGTTATGTGAGGACACGAATAAGAAAGGCCGTAAAATAACAGGTCCAAAGACCAAAGTCTTCCTTTTTCTTCTTCTTGTCTCCTGTTAACTAACGATGGGTAATTGCTGTTTTGGGGAACTAGGCTTAGCTGATCATTGTAGATATATCATGTATGTTATCTGTGCTAGTATGAATGGCAATGATTTTCTTCTTTTTTTATGCTGGTAGAGTAATGTCTTTCGGGTCCTTTCCTCATTTTGACAGTTTTAGTTGATTAATGAGTCTGGAAATTTAGTTGTCAAACTCTCAATTTTGTGCCCTTAAATTGTGTGATGATTTCGAATGAATCTTCGAATTTCCTTTCTGTCGAACAACTTTTTAGTGGGATAAAAATGTGCCTTCGATTTCAAGTTACTTTGCTTATCAACTGTTTGTTGCTCAGTTTAATTCAGCAGTTAACCCAGTGGCTGGCCTCTTAAGTTCGACATAATTATTCCTCAAGTTGTCATTTTAGATTTTTAGTCCATTTTGTTTCTAATACATCCATGCGATTACAGTTCAATTCCTATTATCAGAGATATTATATTATTGAGTATTTTCTAAGCTCACTCAGAAAGGTACACCTTAGATGTCCAATTTGACCAAAAATTGATTGCCAATTATCCAACTGTCAATGTGCTAATTAAATTAAATTAGTTGGCTGAGTTAATCTTTTCATTGGTATTTTTTTCCAAAGTGGTCCAAGTATAACATCGAAATCAGAATAGGATTATATCATTTTCCTCGTGTAACTTGTGACGAGTCTTCAACTTTGCCTTTCGATCTTATTATAAGAGCCATGAAAATGAATGCCCTCGACAGCCTGTCTTATGCTTTCGGTTACTTTGCTTCCAATACAATGATATACACATTGTCACGTCTATTTATTCAATTTTACCTCTTTCTCCTATACTAGTATACCTAACGGTATTCCCTCTAACCGAAGCCAACATATGCACGTAATTTATTAAATTAAACATATACTCTTTAACAATAACCAAAAAAAAAAAAAAATTGGTTGCCTTTTTTTCCTTTCCTTTTAAGTTTAATAAAATATAAACCAATAGCTCTACATAGAGAATTCTTCAAAATAAGTAAAGAGACTAAGAGAGAATAATTTTAGTAAAATTTAGATGTTCATAAAAGTGGTGTGTCTACATTATTGAACCCGATCAGTTTAGACTGTTATAAATTCACTTAAACTCGAAATTCGATTCGGTTCGATTTATTTAATTTTCTTTGTATTTTTCATTGATTTGATTAAACAAAACCCGTTTGGTTTGAAATTTGAAATCAAACCTAAATCGATTAGAATAAGCCGAATTGAACTTTTAGTTGCTAGGTACATTTACACCCTAGTAATTGTTGAAAATTTCTAATTGCTACTTACATACTAAATTTTCATGTACTGTACGTAATATATTATACGTACATTCATTCAATAACTAAATAGAGTGGAAGATTGTAATTGACAGTGATTATATTGTAATCATTCTCTCATAAAAAGTACCGATTATTCAAACTAGTAATTTCAATTCATATTTTTTTTTTAAAATCATATATATATGTATATATATTTATTTATATAATAATATTTATATATGTTGAATGAAAAAACAAAAATGCATGGGATGGAGTAACAGGGGAGATACGTTGCGATGGGTGCAAGGCTTCGATCGGAAAAGACAGCTCCTACCACTTCTCCCTTATCCAATCACAAAGCCATGCGACATGTGTGTAGTTATAATTATGCCACGTGTACATCCTCTTGTTTGTTGAACTTGGAAGATTTAGTTCGAGGTCTAGTTCTAACTTGAAAGTTAATGTTCATTATTATCATGATTACTTGTTATTATTTTTCTTGAACTTTTTATTCTCTTTTAAATCTCTTTTCTTGCATGCAAAGAATGAGAAAGAAGAACTAGAAGAAGAATGAACTTAAGTTGTTTATTTATTTAATTAACCCTTCTAATTGTAGATTTGACTAAGCTTAGACACTAATGAATTTTGTTTGGTGAAATAGTTTCTGAAAGGACCCTTGGACCTATATCATTTTATCTTTGGTATTGTTAATACTATTGCTTTTGGTGCAAGAAACTAGAGGATAACTATCTATTTTTCATTAATTAGAAATCATATTTGCTATACTCCCAAAGTGATACAATGTAACCAGCTATACTAATGTAGAAAGCGCTTTTGTTGTTTAAAGAGGTAAAACGAAAAAGATTGGTAAGGGGACTTAACTATTTTTACTGGCTGAAATTGCAGTCAGATTTGCTTGTGATGGGGGCATTTCCTGTTTTTTCCAACATTTTAATTAAGAGGAATAATTGTTTCTTGCCTCGTGGTAAGTGGAGATGCGACAGTTAATCAATTTTTGCTTCTAGAAATTTATCAATATCCATCATCAACCAACCCAATTGTTTTCATTAACCTAATCTATCAACTACTGTTATAATTAATTACGTGGGAGAAAGTGAGATGAAAAAGGAAATAAAAGGTAGAGATAATCAGTTTTTTTTTTTTTTTTGACATTTCATGATAAATGTGTAATCTAATGCCTCCATCAAAAGTGAAGTTATAGTTCACCAGCAAGTGAGTTGAGAAAATAAAATAAGTAATGAAAGTCAAAACTTTAATAACTCAATTAAGAAAATAATTAATGGGTAATTATAAATTTATGACTTATCTTTAGTAAATATTATCAGTTTTGAGTACAATGAAAACCCAATAATTAATAACTTTTTTTTAATGATGAAGTTGTGGCTTTTGGCTTGTGGGTATAGAAAATTATCAAGCTTACAGTAAAAAAAGATTTTTTTTTTTTTTAATTTGAGCTAATCAATTCTTTTTAATTGGATATGGAAACACAACATACTTTTTTAGCTATCATTATGATTCACTTTGGATGATTAGTAAGATACTTCAATCAATGGATCTATAGTCTGACCTATAAATCCCTATAAGTAGGAATGATTTTTTATTTTATTTTTTAAAAATAAAGTACGAAAATGACAACAAGAAAATTGAAACTTGAAAAATAAAGGTTGTTGGTAAAGAATTACTAAAATGAAACATTCGAATTGAGAATTGAAATTGAAGTAACTCTGTCTATATTGAGTCTTGCTCTCTATCTCTTTACTGTCTTGCCTCAAACCTTCTCTGCATCCACACACAAATCTCCAATAGAATCATAGGTATGCTCTTCAATCTCTCTCCCTCTTTCAACAGCATGAAAATGTTTTTGTTTGGCCTATTTTTCTTGCTTCTGTTTTCTTTGCTTTGGACTTAAAAATTTTTCTGGGGTTGCTTTAGTTGATGTTAATGTATTACTATTTCATTATTATGTTCTTCACTCAAGTTAGCCAATGCATAATCTTGTTTCATGTTAGTTTCTTGTTTTTCTTTCTGTACCTTTATTATGCCTGTGCTTTAAGTAACAACTTATACTTTTGTTGTGGTGCTCTTTTGTTCATTGTGATCAGATGGTTCATCTATTCCCTTTCTCTTAGCAAATATTTAGTATGAGAGGAGCAGCAATGGGGAATTCTACTGGTTCTGTTGAGGCAAGACACCGGCTATCATCGTCAATGTGAGCTCAACAATTTGCATTCAGTTTACTTATAATCTCCATAAATTTTAGCACCAAGTTACAAATCTATTGATGATACATTATGCACTCACATTGTTTTGGACATGATTTGCACTAACAAGCAACATGTTGTTGCCACATTTCTTCAAGTTTTGATTCATTCTGAAATTTGATTGAATCAGTGAAGACATATACAAAAGAAGAATAAAGAAGAGCAAAGTCAAAGGCATCGACAAGCCTTTTCATATCCAAGATAGGGTATCATGCTGCAAATTTCCTCTGTTGAAGCTTGTCTTAGTAATCATTATATGCGGCACATTTTTGACACTCATGTACTCTCCTGAGGTTTACAACAACAATCATCTATCGCATACAAGTTCCCGGTAAGTATATTCATAGCAGGCCAGAGATTTTGTTGATACATAAAAGTGTAAAATCTATGCAAAGTGAACAACAACGTTGATTGATTTAATTTCCATCGAATGCAGGCCAAATTTTGTTAAAAGATGGATATGGGGAGGATCAGATTCTCGATATGTTTCAGACTTAGATGTAAACTGGGATGATGTTATGAAAGTTATTGAGAAGCTGAGCGAACAGAATGACTATCAAGGAATTGGCCTTTTAAACTTTAATAAGAGTGAAGTGAATCAATGGAAACAGCTTATTCCTGATGCCACACATTTTGTGCTGCATCTGGATTATGCCGCGAACAATGTGACTTGGGATTCATTATATCCGGAATGGATTGATGAAGAGGAGGAAGAAGAAGTTCCCGTTTGTCCATCTCTGCCAAAGATTGAAGCCCCGAGAAAACGCATTAATCTTATTGCCGTTAAACTTCCGTGTAGAAATGAAGGGAATTGGTCTAAAGATGTTGCTAGATTACATTTACAGCTTGCCGCAGCTGATCTTGCTGCTTCTGAAAAAGGCGCTTATCCTGTTCACTTGCTTCTGATTACCAAGTGCTTTCCCATACCAAACCTGTTCCCCTGCAAGGAACTCGTGACTCGCGAAGGAAACGCATGGTTGTACAGACCAAACCTGAATGTTTTAAGAGAAAAGCTCCAGCTTCCGGTTGGTTCTTGTGAGCTTGCACTTCCTCTCAGGGATAAAGGTCAGTCCTAGTCCAAAAACTTAAAAGTCCACATTCAGAATACGTTTGGTAAATTTAGTCCTCTGTTCTTTTTGTGTTATTTAGTCTGATCTTCATAATTTATCAAGGAATAGTCTATTATGCAAGAACTACAATGAAATTTTGCTTCTCACATCAGAGGTTATACATAAAAATTTAGTACATTGTCTTGGAAAACAGATCGGGTCTACTCAGGGAGCGCGCACAGAGAAGCATATGCAACCATTCTCCATTCAGCTCATATCTATGTCTGCGGTGCCATTGCTGCTGCACAGAGCATCCGCATGTCAGGATCCACCCGGGACCTTGTAATACTTGTTGATGAGACAATCAGTGCCTACCACAGGAGTGGCCTTGAGGCAGCTGGATGGAAAGTCAGGACAATCCAAAGGATCAGGAATCCGAAAGCTGAGAAAGATGCGTACAACGAATGGAACTACAGCAAGTTTCGGCTGTGGCAGTTGACAGACTATGACAAGATCATCTTCATTGATGCAGACTTGCTCATACTCAGAAACATTGATTTCTTATTTGGAATGCCAGAAATATCGGCTACGGGAAACAATGGCACTATGTTTAACTCTGGTGTCATGGTTATTGAGCCCTCAAGTTGCACCTTCCAGCTTTTGATGGATCACATCAATGAGTTCGAGTCCTACAACGGAGGTGATCAGGGATACTTGAATGAAGTCTTTACATGGTGGCATCGTATTCCAAAGCACATGAACTTCCTGAAGCACTTTTGGTTTGGTGATGAGGAAGAAGTTAAGCAAAAGAAAACACGACTATTCGGAGCTGACCCTCCAATTCTTTATGTACTCCACTACCTAGGAATGAAGCCATGGTTGTGCTTCCGCGACTACGATTGTAACTGGAACGTTGACATATTCCAAGAGTTTGCTAGCGATGTTGCTCATGCAAAGTGGTGGAGAGTGCATGATGCAATGCCTGAGCAGCTGCAGCAGTTTTGCTTGTTGAGGTCTAAGCAAAAGGCACAACTAGAATTTGACAGGAGGCAAGCTGAAATGGCTAACTACACAGATGGACATTACAAGATCAAAGTCGAGGATGGGCGTTTGAAGATATGCATCGACAACCTATGCAAATGGAAGAGCATGTTACGGCACTGGGGCGAAACAAACTGGACAGATGATGAATCTTTTGCCCCAACACCACCTGCACTCACAACTGCATCCCTCTCTGGCTTGTGAGATGCTGTTTCCATTTTTTTCTACTCGGTTTCCTGTTTACATTTACATGAACATTTTTTCACTTTTTGTGAAATGCAAAAACTACTTGGGGGGTAGTAGATATCGGCACATTTCAATTTCTTCCCAACTTGGCAATTGAAATTTTTTAGCAATCTTGAAAGAGGAAATAGTTCTTGATTTTTCTCTATGCTACATATCTCATTACATTGAGGTCGAATTGAAAGATCATCTGATACTGCTATGGAAGAAATTTGACGATAGGCAACACATATGCATTATTTGAAATTAGAGGTACTCTGTCCTTTTATTCCCTTAGATTGTGTTCTAATAAAAGACTTCATATGAAGGCATTGACTTTTGATCATGCATTTGTTCACAGTCTGCTTTACCAAAAAGTGGATCTTATTTTACAATCGTGCAGAGATTTATAATGTAATTCTGCAGAATATTCATGCATCATAGTTGATAACTGAAGATAAGAAAAGTAGCAACAGTTAGTGCATTACATGTTATGGGTGATGTAATTGAACACTACATTCGTGCACGAAAAGCAATGTAAAAAAAAAATAAAGAGAAAAAGAAAGAAAGCATGTTCTCGATTTGTCATTCCATCCCCAGAGTAATGGTCAGTTGAAGTTCGGGCCAGCCCGGTATTTTTTAAAAATCCATAACTCTGAATACTGTTAGCCTTTTTGCTAAGAGAATTTAATAAAGAGTTCTGCTATTTGTCTCGGCTCAAACCCCGAAACGGCAGCACAGATCATTATTTTCGGTTCTTATTTGTTTTGTTTTCATTTGTTTTAAAACGACACCGCTCTGCTTCTATTTTTTTTCTTTGTTCTGATTTCTTCCTTCTCTTCATTTAACCCAACTACAGACCCATTGCTTCGTTCTCTTCTCTTCGTTCTCTTCATTGACCGACAGCCACGTTCGTTTACAAATCCAACTGCAAATCCTTCAGAACCCAGCTGCCCCTTCTTTTGCCTCGTTCCATTTTCCTTCATCGAACTGAAATACAGGATGCCTGCATAGTCTCCTTGTTCTCTTCTCTTCTATAATCAATCCAGATTGGGTTGTTTTACAAACAAAAAAAAACTAATATAGTTTTGGCAATTAGGGGGCTTAACCTAGCAAAAGAATGTGATTATGCAGTTTTGTTTGATAACAAACTTGGTTGACAGGAACCCAAATTATAGTTTGACATTTGCTGGGCATTCATTGGGGGCAGGGGTGGTGGCATTGTTGGTGTTGATTGTGGTTCAGAATCTGGACAAGTTGGGGAACATTGAGAGGAACAAAATCAGATGTTTTGCTATTGCACCTACTAAGTGTATGTCACTAAATTTGGCAGTGAGATATGAATGGATCGTGAATGGCTGTGGGAGGAAGGGGAAGACGGAAGAGAAAGAGAAAGCAAAGGTTTTGCTTTAGCCAAAACGGCGTCGTTTAGGGAGAATGAAAGTGAAAAAAAAAATAAAAGGATGAAACGGCGTCGTTTGGATGAGTTTCGGGGTTTGACCCGGAGAAAATAGCATTTTCCTTTAATAATTAATTATTCACAACCACCTCAATGGCTCAAACAATCAGATACCGTTAGCTGTCAGAGCTTTGAAAAAGTAGCCCAACAGAACAGAGCCTCATATAAAGAAAATTATCCTTGTTACATAAGAAGGTCAATTAAGAGTTGCACCATTTTTCTTCAATCCTTGGAAGAAAATTTACCGAACATCAAGAATATTTTCATACTTCGTCAACCACCCTTACTTCAGCAGCAACTAACTCTTGAATTTGATGTGAGTATGTGGAAAACACATCTGGTTTTGCAATTTGACTCATATCTGTCATCCACAATTAATGCCCTGATTACAGATTGATATACCAAACAAATAATTGCCAATTCAAGAGATGACAAGAGCCATGCGAGAAAATGGCCGCCAACTCATCTATAGATAGTGGACTTTCCACTACTGCTTTTGTTCAGTGGCAAGGCAGTGGCTTCATTTGTACATCAGAAACTCTAAAGTAGAAGCATTTTGTAATGAATTTGTTTTCTCCTCTTCGTTGAATGCAAAGATCCGAAAAGTTATGGCATTTAAAAAGAGTTCACAGCAATGAATGTAAAAAATGGGGCACGATCCACCGACTATGGGTCCTTAATTACGAGCATGTGCTCAGATGGGGTGGTCATGAAATGAAGGAACTATGGTAATAAACATAAGTGCTTTAAGTTTTAACTGAGCACATGTACAACAAAAGGAGAAGTAAAGATTAGAGGGTTATGGAAAGATAGGCCTAAGTAATCATCCTGTAGCTTTCAAAAGTAGAATCCCATGTCGCCAGCAAAACCGAATTCAGGATTGTTCATATACATCAAGCCATCTCAATTAACGTATTTTATCATGAAGGTGAAAGACGCGTGCTTGATATCTAACGTGGAATGATATCTAGCCAAATAGGTCTTTAATCACGATGGAATGACCTACCTGCATCATGTGATAGCATGTGCCCGTTTGTCTTTTGTTTCCATTCATACCCAGAGAAGTTCATGTGAACTTGAGCGGCACCCGTAGAAAAGATCATGCATTTGATGGTGACATTGAACAAATGCTCATAGGCTCATAGGCTACTTTTCTTAAGTACCATAACTTCATTGCATAAGCATCAACGCATCATAGCAAGGAGAAGAAAATGCACAAGCTGCTTCCCCCACCACTCATTTCCATTATTGCAGAGTCGTAATCATATTAGGGCTATAAGCTATACATCTCCATTCTCCATCTCATAAAGCTAAAAAAAATAGTCCATTGACAGATAACAATGTCATTACGTTTTGTGCTACAAGCTCAACATAATGTCTTGTCACATTGGCATCTTTGCCAACAAGTCAAGCAACATATGTGGCCTACATCATACTACACTAATGTTTATAGAAAAGATACAGTGACGGGAAATATTTCCACATTCCCCAATCACTTAATCATTTAAGCCACGGTATACAAATTGTACAAGAAAAATCAGCTATTGCGTGCAGCAATTAAGATGATGTCGAAATCCATTCATCACCTTGGATGAAATTCTGCACTGAATATGCATTAACATGCTCTGCAGGAATTTGGGAACTCCACGGAACTCTATTAGCCGTCTTAGACCCGGGTCCAGTATTTTGGAATTCACCATAGTAAAGTGTTTTCAAAGCAAAATCACCGCTCCAAGGCAACCACCCGTCTGGATGTACAAGAGCTTCTAAGTTACAGTGAATAAAAACAGTTCTCGAGTACTCTTTCCATGGCCTCCCCAAGTAATTCTTGTGCACACGAGGCTTACTATAATATAATTTCATGTACTCCTCGGTGCCGTTGATCAAACAGTTCTGGAAAACAAAACCTGACCATTGAGCAGGGTCCGTTCTGCCATGAGCAGTCACTGCATTGTTCTCACCTTTCTCCGGCTTTAATTGCCGCGGAGCAACCAAGATCTCACAATCCTGGAAGATTGACGGTGAGTTTCCGAAGATGAAGTCCACATTGCCCTGAATGCGGCACTTTTTGTAGAATTGCCGAAGGGAATGAGCATATAGAGTGTCTTGATTGCCCAAGAATTCACAGTTCTCAATAATGGAGAGATCACTGTCTGATCTAAAGGCCACTGCTTGGTGGGCATCAGGACCTGCCGTGTTCTGAATTGTGAGACCACTGGCCATGAACCCATCACCAAGAACTCCTGTAACAACAAAACCACACAACACATCATAACAATGATCATCTTGCATCATACCAAACTCAAAATTAAGCAGATGGTACAGCATTACAGAGGGTAAAATAGTCAATTTAAAAAACACGAAACTATCGCCTACTCAATAACACACTTCACATTTATAACGTCACGTTTTTATAACGCCTTGCTTCTGCATATTTTAGTAATTGCAACGCTACACTTTTTTTTTTCTTTTAAAAAGGAAAAAAATGACTGAGAGCGTGACCGACTAAAGACTTACCGACGGTAGCAGATTCGTAAGTGCTAACCCCTTGCTGTCCCACGTTTAAGGAACCTGTAATGACCGTTTTGCTCATGCCGTCGCCTAAAAACACCACGTTCTTTTTCTCGAACGGAACCCTAACGGTCTCCTCATAAACACCGGCCTTTATGTTAATCACAAACCTCTTAGTCGGCACATTGTCCGGTGCGACATTCACGGCGTCCTGCACCGTCTTGTACTTACAACTCCCGTCCTTACAAACCGTCACGTCCGCCGTCAACTTGGACGGGAACCCGCCACGAAAACCGAACTGGGCCGCGCCCGACCCGCCCTTCTCCCAAAACCCGGCCCGCTCCGTCTGGGGCGCCCGCCACGCGTTAAAATCTTCGCCAAAATTATCAAACGACATCATCATACTCAGCGCATTGCTCGTCAGCCCAGTCAGGGAGTCCAAAAACGCCATCGTTTCGCCCACCTGCTTGGTGTCATTAACGTACTTGAGCGCAGACCAGCAATCGTACTGGTAAGTGAGGGCCGCGCTGTACCAAGCGCGCGCGTCCTTGAGTTTCCCACGCGGCAGCGCGTCGGAGGCCGACTGGGACCTCGCTCCGGAGTAGCCGAGGATCTGGAGACACGTGGTGGCGGCCCGGGAGCGGTTCTGACTGTCGGAGGAGGAGTCGAGGATCCGCTTCACCATCGATTTGGCGGTCTCGAGGTTTTGGGAGGAGACCCCGATGGCGGATTGGATCATTTGCGAGGGGGAGGGGTTAGGGGGGACGTTGTGGGATTGGGAGAGGGATTGCTGGCATACGTCGGGGAAGCGAGTGGCCTTGCAGGCAAGCTGGATTTGAGGGATTGGCGGTTGTTGTTGCTGCTGCAAGGGAGTGTGGTGACGGCGAGAGGTTGAAGAAGAAAGAGAAAATAAGAGGGAGAGGGATAAGAGAGAAATGAGAAGAGCGGAAGCCATTGAGAAGAGAGTGAGGAGACTGAATTTGGTGGGTTTCTTGTGGAGGAGTGAATGTGATGACGATGATGATGATGATTTGGCCATTCTCAACTTGATATTTATAGTGATGGGGGGGGCGGGAATTTCGGGATTTAATGGGGTTGTTTTTACTTGGAATGAAAAGACGAGATTCTGTAATAAATGAGTGTCTGTTTATGCGTTATTATCTGAAAATTTCACGAGATGTTAGAAAAAGGGAGTCACGGGGTTGGGTTTTGTTTGTTGTTTTGGATTGTCTTGGTGCTGCCGTGGGGTTCGGTGAATGTTGAAAATGGTGAGTGGCCAATCGTCAGATCGAACCGGAGAAAGAGGGATTAAGTGAGCTTTAGTGAGTGAGTGAGAGAGAAAGAGACGTCCGTGAGTGATGGGAGTCATGGAGAGCATTACTATTCGTCGTGTCTGTCGGTCACAATTACGGAAAGAGTCCTACCTTTTTTTCATATATATGTATAATTTTGTAAGGACACATTTGGAAGTTTGGATAATACAGTGAAAGGTGAGGTGTAAAATAGATTCACGGGGAGAGTAGGGTTCGGGCGATACTGTGTTAAAATATGAGCGCATTCAATATTTCGGTCCCGGTTTGAGTTTTAATTGATACCTTATTTATTATTAGATGATATTTAATTAATTTTATAAATTATAAAATTTATCATTCAATAAATCAGTGACACACAACGTTATGATTCGAGTCAGGACTCAAATTTTAAGATCTCTAATATTATTGTTTAAAATGTTATTTACATTTTAAATATAATTATTTTAACTTTTATTACTCAATAAATTATATTATTAAATGTTAATTCATATTTATATTTAAATGATAAAATATAATTTACAAATAATAATAATAAACCTAAATATTTAGTAAATAAATGATAAGACATTATTTTACTTTCTTTACATAAAATTATTTATTTTGATTTCATTTAATCATATATTATTTATTAAAATGCTAAATTTAAAAATAAAATAAAATTTATATTTTAATATTATATTGCTTTTTTCAAATTATAACATATTATAATAACCATATATAGAAATAAATTATATTATAGTATATTATTAAATCATTTTTAAGTTTCTATATCATAAAAATTAATATATACGACTAATTATTTAATAATTAATTTCAAAATATTAATAATAAAACTCTAAACTATTAATAAACTAAAATAATATTAATTTAATATTATATTAATATAAAATAATATATTTGATATAAAACAGTTCATATTACATCACATATATTGCGACATTATAATTTAATATTATATTACAATTAATATAGTGTAATACAATACGATACACAAACTCATTAAAATAGAAAAGTGAAAAGACGAAGGTTCGTGGAGGGTTGAATGTTGTTCGGTGGGGTTGGATAAGGGGCGGTGCCGTCAAAAATGGGAAGAACAGGGTGGCAGGAAAATGAGTTAGTAGCGTTCACTTGCCATTGGCTAGCCGGTGGACCGGGCTTTCGACTTGCCCAGCCAAATAGAAGGAGTCGTGGGCCTTTTCGGTTGTCAAAATTTTCACCCAACATTTTGTTTAATTGACTAATTGTGTACCACTACTGAAATGATGATGTAAACAAATGTGAAGTATTTGGTGTTCATAACTTTTCATTTCTTTTTTTATAATGAATTACAATCCATGGACTTCAATTAGATTATTACAGATATTTATAATTAGACAATCACCCTTATAAATATTTAAGAATATTTATTTTACTCATATTTTTAAAGAAATTAACAATAAGACAATTATCTTCACAAATATTGAAGAGACGTCTACTTCACTCACATTTTGAAAGATATTTAAAATTAGATAATAATCCTCACAAATCTTTGAGGAATGCCTATTTTATTCACATTTCAAAAGAGAGAAGATAATTACATTTGTAAATATTCGAGGGATGTTTACTCTACTCACATTTCAAAATGAAAAAAAAATGTTTTCACTTAATTATAGAAATATTCAAAATTTCTACTTTGCTCACAATTCAAAAGGAATTTACAATTAAACAATTACCTTCACTCAATTATGGACATATTCAAAACATCTATTTCACTCACATTTCAATAGGGATCTACAATCACACAATTATCCTCATAAATATGAGGGAGAAGAAAATCACCCTTACAAATATTTGAGAAACATATATTCTACTCATATTTCAAAAAAGAGAATATTGTCTTCACTTAATTATGGAAATATTTGACACATCTACTCCGCTCACGTTTTAAAAGGGATTTACAATCAGACAGTTACCTTCACTCAATTATGGAAATGTTCAAAATGGCTAGTCCACTCACATTTCAAAAGGGATTTGCAATCAGATAATTACTTTCACTCAATTATAGAAATATTTGAAACGTTTATCCCCTTCACATTTCAAAAGGGATTTAGAATTAGACAATTACCCTCACAAATATTCAGGGGATATCTACTCCACTTATAGTTTAAAAGAGAGAATATTACATTCACTCAATTATATAAATATTCAAACTATTTGGTAATTGAGGAAGAAAATTAAGTTCCCATATTACGATATGAGGACTCGAAACCATGCTCACATATAGGTTCTACCACTCGGCCAAAGGTTGATTGGTCTTTGCATTTGTTGATTTTACAAGGCAATGATTCTTATTTTTCTTTCTTTCTTTCTTTAACTTATTCTATCCATCGGGGTGACAACAACCTTACGAAGTGAAAGAGTATTTACATATTTTGCTTCTTTGATAGTTTTAAGTCTTTGCACCCTATTCCTTCTATAATCAAGGGCATAGCCAAAAAAATTATTCAACTGGTACAACAAAAAAATATTATTATTTTATAAATTCACACAACAATAAACAACAACTATTTTCACATTGGTTGGTAAAATTTATGCACCTCAACAAGCTTTCATGTTTTTAGAATAATGTATGTAGTTTTATTATTAACGCATGCTGTAGATAACATCCACTAAGTAGTGCTGGACAATTTTGGATTCAGATCGGATTCGGATGAATCCGATCGGATTTCAGATAATTCGGATTGAAAAAAAATTCATCTGAATTCAATCCGAACTTTAAATCCGATCCGAATAATTCGGATCAGATTCGGATCGGATGAAAATTTTGGATTACTCTGATTCTGATCGGATGAGTTTAGATTTTGGATTATATTTCGGATTCGGATTATATTTTGGATTCGGATTGAAATCAGATTTGGACATTTTTAACAATTCTCACAAAAAATTTATGAAATATATAATTAATGAAAACTTACTAACCATTAAAAAAAAAAAAACCAAAACAAGTTGATAAATGACAATGTATTATTTCCTTGACAATATGACATTGACATATACCAAGAAAACAAGCCGATACAAAGTTTCCATTCACAAAAATAAAAAAATATAATCCATTAAAACAAAAATATTTAAATAATCAAATCTAATAATCTATAATCAACGGCTAGGGATGGCAATGGGCACCGCCCGCAGCGGGTTTGCCATTACCAAACCCAAACCCGCACAAAATTTAAGTTACCAAACCCACCCGCAACCTGCAGCGGTTTTAATTTTTTAAGAAAACCCACCCGCAACGGGTTTTGACAATTACCAAACCCGCAATGGTACCCGGCGAATTTTTTGCAGGTTTGGTAATTAAAATTAAAATTTCAATTCAATTCAATAAACGTTTGTAAGCTATTTTTCACTTAGCTGACATGTTTATTAAGCAACAAAATTAGTTACAAATTGTTAGGAAAGGCAAAAGAATTTCGAACCTTTCACGACTGCAAAAGTGGTTGCAACATCAACGGTACCCAGGCAGTTGCAAGCCTGCAGCAA
Source organism: Citrus trifoliata (assembly GCA_018350135.1). Classification (NCBI taxonomy): domain Eukaryota; kingdom Viridiplantae; phylum Streptophyta; class Magnoliopsida; order Sapindales; family Rutaceae; genus Citrus; species Citrus trifoliata. The sequence continues at coordinate 4,835,340 of CM031390.1, forward strand.
CACAACGCGTCCTTGTTGGCAGTGAAGAGAGTAGGCTGCAAGGGGCTAGCTCACTGTCACAACTCACACGCTCGGGTTAAATAAGAAAAGAATGTTGAATGAAGAATTGAAGATAGAGATGACGAAAATGGTCGCTAAGTCAAAGACTTAAAAGGGAAAATACCTTTATTTGCTTTAGGTTATCAGTTTATCACTTTAGAATGGCTGAATGGGAGATGGGCGGATGGGCCACATACACTGTACACACACACAACTTTGGCTTCCCTTTGACCAATTTCCTTTATAAATTTTGAATAATTGCATAAATTTCTTTATATATGTTTTAAATTAAAATTTTTTAATTAAAATTAAATTAAAAATATTTAGAAAAAATATTGCGGGTCTGGCGGATATCCATGCGGGTATCCACCGGATTTAAGGTCACTACCAAATCCACCCGCATCCATGTGCGGGTTTTAATTTATAATATTAAGCCCACCCGCAACGGGCGGGTTTTAGCGGGCAGGTTTGGACGGGTTTGCGGGTACAATTGCCATCCCTATTGACAACGGCCTATTTATATTCTCATATGTATTTATTTTGTACAAACACTCCCATTTAATTTAATTAGTAATCCTCTTACAAGCTAGGTGCATAAACATTACTCCAAGTCCAAGCCTCCAAATAAGCAACACAAAATAAACATTGCTCCAACTCTCCAAAGTCCAAATGAATAACACAAAATAAACTTTGCTCCAACTCCAAGTCTCCAAGTAAACAACACAAAATAAATAATCAAACATTACTCAAAGTCTCCAAATAAATAAACAACACAAAATCACAAAATAAATATTATCATTATATCATCCAACAATAAAATAAACCAAAATAAAAATTATTATCCAAAAACATTTAGTCATTTAGGCCCCGTTCGGTACCGTTTTTCAAGCCATGTTTTCGTTTTCATTTTTATAATACACACATAAAACATGTTAGGTGGATTTTTTTCACAAAACAAATTACAAAACACAAAATCCGGATTCATTATTATAACTACACAACTGAAAACAAGTTAAACATGTTCTCCAAATTTTACAGACTAAACCTAAAAATGAATTAAAAAACAACAGAAAAATCGTGACCCTACAGGCCTCACTTTTCTCTTTACTACAACTCTCACTTTTCTCTTCACTGCAGCCCTTACTCTCAATCCAGTTCACTGCAACTCCTTTTTCCCCTCAATTTTCTCAATCCAGTTGCAGCAAATCTGCACTCGCTCCCTTCCCTTATCTTCATCCAACATCTTTCTCTCCCGATCCACTCTCTCTTGGTCGCTCTTGGTATGTTAGCCATTGCTGCTACTCTTTCTTCGCCGTAACCGATGCTGCTTCGACTCCGTCCAGCTACTGCTACTCCGACTCCATCCAGCTGCTGCTACTCCGTCTTCGTCCAGCTACTACTACTTCGTCTTTGCTCTCTCGGATTTGTACTTGCTCTCTCAGATCTTCGTCTACTGCTACTTTGTTGTTGCTCACTCAGATCTGCACTTGCCCAACCATTGTTGCTCTCCCGGATCTGTCACTTGCCGATATTTATTTTGTTTATGAGCTGAAATTTTTGAGAGATGATTTGAGTGATTTTTAAAGCTTTTGGAAATTTCTGAGGTTGTTCATATGTAGTGACAAATTTTGGCCAACCTACTAGGATTTTTCCTCATTTATTTTAGAGATTAAATCTATTAAAACAAACAATTTCTTGTGGGAATTCTTTTATACAGATGCTTAATTCGAGTTTATTGGTTTATTAAAGGGACCTCAAACAAAGAGGAGATGTTGAATGTGAAATTATGATGCACATTTGACGAAATGACAAATGTTTTAATTTTTATTCAATTATTTTGTCATCTCACTTTAGTTTCTCTAATAAAATATGGTAAAAATTACCCTATAAAATAAAGAATTGGTCATGACTGGTGATAGAACTCATGGGTTGAATAGGTTCCGAAACACCCTTCTTTTTTTTGTTAAGCTAATTAATTATTTTTAATACGATGATATTGTAGATTAATAGCATGTACTGAAACTAGAGTATTGTAGATTAATCATATTGGGGGTTATTACATTACTGAAAATTGAGTGGGGGATTAATAGCATGTACTGAAATTGTATGTTTATATCTAAAAATTTAATAGCAATGTTTTTAGTTTGATTAATATTTTATATATGTTTTATTTTTTATTTTTTCGGGTACCATTCAGTTTTTAATGTATGACATGTTGTTGAAATATGTATATGTTATGTTGAATTTGATCATTATTTGATATGTGTTATTTTTTCTAATTTTTCAAGATATGGATTCACATGATGTTGATGTTGAGGATAAGGCTGATTGGTCTAGCCGATCCGAAACCTTTTTTATTCGTATTGTACATGACCATGTTAAAAATGGTGATTTACAAACATCAACTTTCACTAAGAAAATTTGGAACACTATAAGTGATGAGTTGTTAGAACAATGCCAAAAAATATTCAATGTAGAGCAACTTAAGTCCAAGTTTAATAGGTTGCGCAAAAAACAATGAGAGTTTTCTGACTTAGTAGCTCATACCGAGTTTGGTTGGGATCTTATTTCAAATATGGTCACAGTATCGAAAACTGTTTGGGCTGAATATATTAAGAAAAAACTATATTTGTAGTATATTAAATAGTTTCGTATATAATTAAAATATTATTTTTAGATTTTCTACACTTATTTTTTTCCACAGAGAGTGCCTGGAGTGAATTCATATCGTAAAAAAGGATTAGAGCATTACCAAACCTTAGGGGAGATATTCAACACCACCACAATTTCTGGCCATTTACGTTTTTCCCCTAGCCAAGTTCCATTGTCCTCGAATGAGGATCGTGAATTGGAAGACAATTTTCTTAGTCATGGAGTTCATGTTGATATTGAGGATGATGATTTAATGGAACATCTTTCCGAGCCTAGGACGGAAAAAAGGCATCGTCGGCCAGTTGCAACTTCAACTAAGCATGGTAAAAAAAAAAGAGTGAGTTCGACAATTACTTTAAAATGGCTAGTTCAATGATGAATGCTAGAATGGAGATGATTAAATGTAAAAGTGCGGAGTCAACTTCTCTATGTATTGAAGTGGTCTATTGAAGAGTGAATTGAAACTGTGGAGAAATTGAGATATATTGATGGAGATACATACAACAAATTGATGGATAAGCTAGTGTCCCAGTATTGAGTGGAGGAAAGCTTTTTTGAGCATGCCTGAGCATAGGAAAAAATATTGGTTAACTAGTTTATAGTTTGTTTTTTCAAATGTAATGTGTTTAACTTGGATTTTATTGGTTGTGAACCGTGTGCTTGTTCATTTTATGATTTGGACTTTGTAGTACTTTTATTTGTCGAACTTTATGTTATTTTTATAAGCTAAAATGTATTTGTTGAACTTTATTTTATTTTGGTGAATTGAACTTTCTAATGTTTTTACTTATTTATTTGGTACAATATTTTTCGATGGTGAATGATTTTGTATTTGTGTGTTTATTTATTATTATTTTTTGATCAATTATCATATACTTGAGATATAAATTATGATTTTTTTTAATTAGAGCAAAAAAATGAACAACAACAACAATGAAGATGATGATATTGATAGTTTAACAAATATTGAAGAAAATGTTTTAGAGGTAGCCATTGCTATAAAAATTTATGAGAAACAACAGTGTGCTATTAAAAGGCAAGTGTATACAAGACAATTATCTAGTATTGAATTTGTTGAAGAATTGTTAAATGGTCATCCGAATAGGATGTATAACATGTTTCGAATGGATAGGGAAGTTTTTATTCAATTATGTTATACACTTGAACATCTACAGTTATTAGAGAATGATAGACATGTTTGTATCAAGAAGGTTGTAGCAATGTGCTTGTATGTATTGTCCCATGGTGCTGTTGTACGGGTTGTATCTGAGCGTTTTTAACGTTAAGGGGATACTGTGTTTACACACTTTAAGCGTGTGTTAAAAGCACTTTGTCAATTGGCAAATCACATTATAAAACCAAAACCTCAAGGGGAAACGCCATTAGAGATTATAAACAATCCAAATTTTTTCCATGTTTTGAGGTAAGAAATTCAATACATGTTACTTCAAAGTTTATATGACATTAACATTTGGTTAATAAATTAATAATTTTGACATATTTTCACAGAAGTGTATCGGTGCAATTGATGGAACCCACATTGCTGCATGGTCACCAGCACATAAACAGATATCATATCGAGATAGAAAAACTTAAGTGACTCAAAATATCATGTGCGCATGTTCTTTTGACATGATGTTCACATTTGTATACACGGACTGGGAAGGTACCGCCAATGACTCAAGGGTGTTTATGGATGCCTTAAATAGATCAGAATTTGGGTTTCCACGTCCGGAAGAAGGTAAGAATATTGAGATTTATATATGTGTGTGTGTGTGTGTGCGTGCGTGTGTGTGTTAATATCTTTGGCCTTTATTTTTTAATTAAGTTATATTTTATTGTTTCTATATTTTAGGATATTACTACGTTGTGGATTCTAGATACATAAATATGAAAGGATTTTTGACACCATATAGAGGTGAGAGATATTATTTACGTGATTATCGAGGATCAGGGTCGAGCACCTAGAGGTCCCCAAGAATTGTTTAATTATAGACATTCATCATTGTGTAATGTAATTGAGCGATGCTTTGGTGTTTTAAAAGCGCGATTTTCAATTTTAAGGGATATGCATAATTATAGTTTACGTAAGCAACGTCTAATTCCAATTGCATGTTGCGCTTTACATAACTTTATTCGACGAGAAAATGCAAGTGATAGGTTTTTTGGGGACTTTGATGTGCCAGATTTGGTTACCAATGAAAAAGGAGACACTAGTAGGCCACTTACTAATATTGATTTATCTCTAGCAAGTGTCGCCAAGATGAGTGCTACAAAAGATAGAATTGCAGCTTCTATGTGGCATGATTACATACGTAATGTATAATGTCTATAATGTATTTTTTTATAATTATTTTGTTTAAATCATGTGTTGTAATATATATCTTAATTATGATGTAAAAACAATGACAATGTAATTTTTTTAATTAATGTTAATTCTAAAACTTTATCATCATGTAAATTTTTTATAATAATTTTGTTTTAAATTATTATGTTGTATTTGTGTATGTATTAGCTCAATAATTATTTTATAACTATAAATATGATGTAAATGCTTAATAGTAAAAACTGTTTTTGAAAAAAGTATTACTGAACGCATATTCTCTGTTTTTATCATTTTCAACTCTGTCTACTGAACACATATTACTGTTTTTAGTTTTAAAATACAAGATACAGAAAATGATATCAGACGCATACTTAAATTCGAAATACAGCAACTGCAAAACACCATTTTCATTTTTATTTTTATTCTCAGAAAATACAAATTCAAAAATAATACCAAACGGGCCCTTAGCTTATTTTTTTTAATTTTTCAGTTTTTTTTTAGTTTACAGTGCAAATCCGATCGGATGATTCGGATTGATCCGAATCCAATCTGATCCAAACCAAATCCGATCGGATCGCACAAATTTCATCCAATCATATTTACCTTCAAATCCGAATCCGATCCTAATTAGTTCGGATCAGATCAGATTTATCCCAATCCGATCCGATGGCCACCCCTACCACTAAGTAGTGGTGGCAACATAATAGTAAAAGCAATGGATCGCTGTCGAATGAGATTAGACAACATATCCATGGTCTTGTTTCGATACTTGTTGGTTTTCTATGTTCATTAAAACATTTAAGTCTAGAGTGTGCTTATGTTAGTTGTTTATTTTTTAAGTATTAGGAAAAAAAGAAAAAAAAGAAGAAGAAAATGTCCTCCTTTTAGTTTATTTTATGTTTGTGAATTATTAATTTATTTTATAAAATCAAAATAACTAAATTAATTTAAAGAATTGGGGTTTTTACACATAAGGTAGGTTGAAACTATTCTAAATCAACTGAGGCATTTTTATAGTTTCAAAACTCAAACAGAGCGCTTTGAAAAAATTCAAAGAAAATAAGGCATTTTTCGAAATCAACCTTTGAAATTTTCCAAAGACAGTTGTCATTCATCTCGTTAGGACGCTATTGTCATTGTCACTGCAGCCAGCTTATCGTAGTTCATCCTGTCGCGTTCGTGTCAGCCTCGCACCCGGTTCACCACGCTCGTGTCAGCATTGCCTTTAGTTCATTGCGATCATATCATTGGCAGCCTGCTGTTGTTATTGCCCAGTGGAGTTGTGTAACTTATGTTGGCTATTTTTTATTTATTGATGGATTATTCCTTAAAATTTTTTCCTTAATTTGTGAGTTGGGATTCTTAGACCGGGATTTAATTTGTCAGTGCTTTATAAATAAATTCTTTGAATGAATCAAGAAACTAATGAGCAAATATTTTTCACTAGTAAAATGGCTTCATCATTCAAACTAAACAAAGGCAAACCATTTCGAACTGAACCGGAATTTAAAACCAAATCAATTCGAACTAAAATATTTCAGGCTCAAATTGGTTCATTTTAAAATTTAGTTCATATTAAGTTTCAATTTAGAAAAACTGATCAGTTTCAGTTTGATTCGGTTCTTGAACTAGATAGCGCTCGCAACAATTTTTTTTGAAAATTTTTCAAATTGTAAATTTGAAAGTCCTTATTTTCTTTGAATTTTATGAAAATGTCCCATCCTATATCTAAAAGCCCAATTCTTTAAAATTTATTTAGTTATTTTGATTTTACAAAATGAATTATCCACCCCCTAATAACTCACAAACATATATTAAACTAAAAGAATGACATTTTCTTCTTTTTCATTTTCTTCATAGTGCTTAAAAATAAATAACTAACATAGGCATACTCTAGGCTTAAATATTATAATTTCATCATCATAGAAAACCAACCAATAACAAAAGCAACTATCGATCTATTGTGGAATCTCACTCAATACTAATCCATTGCTTATGCGGTACATTGCCACCACTCCCAAGTTCAAGTGCATGCTATCTAAAGTATGGATTAACAATAAAACTATTAAACTAGTTTTAAAATATGAAAACTCGTTGAGGAGCATAAACATTATCAAAGAATATTATAATAATCGTGCTATTTATTGTTGTGTGAATTTTTAAATTTATAATATATTTTGAATGTGTCCTAACTAAACAGAAGCTCTGGCTATGTCTCTATTCATATAACACTATAAGTTAGAGATAGCAAAAACATCAGCATAATCTGGACATGTTATAAAGCCCAAGCTATAAAAATACTTAAAAAATAAAATAAAAAAATTTTAAAATTGAACTAAATAAACTAATCCTCTATATGTATTATTGGTAAAGTGATAATATGGCAGACTCCTTACAACCTTATTTTTCGTATCACACATTCGTAATGGATGGTTGTGACATACTTTTTTAAAAAAAACTTTTGTGAAAAAAATTATTTTTTTAAATATTTTTACATTAAATAGATAAATAGCAATGCGATGATTGTAACATAATTAAAAATATTGTTAAAAAACTTAATTTTTTTCAAATACTTTTACATTAAATAGATAAATAGCAATGCTAGGTGCATTGCTATCCCCAACGTCTAAGTCTCAATTTAAGTTTCAATTAATGTGACATTCATTTATTGGTTAATGATTAAAATAATTTTATAAGTTATGAAATCCATCATCCATAAATGAGTGACACATAGTGTTGAGACTCGGTTAATACTGAAATGTTGAGATTAGGACTGGACAAAAAATCAATCCGATCCGATCCAAAAAACAATCGGGTTTGGATTGGATCAAATTGTTAACAAAATTCGATCGAATGAATTTTTGCCAACCCGATTAGATCATAATTAGATTTGGTCTGAAAAACCGATTCGGTTAGCTTTAAAATTAAAAAAATGAATTAATGAAAATTAAAAATTAAAACTAGTGAAACACACATTGCCTAACCCTCAACTCCTCAAGAAGTAAGGAACATTCAAACACACACAATCTTTACTCTTCATGGTTTCACACACACACACACACATACACACATGCGGTAGTCGTTCATCAATCCACTGTCCACCGAGGCAGATGCAACATAAACCTCACTTTGCAGACGCAAATGTAGCCAGTGATGCAAGCCACAATCACCGCCGGCGCCAACCAGATGTGTTGCTTCGCGACGTATCTAGTTGCTTGACGCCTCCATCATCACCAAGTTCCTCCAAGATCCACTTGAACTAACAACCCGGATTTTCTCTTTTGAAGTTTTGATGGTATATAGTAAAATATATTATGATATGTTAAATATTTAGTTGTTAATTGTTATAATAATCGACTTTAGTAATTTTTTTTTGAAGAACTTAGTTAGGTTAGTAGATGAGGTCATCTTAAATTATAGGTCAAAATTTGAATGAAGAAGATAAAAATATTATTTCTTTATACAAATTGACTTGAATCATACCTTCGATTTGAATTCAATCTGATTCTTTGAACCGATTTGGTCCGAACCGATCTGTACATATTTGGATATGATTGAATCATATTATAAGTTGAGATTGAGTTAAGTTGAATTTTTATTCAATCCGATCAATTCAAAACTTGATCAGGTTGATCTAAACTTATTTAAACTCAATTTTATTTAATATAAATTGAAATATCTAACATTATTGGTAATAAAAAGCCAAATCAATTTTGATAGAACCAAAAAAAGGAAGTGGGACCCAACGAGGTCGTAAACAAGAGCAAATGCAAAATCTAGTAAAGGTTTTTATTAAAAATTTAAAACCCAAACATAATAAAAACGACTTTCTTAAGTCTTCTCTTTCGTCTTCGCTCCCTGCTTAGTCAGTCTTTCACTCAATACAATATGCAAAAACCTTCATCAGCTTCAATCTCAAATCTTTCTCACTGCAAGCGTTTATCTCTCTAAAACCCAGGTAAGCTTTCTCTCTCTATCTTTCTTTTTCGTCTTCGATTCGTAAAGCAATTAACTTTATTCCTACTTAAGAACTTGTTGTTAGGGCTTTTGCTTCATTACTTCAATTTGTATTAGGGTTTTGATTTCTTCGCTCCAATTTGTGTTATCTGAATTGGAACTGCTTTAATTGAAGCCCTTACACTCAAAGTTAGGGCTTTTTTAGGGTTATAGAGTGAGATTGTTCTGTGTTTCATTTGATCTTAATTGGTTGCTTTTAAGAGCTGAAAAGTTCACAATTTGCTGACTTTTTTCGCATGCTTGTCGTAAAAATTTGAACTGGGATTGAGTTGCTTTTTGCTGTTAGGGACTGATGCATAGTAATGTAGTTAAGAGGATACAATTCGTGCAAATTAGAGGGGTTTTTTGTCCGCGTCATTTTTTTTTTTTTGGGTGTTACACAGGTTTGCCAACTAGTTATTATAATAGCTTGATACTTAGGCATTCAACAGTTTATGGGTGATTTTACAAATTAATGCTTGTCTTTTTTTTTTTCCTAAAATACTGAATGTAGAAAGATCGAGGGTTTTCTTTGTTTCAAAAATTAAAAAAGGTTCAGATATTTATATCAGCATGTATGCCAACATATGAATATGTTCAAGGTTCAAAATAAAATTCTATTCTTCTCTCCCTTTAATTTATCTTTTCTTCAATGATGTCCCACTGTTGCTTATGTACCTACTTTCATTGGATGCTAACCTCTTTTGTTATGATGACTGCTTATTACAAATTTGGTTGAGCTGCATTCTTGTTAGTTGGTACTGGATAAGTTTGCTGTATCCCTTTGCTCGAGTCATTAGGCTCATAGTACGCACAAGTGATTGACAGCCTCAAGGACACTAGGGGTATTTTAGACTAGATAGTAATATGTGTGTCAATAAGAGTACATTTACCAGAGTGCTAATACTAAATATAATTTTTCTGCAGTATTTTAACAAGGTCAATGCATGGAGGGATTGCCAAGTGCATTTAAAAGTGACTGATGCAATTACTTTTGCAATGACATGCTATCATTCCACAAGATCAAAATGGGATATTAGCACAAAGTAATCAATATGCATATCTTTTTTTTTAGAATGGGGACAATCCAAAAGGTTTTGGATAGCACCATAAGAACTGCGCCATAGTTCAAGACAAGAGAATCCATCAACTAAATGGAATACTTTTTTCTTGAATTTTCTATTCTCAATTCAAATCAGTGTCATGAGAGGTGAAGCAAAAGCCTGAAGGAAGAGCATACGTGTTCACCGTTAAACATGAAGGCTAAGGGCTGTTTTTGACCGTATGCTAGTCTTGCACATCTGATTATTATAAATTTTGAGAGAGTGCAAACATGACCGAAATAGCAAAGCATGTTAGAAGATTTAGAAAGAGCATCAAACATGCAACCCTCATTCGATGGATGAAATAATGGGATATGAGGTGTGGGTGTTAAGTTATTAGATATGTGCTGGTTTTGAGATGGAATATGATAATATTCTCCCTGGATTTGGGTTTGTACAATTGAGGAAAAGCAATACTGTATGTCGACAAGTGACGTCTAAAAATGTCCCAATCTGTCAATCGTTGTGCTTTTTCCCCTTGAAAATATTACAGCATAGCTGTTTGACATGTTAATTGTTTTGTCTTTGCTTAGGAAATTTTCTTCTTGTGAGATAGAGTTGAGTTTCTAGCTTCTCTCTGGGTTTCCATCCTGAAAAGTGTAAAAATAGTTGATTGCTTTTTATTTACTTAAACTGGGAAATATTTTGGGTCAATACTGAAAATTTTGGGATACTTTTGATTTGTATTGAATTGTTCTCACTGAGGCATTTTCATTTGTCTCATTTTTTATTTTCTTAAGCTGTTTAGAACAGAGGTATATACTCAGATTACTCCTGGTTTACATGGCTCGGTGATTGACTTGTATATTTTTGTTCTTTATTAGATCTTTTGTTGTTTCTTGTTAAAATAAGTCTGAATGCAGATACAATCTCTTGTTTTCTAGTTTTTTGATGTCTTGAAGAGCCTCCATCCTAAATCCCACCCTACCCCAACAAATAAAATTGAAAAATGAAAGGGACAGCTGATGGTGTTTTGCTACAGTCTGCAGATAGCACATCTTTTCCTTTCTTCTATGGTCTCAGTTTGAGCAAATATTCACATATTTCTATTCAAGAATGTTTCTTGTTTTCATGGTTTTGATATAACAATAAATGCAAAGCAAAATGGTGTTGAAAGCTGTAGAGCAAATGAGCTGTATGATGGATGACAGTATGATCTCTTTCTTGATATATTTTTGAGAGGAAAAATTGTAGTACAAAAAATAAAACTTAAAACATAAAAGAAGACACTTTGAGAAAACATTTGCTAGTAAGTGGATTCTGCCCTTGTTGTTGTATATCTTCTTTTTAAGTTAATTCCTGTGGTGATATCTCTACGTTTTACTTCGGACATTATATAGTCTTATTTGGTTCTCTAGCCCATGAAATGATATTGGAGACATTGTATTACGATTTCTTAAGTTTAAGTTGACTTTTCTGAGAGCCACAAAAATTTAGGCCCTATTAGATTTTCTTATTTGAAATGGATTGAACTGTGCATCTTAAGAGTCTCCTAGTTTCAGTTGTTGGATTTCCAACCAAAATCAGTTTAGGCAAGATTTTAAATTATAGTTATTGATGGGCTAACATATACAATAAGGGGTTTTCGAAGTGGTATGGTTGCCTTTTAGTTATTCGGAATGGAAGGCAAATAATCCTGTTAATTTCAAGGGAAATGCTGGCTTTTTCATGTTCTCTGCTAATTGTTCAATGATAACAATGGATAATACTTTAAATATGTAACAACCTGTATTTATCAGACTATGTTATTTGTTGACTGGTGATATGGTTGTTGCCTTAAGCTATAAGTTTGTGCAAGCTATATCAATCTATAAGAATAAAGCATTACCCAAAATATGCGCTTGGAAGACCAGAGATCTCTGTCGTGGCTCACCATGCTGCTTACAAGTGCATGTGGTTTTTGGGTGATTGCATGTATTTGAAAGGACTTACTTAGCCAAAAGATCAGTTTGCTATATAGTTTATGAGCTATGCCTTTATCTTGGAAAGTGTTTTGGTAGTAAATTCATTGTTCAACCTTCATCCTATTAAAAGGTTGCAGCAGTGGGAGACGAAGGAAGTAAAGAATTGAAGGTTTATGTTTTATCTTTAGCTTGTTGATATATTGCTTTTTTGCTTCTACAGATTGTACTGGTTTTGGTAGTGAATCTGAGTCTCTGCTTTTATGATATGAGCGGAAGTAGAAGGAAACACAATTCTAAATGGGATTTGAAAGAGGAGTCCCAACTTTCGCATGAAAAGGTACGGGACAGTGCTTGGCCTGGGAAAGCAGGTATATCTTTTTATGAAAGAGAATCGCGGTCTGGAAGGTTCTCTCCCAGGGCGGCAGGCTATAATAGTGGCCACAATTGGTCTGCTAGGGAAGCTGATGAAATCCAGAGCTCTCGGCATGATATGCAATTTTCATCTCGGGAACCTTTGCCTGGAAGCAGAAGTTCACGTAAGGATGATAGAATTGATGATTATCGAGAAAATTTCAAGGCCACAGCTACATGGGATGCAGATGGGAATTACGACATGAAAATGTCTCCTGGTCTTGATGATTGGAGACAACAGATTCGTCGGCGCTCCCCAAGAAAGGATTGGAACGGACATCGCAGGTTTTATTATTAATTAAATTACTGCATCCTTCAGAAAGCATTTAATAATCTTTCCATACCCTAATCCTTAACTCACCGTACACTGTGTTTATAACTGGCATCATCAAGCATATTCCATAATAGGTGATTAAGTACTAATGTCACAGATATTGTTTATGAATATAAAACCATAAATGTTTGCTTTCATTTCCTTCCATTTAATTGCTGTAGAAGTTAATCTATCTTCTTTTCAAGTCAAGTTAGCTTGTCCGTGATGTTTTCTTGTTATTACAGTTTAGTATTAGTTGGGGGTCCTTGAATGTGTTGAACGTTATACTACAATAATTTGACTATAAATAATGCATTATATGAAATCTAGTGTTCCTCATTCTTTCCTTGTAAAGAGTTTAAACAAACCAGCTGCCTTATTTGCCTGTCCTTGATGATGTGCAGAAGTAGGAGTAGGAGCCGGAGTCGGAGCCGTAGCCGCAGCTGGAATCGGAGCAGAAGTCCAGTCCGTGAACTTAGGCGAGAATCAGGAGTCTACGGCAGAAACAGGGGAAGACCAGGAGCATCAGCTCAACTATGTAAAGATTTTGCTGCTGGAAAATGCAGGAGAGGCAGTCATTGTCATTTTTCTCATCATAGTAGTCAAAGTTATGAGGACAATTGGGATAGTAGACATAAGCAAGCTGGAGCTCCTAGGTTTTCCACTCCCCATGAATCTAGGGAGTTTCCCATGAGAAGTGGAAGAAATAGAGAAGGGTCTTTGGAAATTGTCGATATTCCCTGCAAATTTTTTGCTGCTGGAAATTGTCGCAATGGGAAATATTGCAAGTTTTTTCATAGTAGTCAGGCTCTTGCTAGTCCTGTCAGAAGGTCACAGGATGACAGCTTGGTGCGGGGCCAGAATTCTGATGAGAGAGAGAAATTGTGGCATGGTTCAAAGTGGACTGATGCAACCACTATTTCAGATGCTGCAAGGTCAAGCGAGGACAAAAATGAAAGGATGGGTGCCAAGAAGTCACGGGACGATAGGTTGGTTCGGAACCATAATTCAGATGATGTGGAGAAACTGTGGAATGGTCCAACTTGGAATGGTACAGATATATCCACAGATGCTGCAAAGTTGAGTGAGAATCAGAATGTGGGAATGGGAGCCCCTGGACCAAGGTTTAGTGGTTGGTCGACAGATGATAGATTGCCCCATACTTTGGATGAGAATGCAACACACTCTAAGATAACAGCAGTTAGTCTTGGAGGAGATGAGATCAATAAGATGGAAGCTTCTCAGGGTAGTATAAAAAATGCTGGTGCGGTTATGGGTGCTCCTGAATCAGGAGGTACTGAGAATTGGCTTGGTGATATGGAGATGTCTCCTGAGTGGAATTATCCAGTGAAACCTTGCAGCCGCGTCATGAATGAAGATCATGGTCAGATTACTAGGACTTCACAATCTCTACCTATTTGTGACACCTCTGTACTTCATGAACAGGGAATAATTCGAGAAACTTCAGGTCTGCTGCGTGATGAAGCTGCAACTATGGAACCAATGATGGATAAATCATACTTGAAACGGGACATTAATCGGAGGGATGTTGGTGGTGTTAGATTGCCCGGTACTGATAAGGTTGCTATTGGAGAAACTGCTATTCCACACATTGATCTAAATTTTTCAGCTAACGTCTTGCCAACACAAGGCTTAGAACAGAATGGCCAGAGTTCAAGTGCTTTACCTTTCTTGAACTTAAATTCCATTGGACAAAGCCAAGGTGCGATCAATTCTGAATCTTCAAGAGGTGGAAATATAAATAATCCCCAAAATCTCGCAGTTTTTCAGGTGGAAAAATCAATCAACAAACCAGGCACTGGGGATGGGAGTGCGTTACAATTTAGTTCTGCAATTCAGCCAACTCAAAACATGGTAAGCAGTGAACAGCTCACCCAACTGACCAATCTTTCAGCCTCTCTGGTACAGATTCTTGGAAATGGGCAGCAGCTTCCACAACTCTATGCTGCTCTTAATTCCCATAATGTGATGCAGGTGCCTTCATCTGTCAAATCTGAAGGACTCATTGCACCCTGATTCTGCAGTGGCTAGTCAGACAAGTGAAGCTATTAGATCACAGAACCAGAACCAGAGCCAGTATGATCCTTTGTCTGATAGCATTGATCCCAAGCAGCTTGAACTTGTCAGCCCCCCAGGGTTTTCAATAAATCCTACTGGACAGAAAAGCAATGCAGACGGAAAACCAAATGGTGGTTTAGAAAATCACAAGGTCAGTGAGATCAATGGTGAAGTGGAAGCTGAGGAAGGTAGAAAAGCCCAAGCAGAGAATAAGGTTCCACAAGAAAATGGTGAGGTGCAGAAAACAGATGGAGATGACAAGGATGACAAAGCTGACGAGGGCAAGAAAAGCAAGGATACTAAGGGCCTTCGAGCATTTAAATTTGCGCTGGCAGAGTTTGTTAAGGAGCTTCTAAAACCAACATGGAAAGAAGGTCAAATTAACAAAGATGCTTACAAAAACATAGTGAAGAAAGTAGTGGACAAGGTTATTGGTACGATGCAGGGGGCTGCTAATATTCCTCAAACACAGGAGAAGATTGATCAGTATTTGTCATTTTCGAAATCTAAGCTTACCAAACTTGTTCAGGTGTGTTCAGTCTTGCTTGTTTAGTTATGAAGCTACTGGCAAATTCAGTAACAACGTCTTTTCTCCTTCATCAGTTTTCTTCTTTACCATCTTTCTGGCTCTTGAGGGTTTTTTTTTTTTTTTTCAAACAAAAAACTTTGTAGCTCTAATATATAGCAAAACTTTACTTTCAATATGTTAAACCCTTTCAAATTATAGGATTCAATTACTGTCCATCATTTTTTAACAACATTTATTGTCCTTTTAATTGGAGAATCATTATTTTTTAGCAAAAATATTTGCATGAAGTGCCATGTTTTTTTTTTAATAAGATTTCTTGACTGTTCCATAATTTCATTCCTATTGCAGGCTTATGTGGAAAAATCACGGAAGGGCTGAATGAAGCATGTATCTTTTAATGGTCATATTTAAAATTTTTCCTGATTCTGACAAGCTGTCATGGTGTTTGTTGAGCTTATATGTATCTGCAGCTTCTGCAAATGCAATTTGACCTTCCCTTTATGTATTTTAGTTTTTCTTAACATGGTTTGCTTTCTTTTTTAACTCATAACATGTAGATAAGACTGTTTTCTATTTGATCTTGGCACATACTTATAATTGTTGGTGTTTTTTATTTATTTATTTCTTTTGGTGGCTGGTCGTTCTCTTTTTAAAACTGCCACTCTATTGACTATCTCTATTCTCCTTTGCCATCCTCCTTATGTAAAATATTCTCAAACTAGTGTCTAGTGGTTTGGAACTTTGCCTCATCAGTTTGTACTTTCTTAAGTATTTGCACTTGCTATTTTAACCATCTTATAACTGGTTTTTCCATTTTTCATATCTGCGTCATCTTCTTCTGATGCTTCCAACATTGTCTTCAGTGACCATGTCTTGGGGTATAATGTTGTTATAGAACCAGTTCTTGCCTTTTTGTCAGCAACTGGTGAATGCTGGCTCTTGGATCACTAAAATTGTACTTGGTTGCACTCCTCTGCTCATGGTATAGACGTAGTTTCCTCGTCTCATGGTATAGACGTAGTTTCCTCATGCAGTGAAGTCATATAGGTTGCTGGTGCTAGTCGCTGTTGTTGACGTTGATGCTAACTATTTTTTTTTTGAAAATTTTCCCCCCTGCTTTTATTTCTTGGAGAAGAGAGTGCAGTGGTGCCTTTCAGCCGAACAGTAGCAGGATCTTCTGTTGGTTCTGGTATGTACAGTTGCACCTTTATTTTGCCATGCATGAATATTTGGGAGTGCCCAGTGCTTCTTTAGAATTGGGTATCCTCACTCTCTCCTGGGGCCCTTTGAAGCTCGTCTAAGACCCAACTCATGGCCTCAGCTCTCTTGCTAACTCCTATTGCATTCTCTTTTATATTGGATTGGCATTTGAAAGACTGAAATTGGCTTGCATTATTTTATAATTTATTAAGCTAATTGAATCGCTGCTTTCATTTTGGCACAAGAAAATTTCTTCTTTCCATCCTCATCGTTAGAAACTGGCAAGGGTAAACTGTGGAGTCATAGGGGCTTTAATCAAGTAATCTTTAGTGTACTGGTCATAGGGTTGTAGCCTATCTAGTTCAAAATTTAGCTTAAAGTTGTTAGTTTCTTGTCAGTTTTTAATTTATTATTATTATTATTATTTGTTTTGATCAGTAAAATCTCTTCAGTAGTATACCCTAGTTGGTTTTGATCAATAATAGGGGTCAGACCGGTGGACTAGTATTTCATTTCAACAACTTGTTTTCGCAACTTAGGGTGTTTTATCTTCAAAAAGCTTTGTTTTGATGTGTCTTTGGTGGTGTGCTTTATTCGGGTGGTCATGCACAATCAACTTTGCCTTCGCACTCGCAACTTGTTACAATTCAAACATTTAAATCGCAGTAGGATAATATATAGTTCATTCTGCACTGCTCTGTAGAGTAGATGGATATGTACCTATTTGAGCATATTCCTTTTAATCTTTCTAAGCAAATGGAAGCACAGCATGGTCGTGTGACATCAGGCTCTTGACTATACTCTTGCCTATTCCAAATTTTATTTTATTTTCTCTCTTTTGTAAAAGTTTTTAGTTGATTTAATTAATAGTTTTGCATTCAATTTCTAATTATGTCATGTTTGCCAAGATTGGAAAGTGTGTATGCAGCTTTCGTAGCCCCTTCTTTACTACCTTCCTTGTTTTAGCATTCCCACTTCAATTCCAATAACTCTCACATTGCCAAATTGCCATTTTTATTTTATTGTATTGTGAGCACCAAAATGTGAATTTGCAAGTTTCATGCTTCACCTTGCGAGTAAATAATTACTACAAACTTTATGCAAAGATAATTGGAAGCAACAATTCCGAGATAAAACCACTTATCATCTCTAAATTAACAACAAAAAAAAGGCCACAGTCACCGTACATCTGGGCGATGGGTACTCCAATAAGTTTGAATGCGTTGAGAAAAAGAAGAGGAAATTTTCGGAATTTGAATTGAATTTTCACTTATTTCATGGTAATTTCACAGTTGGGCCTCTCATTTTTTTTCATAATTTTGTTAAGCTTTATAGTTTGTTTATTATAATCCTTATGTTTGTTCTTTAATTTTAAAATTTAATTTAGCGAATCGAACGAACCAAAATGCTAGTTCTGCCAATAAGGGCAATAAAAAGGTAGTTTTTGGAAGCAACGAATTCTTTACGTTTAATTTGATTATTAAATAAGGTATCTATCAATAATGTGGTCAATTATGCAAATCTAATAAAGTTACCGTCTTTAAATGCCTCCACTAATAAAATGAATCATGATCGATCGTACAAAACACTTTTGAAACTACAATTAATTAACATGAAATTAATAGAATCTGGGGAATGGGTCAATAGCGTGCTTTAAACGTCGCCGTTCTTGTCCTTGTCTACAGTGTTACGCATGTGTAGGAATATTTATTACTGAGACTAAGCAAATTTATGTCTTCTGTTTCCTTCATTTATTGCATTGCATCATATATTTTTTTTTTTTCTTTTGTAGACCCTCAATTAGTTGGATGTTACATATTTACATATGTTTCTATTTTTCTATGTTGCTATGAAGCTAGAACAATGCTATCGTTGAGAATGATTAAATTCATTTTATGGGCATTAGGTCTAGCTCCACTGCTCCAGATGGATTTATTTTAATTCTATATCTTAAAAAATTGTTGACGACGAGTAGATTTTTCTTTGATTGTCTGTGAGATTAGATTTTCGAACTAATATGTGAGACATTTTTATTCTGCATTAAAAGTGTATATCTAGAATCCCAATAGATTTCTAATTCTAATATATTCAAATAGAATAAATAAGTTCAAAAAAAAAAAAAAATTCAAGTTCAGTTGATTTTTCTTAAAACGGATCGAAGTCCAACTGCACTGGTCGATTTGGTATTGTTTGAATGTATTCTAGCTCAAAGTAATAACAAGTTGGACTGATTTGATTCAGTTTTCAATTTTTTCCCATTATTTTTCATTTATCTTATTAATTTTATGAAGAAGGAAATCTATTTCATAATCAACCCCTAAAGACGTGGTCAGATTCGTAACAGCATGAATCTTATAGCAGCTAACCACCCGAATTCAAGTCTTGGAGGAGGTAATGGAAAAATAAAAATTATTTAAGTTTGGCTCACCCCTTACCTCTTAAAAAAAAAAAATTTATAATGAGTTTGGTCGGTTGAGAAAATTCTTTCCCCAACCTAAATTTAGTGAGATTTTATTCATTTACGTGTGATTGAATAAGAGCTAACTTTTTTTTCCCGGACATAGAATAAAGTGTTATGCATGCAAATTAATTACGTCGTATTGTTCAAATCTATGGCTACTTAATCTAGCATATAAATATTTTTTTAAATTTTTTTTTGTAATCTAAATCTCTTTTCGTCAAGTTATTTAGTTTAGAGTGTCATTTAATATTGCCGTGAGTTTTTTCATTTGCTGGAATGATTTCTAGTAAACTATTGTGCTAATGAACTAGCAATCAATGAGGTGTCTTTATTCTGCTTCAACTATCGTAATTTAATTCTTAAATATATCAAATAAAAGAGAGAAAAGGACATCAGCACCGCTATAGATTTGGTGAAATGTTCATAGAGACTCCATATTTCACAAATGATTATAGAAAACTTTTTGAAGACATTCCGACTCTTTATGGACAAATCTTGTGGTCTATACGTAATATATATATATATATATATAAAGAGCTTACTTGTCTGAAAAATGATTTGCATGATCACTTTTAATTACAAAAATGTATCTACATACCTTGAAAAGGTTGTGTGACTATTTTTGAAAACAATGGGATATTTATGATTATTTCCTCAAATATAGAGATTATTGGTGTCTTCTTCCAAAATATATATATATATATATATAAACCTTCTCAGATGTTTGTATGGATCAACATGACACGATTACCCACGTAACTGTTTGTGTCATAAACAGCCTTAACAAGTGAAGATATTAAACCTCGAACACGAAATAATTATTATACGAGTGACACAAGTATATAATAATCGAGTTGGGTTCACTATACTCTCTAAACAACCTAATTAAGTTTGAAATTTTTGAACAATACATTAAGAGATACTCGTTTCTATAAAACATATGAAGTACGAACGGGTCAATTTGTCTATAAGTGGTTATGGGCTTGATTTGCAAACAAATATCTCTTAAAAATTTGAGTAATTTTAATTACCTTCCTACAGAAAACCAAAACGAAAACGAAGAACAAAAGCAAAAGAAAGGGGAAGTTGAGGATCCTAGAAGTAATTTAAGCAAAATCAATAAAATCAAGAATGAGCTAATTTGAGCTTTCCTTTCTGCTGTATAAATGAAGTCCCTCTAATTAAATTTTGACAATAAATTTATCTCGAGCAATCATCAGTCGGTGCATGTGGGCTGTAGGGTGGCTACACAAACGCTGATAAGCTTTGAAGTGAACGATGCACCAAGCAAACATTACCGACTCATTATTGATTTCCAAATCCTTAGAAACTTCACAGGAAAATAGGAAGTTTCAAATGGAAAAACAGCATAGGTAGATAAAAAAAATAGTTGGTCTGAAAGCTTTAGCTAATAAGTAATGCCTAATATATAATATTAATGATAAAATAGATTCTCTTATGTGAAATTTGAAATAAAATAAGAGTTTTTAACTGGACTAAGAAATAAAAGACTCCAAAGTGAGTCAAGAAATTGAAAGAATTTTCACATAAGAGGAATTGAACTTGAAACTTTAGCTTGATACTATTTTAAAGAAACTTTTTTGTCCAAAAACTTAAGTTTAATAACTAAAAAAAAGTCTTAATACTGTGTATGCTCTCTCGTTTATTTTATTCTTATCATAGGTACGTACGTATATTTTTTTCATAATTAATTCAGAGCATACATGACAGGAATTCAATAGATTAAATCAAAAAGAAAAAAAAAACCCCACTATTAAATCATCCTAGTGATTAGTCTCTTCGCTTTGATATCTCCTTTTCTGTTGTTGGCTTGGAAAACCCATTAATAAAACCTTGCTAGGGTTTCATTAGATTTGATCTTCCAAGCTTTTGTTCATGCTCTTGCTAAACTTTGCTGCTTAATCTTTCACTACATGTCCTTTATTACCTTATTCTCACACAATATCCATCACAAAATAATCCACATGTATATATTCATGCGAATATAAAATCACATGACACCCTAACTATATACGCATCCATATGCATACACAATGTACTTACATATACATATATAATAAGAAAGAAAGAGAGAGAAAGACACGGAGAGAGTGTAAACATTATAATGATATATAGAAGAAAAGGCTGATGAGCAAACGTCACTGTTTTATTCCCGGAAAGATAGTCGGCCAAACTAACTTTCCGGCCAAATCCTTACACTTATTATATAATATATATATGGTTGTACGTAACTCAAGATATCCGTTATGATTATTCCTCAGACTATAGTCAACAATATCCTAACCACCTAGCTTTTCCCTTCGTTCTTTCACATGAAAATTACTTATACATATATGTAATATGTACACATACACACAATTGCATTAAATTTCAATAATTCCTTCTCCAATAGTTAAAAGTCAAATAACCCCATAAATAAATTTTACTCACTAATCAACCTACCTCATGATGATTAAAGTAAAAAGAGCTGTTTCTGTTACCGTTAAACGGAAGGCTGTGTCCTAAAATGGGGTCCAGGGCGCCGGCGGCGGAGGCTGATGCAGTGGTAGTGGCAATAGTAGTATTAGTAGTAGCACCAAGAGATAATTTGTTGTAATGATCATCTCCGACGATGTTGCATTGATTAGACTGAAGCAACCGAATTTGCCTTTTCAAGAACTTAACGTAGCGAATGGCTTCATCCAGCATTGAGGCAGTGTCCATTTTGGTGCCACCGGGGACAAGTCTCTGAAGGATTCTGATCTTTTCACTGATTCTTTCTCGCCTGTGACGCGCTGCCACGCTCTGCGGGTCATCACTGATTCGTATGTTTCGCCTCTTCGGTTTACGTATGGTTGTCGGATCTATGTCCACTGGCTGCATAGCTGCAATTCTGTACATCATCTCTTTCATGGCTCCAAGCTCTTCTTCTGGCTCTTCATCTTCTTCTTGATCAATAATGTTATTGTTATTGTTGTTGTTGTTGTGGTCACCAAATAACAAAGTTGATGATGAAGGTTGAATGATGTGCCTTGAAGATGAAGGTAGAATTTGGGTATTTGTTTGAAGAGGGAAGTTATTGAAGCTGGGCCAAAGAGATGGTGATGATGATGAGCTGAAGGCAGATGGGTCATGATGAAATATTTGATGATCTTCCATAGCCATTTCTACATCCCAAGAATGGTTTATGAGCTTGTTTTGGTTCATATCCATGGTGCAATAATTAAGATGGATTTTTGGAGGAGCTTTTGGGAAGCAAATTGAAACTTTAAAACAAAGAGGAAAATAGTGCTATATATAATTTTTGGGGCATGGAATCATCAGTTAGATAAGCAAACTTTTGGTTCCATCTTGAAGGGTTTTGAATTAAAAGAACTCTTGGTGTGATTTAAAGGTTATTAAGAGAGAGAGAGAGAGAGAGAGAGAGAGAGAGATTTTAGGGGAGATTTTTTTTTTTTTTGGGTTGAAGATGATATGATGCAATAACACGGAAATATATTCTTCAAAAAACAATAATTAAAGAGAAAAATGGGAAGAGGTTGAGCGGGCCCACAAGGATCAAAAGGTGAAAAGAATCACAGGGTTGAAATTTTCTTTTTCTAATTTTCTGCGAAAGTACTCCATATCTAGCTGCGTCAAGAATTGCAGCTATATGCTACCAGTGATTTAGCTTTTATTAGGGTTCTTGTTTCATTCAATCTCTTTTTACGTGAGTGACCATTTTGAAGCACTGAAATCCTAGGGCTTCTCCTTTAATTTTTATGTATATGTTAATTAAACTACTCATTCAGTCCTTGATGATGATCTCTTTTTCTGTTGAAATTCAGACAATGTTGGACTTTTTTGTGTTTTTGGCATTGCGTGAAGATGGCTATAGGTTGGCTAGCCTTTTTTCTTTTTTCTTGTTTGTTCTTTTATAGGTCACCGTAGTTAAAAATTATCATTACATATGTATATATGCATTGCAGTTTAGCATATATTTTAGACTTTTAGCTTATAATTATCATTAATTATTTGTAATCATTAATCATCTAGCTGAAATTGAAAACCCCCCATCTTAATCCTCATTATGAAACAGAACATATCAACCTAAAAGTGACATAATTAGATTGGTAATGTTTTTTTTTTTTTCTTTTCTAGGGTTTTTGTCAGCAATCATTGATTGCCTACTATGCTAATTAATCAACCTACACTTAATATTAGATTAAGATTCTCTCATGATCTGATCTCCTCCTAAGTAAAAATACACATGAGTGATTTGTAGTTAATAAATAAAGAAAATAAAAAAGTTAAATTATATTCATATACTATTACTTAAATACACATGGTACGAGATTATTAAAAACTCATGAGAGCTTAGATCAGAAAATGATATTTATCCCTTAATATTTATTTCGAAAATATATACAAAGCTATGCCATCTAATTATAGAGCAATAAATCTACTAAAATTCAAATTCAAGCATGATATTGAGTGTGCGATTTGAGTTTACCGTCAGGCATTTTATAACATTTGAACTCAATTAAGGTGCCATTATCTTTTACTTTTTAGCCTAATTAATGAAGCAACTGAGGCCACTAAACATGTGCACGACTTTGATTAAACTGTAAAATTAAACTTCATTGCTATCATGAAAACCCTACAATATAATTTCAATGGTTCTGCAACTGAGGAACAATCAATCATGAAATTTACTTGAGCCAATCAATGGAAAGAAAGAGATTTGACTCTTTGAAATTTGCATCACCATCCAATCTCGATCAGACGGTGCATGGCACAGTTGGTATCTTATGTCATTTTTTTGAATTCTAGGGAGGCACAGCAAGTCACTTTCAATATTGTATCAAATATTTTGTTCTACACTTATTAGCTTGCGCATGCACAAAGCAATCATTTTAGGGTTTCACTTGGGCGTGTTTCCAAAACATATGATGTAAACATAACTGTTTATGAATGAGTTTGTAGATTAAAAAATTCAAAATAAAATGAATAATATATACTCACTAGTGGATTTTTTTTGGGGGTTAAATTTAGACATATATTTATTGATTATAATTGTATGCATAAATTATTTATTTTTGCAATTTGTAGACTGAAAGTGGGCATTTTGGGTTTTGTTTAAATAATTAGTCTTGACGATTCAAAGAATTAATTAAATAATTATTAAAAATAATAAATATTAGTTAGCTAGTTTTGAGAATGAACGAAAGAATATAACAAACACAATAAATTCAACTAATCAAAATAGTAACTAGGCATTCTCCTTGCATATATAACACGATAAGTTACATGTATACCATTACAAGAATAACCAAGTGTCTGCCCTAATGATTTTCAATCAGTTTATTATTTAGTTGATCATCCGAATTTGAATCTTGAGAGAGATAATAATGGGTAGTACATCACAGTTTTTGTAAAATTCTCTCATTATTGTGGCTTAATAAACTAGGGCTTGGACTTACCTTATTATAAAAAAAAAAAAAAACCTAACAAACTCGCATGTTATTATTAGTCACATAGATCATGGATCAAGACTATCCAAAGATTTCTTGAATGTAAAAGAAAATCTCATATCTTGTTCAAAGACGACAATGAAAAGTCTGTCTTGCGAGTACCGACGTGCGTATACATAATAAATTTTACAGTAAAAAATTTCTTTGGAAAAAAAAAAGTTTCACAATAAAAAATGAAAAAAAAAATTCTGCAAATTAATTTCTAGAGGAAGACAAAGTGCTAGGAAAGCAATTAATGATGTGTAGTGAAAAGTAAATAAGGAGTATGGCAAATTTACACTCATTTACCGTACCTTCGAGTGTGCTGAAACTCAAGGTGCTGAAAGCCTAGTTGAAGAGAGGAAAAAACAAGTCACGACTTTATTTAAAACTTTTGAAACAATGGGTGGATTAAGGAGTTTAATTATTAATTAATTATTTTTTTCATTCGTAAAACTCAACGGATCAACTAAGGAATTTAATTTTAGTTTATATAATTTTTGCAAAATGTTATCTGACAATCACAAAACCCTAAGTAAGTAGTCCAATGTTATTTTCCGAGAAAGGATTTCATTTTGAGAGACCAAAGACAAACCTTAGATGATGGACCATCAAGATGCCTAAAAAAGGGGGTGTTAGCCTGTTGTCACAAGAGAAATTTGCTTTATCAAAATAGTTAGTAAATTTGGAAAACACCCATTAATTTCATTTCGTTTCGTTTTTCGACGCCATACAAAAAGTGAATAAGAAATGAAAGAGATTTTTTTAAAAAAAATTATAATTAGGGTTATGAAATTCAAGGCATCCATGGCTGTCCTCAAAATCAGGATCACTACAGCGACTTGCTTTGAGAGGGAGATAATTCAATTGCCAAAATATGGAAAAAGAGAGAAAAAAGTGAAATTGGCTCTTGTTGGGGCCTAAAATGGATGCTAGAAAGCTCATTAATTCAATGTACTCTTAATTGTTTATAGATTGCTTCAAGCATTGGGAAGACGCTCGCCACATGAGCGGCGATCATTATTTACACTTTTGCCGCTGTTGTTGTTAAGGATTAGTACAATAAGATCTAAACAACAATCATCATTAAGTAAAACGAAGTATGAACAATAAACTGGTCCCAAATTTTTTATTTTTATTTTTGCTAGGCACTTAAATTCAAAATTTAGGAAGGTGAGAAAGTTAAAAAATTAATCAAACTAAAAATACTTATTCAGTCTCTATAGTTTGAGCGAATAATTATATACTTAGTCTTTATATTTTAAAAATTATCTGAAAGGCCTGCATTATATAAATATTTTCATTAAAATCTTTCTCATTCTTCTCTATTTTTTAAAATGCTGCATGTCTAATTTGTTAGAATATTAAGGTATATTAGATAAAAATACCATTTTGTCATCGAAAAGTTAAATTCAATAATTATAGGAGTAATGATAGAGAACTTTTTGAACGATTTTAAAATTATAGTAGGGACTGATTAGAAGATAATTAACTTAAACTAGGGAGACTAAATGATCATTGACCTTAATTTATGGACCATAGTCAATAATTAGTGATGCCAAATTCAAAGCAAGGAATTCTCATGCTAAAGTTCTTGAGTTGTCAGAATGCTTTTGGAAATAGAAATAACAGATGAAATAAATTTTAGTGAAATCATTGAAAATTATAAAAACAAAATGTTGTTGTTGGGGATTTTAATTATTATCATTGTTTATGAAACTATTAGCATCAATAGTTAGATGATAAGCTAGGATTTCATTTTTTGCATACATAAATTCTGTTATAGCATGGTTTGATGAATATTAGGGATGGCAATGGGGAGGGGACCAATCTCCCCGTACACATTCTCGATATTTTGCGTATATCACTGTCCCTTCTCCGTCCCCGTCAGAATTATTTAAGAGAATCCTCATCTCCTCCCCGAATAATAATAGGGGATCCCCGAGGGTCCCTAATCCCTGAATAATTAATACATTTTTTTTTTCAATTTTTAGTTAATCATATTAAAATAAAAAATTCAAATAAAAGTAAAGTTCGAAATATATCTTACATTAATATCCATTATAAAAGTCACATACATTAAATTAGTAAGTAACGCAACATGCAAGGGATACAAACTATCATGAACAAATTAATAGTTTAATACAAAATTGTTACAAATAATATCAAATTTAGATTTAAAATTAACTTTTCAATGGTGGCATGGGCACTTTATAAATGTACACTATTCCCTTTATAACACAATAGTTAAGTCGAAGCAAATCAAGAGGAAATATTAGATTATATTAGATATTAAAATTGTGATTTGCTGTGGGCAATTATGTTAACATGAATATGTTAATAATATTGATTTTGATGATAACAAATTTGAAATGATTTTTGACAAATTGCATTCTTTCTTCATAAAAGATGGACTTTCAAATTAGAAAGAGATTCTCTGTAAAAACTTGTTTAAAATTGCAATTCTGGTTATAAACGGTGAACCGTTTATTTAAAACGGTTAACCGATTAAAGGCAAAGAGCAACATATTGCCTAAGCTCTAACCGTTTATGAAAAACGGAAAACACCAAAGATGGGAAGGCTACTGGAACCTAACGGTGAACCGTTTATTTTAAACGGTTAACCGATAACGTCCAGAATCACTGATTAACAAAACTAGTTAAGGCTGAATTGTTTTTACAGGTCACTGGAAACAAACGACGAACCGTTTATTTTAAACGGTCAACCGATAATATCCAGAGAAGCCACTTCATGCAACTCCTTAATCGCTAAATGAAAACGGATAACTGATGTTCTTTTTGCAGGTTACTGGAGACAAACAGCGAACCGTTTATTTCAAACGGTTAACCGATAATATCCAGAAACGTTACTTCACGCAAGTCCTTAACCGTTTAGCGTAAACGGATAACAAATGCTCATCTTGCAAGTCTCTGGAAGTTAACGGCGAAAGGGCAATCCTAAACGGCAAACCGTTTATTTGAAATCTGGCCCAACAGTAACTTTGACCAACCGAAACGGTTAACCGTTTGGGGTTAACGGCGAACCGTTTTCTGTCCGACAGTTTGTAACGGCTAGATTTTCAGCTCCAGATATAAATAAACTCATTCAAATTCAAAGAAGGTTGATCACAACACCACCTCTGAGCTTATATTCGAGAATACAATCTTCATAGAGCTTTAAACACATCTTCTCTTCATCTATTCACACATTGGG
Source organism: Citrus trifoliata (assembly GCA_018350135.1). Classification (NCBI taxonomy): domain Eukaryota; kingdom Viridiplantae; phylum Streptophyta; class Magnoliopsida; order Sapindales; family Rutaceae; genus Citrus; species Citrus trifoliata. The sequence goes on from CM031390.1 coordinate 4,863,059, forward strand.
CTTTGATTTGTAATCTTAAATATTGTGAGAGAAAAACAATTTGTAATCTTTTACTTTGAGTGATTGTAAGTGTTGGGATACACTTGGGTTAAGAGATTGGGGATAATCTCTTGTTGTAAAGGTTCATTGACACCTTGGAAGTCAAGTGTAAGCATTTGAAGCTTGGAGGCTTGCTTAGTGGAATCCTCAAGCCCGGAAAGCTTGGAGGCGTGGACGTAGGCGAGGTTGGCCGAACCACGTAAAAATCTCGGTGTTTAAATCCTTCTTCCCTTATCTTTTTACATTGTGATCAACTTAATTATTATTGCTTTGAATTTGGGTTATAATTGCATTAAGTTTTTCTTTAATAGATTGAATTTTTTTTTTGAAACCCAATTCACCCCCCCCCCTCTTGGGTTGCATACTTGTATTTCAAATTCTAATATCTAAAATAAATAAAAAATAGATTTAAGTTTAAAATATTTAATGAATATTAAAATTAAAACAAAAGTTTTGGGCTAATAGAATCTGTCCGGTCTTTTTAATGTCCTAAATAAAAATTTAAGACTTTAATTAGTTAATTAGGCCTAAAAGTTTAATAATATAAATATTTTTATATTTGTTATTTTTACCAATACTTATAATTTTATAATTCAAAATTTACTATTTATTTACTAGTAATTTTAAAAAATAAAAATTAAATTAAAAATTAAAATGGAGAAATGGGTAGGGGATAGGGATTCCACCTCATCCCCGTCCTCTTTCCGAATAAGAAATTAGGTAAAAAAATTTCTCCTGTCCCTTCTCGAATAAGAAATTGGGTATGAAATTATCCTTATACCCTCTCCGAATGGGGAAGATCCCCGAGGGTACCCATCCTCATGGGAATTTTTGCCATCCCTAATGAATATCTATGCTCACTTTGGAAGGTATGTAAAACTCATAAATGACAATATTAATTAAATATAATATTTCTCAGTTGCGGATGTCTCGAGCGTTTTGGTTCTGAAGTCTAAACAATGGTTTATAGTCTGAATTCATACTTTAAAATAGGGAAAAAATCATTTTCATCTTTAGAATTGTATGCAATAACTTATTTCATCTATACTTTAAACAATAGTTCAAAACATCATTCTGCTAACTCACCATTGGTTTTTTGCCATTAACTAACAATTCATTAAGGGTAAAATATGATTTTTCATTAATGTGATACAAACTATATTAAAATAAAATTTTTACACAATTAAATAACACTACAAAATATGTAAAATTCATTAATTTATTTTTAAATGAAATCAATGATAAAATAGTTTGATATAGCCACTAAATAATCATCATAAGTAATAAATCATAACTAACATAATATCTTTAAATCATTTGAAAAAAAAAACTCAAAATTACAACCAATTTTTTTATGCTTACATATGTTGAATATTTTCTTAATCTTTAACAAATTTTTATTTTGAGCTTTACCACCACTCTTTTTTTACCATTATCGTCTCCCCAAATCCTTACCACTATCTGTTCAAGTCTGCTCATAGTGTAATTAGAGATTATACTTATATGAATATGAAAATTGTGATTTTTTTTGTACTTAGATCTATAGTTTATAGGACTTTCATGCCGACAAAATAGAGAGGAGTGCAAAACAATTGCTTGAAATATAAGTTTTCATCTTTTCGGTATTTCTTATTTAGTGGGATTAGATAAAAATTATTTTTAGTTATGTGTCAAATTTTATTTATTTTTTCTAATTTTCTCTTTAATGAAAAATCATTTTTTAACGTCAGTTAATTACTAACAAATGACATTTAACTAACGGTGAGTTAGCATAAAGATATTTTGGACTATTGGTTAAAGAGTACGAATGAAATGAGCTATTGCATGAAACCTTAGGGATGATAAGAGTTTTTTCCCCTTCAAAATATTACAAGAGTTCTCATTGGTGAAGAGTTCGGCGTATATATTAACTTATAATGGTCTTAGTCGAGGCATGGGTGCCCTCAACATTATTTAACATGAATTTTGAGAGTAAATGAAGATGGTAAAGATATTACGATAACTGAAGGTGATTAATTAATTATTGATAAGCATGAGAGCATGAGGTGATGTTATGAACTTTCTTATGCTATAGTTGCCAAAGATTAGATGATTTTGGCAGTTTGCCACACAACATACATAGAGACAATGGTACTAAATTGGGTGCACATATATTAATCTCAAAATGGGTTGAAAAATACGTACAAGAGATTTAAATAAATGATTTGCTGGAAAATGAGAGTAATATTAATTAACAATTTATAGAAATTTGGGCAATTGATTATGAGGTAGCAAGTGCCGAAATGGGTCGAATAATTCCATTTTTGTGCGTACAAGTTTCATTTAACCAAAAAGAAAATAAAATATAGCTGCTAAAGATCTAGAAAATATATTGAAAGTCATATATAACTAATTCACTATATGTGGTGGAATTTATATGTTCATATTTGTTTTTGTAACTACTCTAGTACACATGTGATTTAATTCTCATCATATTCTTCTTGATAATTGATTTTAGTGACCTTCTGTAACATCATGATGCTTTCATTAATATTTAATTCGAAGAAATGCAATCTGTTTCTTTGGTTAATAGGAATTGAAATTTAACCTTTAAATTAATAAAAAATTTTTTTTTGTTGATTTGTGATGTACTAGGGAATGGAGGATCTATATATACAGCTAGGTTTGAATGAAGGGAATAGCTAGCTTGGCTGCTTTTATGGTGATTTTGTGAGACAAAATCGAAACCCATTTTGTCATATATTGAGAAAATCAAATGAGTCTAAGAGTTATTGGCAGCAAGTACGTCAAAGTGTGGGACTGGATCACACTTATTTCATATATATATATATATACATATAGCTCTAGCACGTCTAGGAATTAAATTCAAAGATTCTATCCTGGATTTGGTCGTACCTCTTTTTTCTATTTTAATTTTTTTAATCCTTTTTACTAATAGACAATAAGACAAGTCATTTTATTAATAAAAAAAAAAGAGAATAAGGTATAGAAATGAAGAAACGATAATGTAGATGTAACATACTTGAACTCATAAGGTCAAGTATTCCAATTTCCACAGTTAAAAAGATCGCATCTATAAACTTATTTTAACGAGAGAATTAGCTACAAATTTATTATTCTTCAAAAAAAATAAAAAAAATTATTATTTGTACATATATCAGAGTCAGTTTTGTACAGCTATAACACTAAAAATGATAACGATGTAATCTTTATAGTATTGTAAATATAAATATTCATACAAAAGTTCGTGCAAAATTTCGCACTTAACAATGATTTCTAATGTTTGCATATTTTAAATTTTGAAATGTATATCAACACTATTTCAATCAAGAGAAACGAGTCATTGAATTTGAGTCATGCAAATAAAAGATGATGACTTTATTTAGATATCATCACCTTGGTAACAAACAAGTGATAAACATAAAAGCTTGTCATGGTTGTGTAGCTTTTCATGAACTTCAATATTTTATATGTCATCTTTTGTTCATATCAGAAGTCGTCTCTCTTATTAAAAGTAAAATCAAAATGTGAAAACTAATACACATGCTACCATCAAAGATTCAAAGGGACAAATAATCAACCCGATTATCCCATGGTTCAAAATGGACCTACAAAGAGAAAACAAAAAAAAAAAGTATTCATTTCATAATATTTATACGTACTCATCGAATCTCAATCAAAGTGGCTCTTTAGGTTTCCTAACAACTAAACTAAAATTTTTTAAAAAAAAGTAAAATTCTTCAAGGTTGTTTAATTAAGAAAGAATTTCAATAGACAATATCTATTTTAAGGTATGGTTTGGGCTTTTAAAGCCTTTGTTACGATTTTTGATCTATGCTAGCCCAAACCAAATGCATTCTTTATTGGGCTAAGCTCTCCTTGTGAGCTTGGTAAAGGGTTTTATTGGGATGGACCCATATCTAGTGGATTCATCTATATGTGGCTTGGGTCTATTTATTCGCACAAAATTTTGATTTAGTAATTAGTTAGGCCACAAATTAGATGCCTAGTTGATTGTTTTTCATATTAACAGTTTTTTTTAATACTGGTATTACAATCAAATCATTATTTATATTTATAAATTTATTAAATTATATAAAATAAAGATCAGATTTTAACATTCACTAATATTTAGGGATATTTACTTTACTCACATCTCGTAAGAACAAAGAAATGAAACTCTCACATTCAAAAAATTTTAGGTTAAAAAGATTGAAGCGATCCCCTTAACATTCAACAAAATTTAGTATCGGAGTGAAAATTTTTCACAAAATGATTACCCATGAGGTGGTGAATGGTGATGTGAACTTTTTTGTATTTTGTCTTGATTTCATTTTCATAAAAATATAAAGTCCGAAGAGTTATTTACTCAATGGCAACTATCTCTGGAACACATATGATACATTAACAAATACGCAATATGTTTTTTAATTAAATGTTAATGATTGATTTTTTATAAGGTTTTATTCGATATCATTATAAATATGATTCATCTATTTGGATATAAAACACTCAATAAAATGTAAATGTATAAAATACTAAAATCGAACATTTCAATTATTATTTTTTTTCAACGATTTCAAATCTTGTTGCGCTGAATGTTAAGAACACAATTCATTATGGTTTGGATATAGAATGTTGAAAAAAATGAGAATGTTTAGTTTACTCTAACACAATATCTTTTAATTATTATAGAGTATAAATATGCAGTAATTCTATCCGCACATATATAAATGATAAGTGAGATTTTTTATTTTTGGTTAAGCCTTCATTTTGTACAACTTTTGAAATTGAGCTTATTTAAATAGAGTTTTTATTAGTAAAATTTTTATGAGTAGAGTTTTTACCTAAAACTTATTTTAGATATTTAGTTGTCAATGAGAAATTTTATTAAAAATTAAAAATCACCTTAACAGACAAAATTTTTAAAGTTATGTCATAAAAAGAATAACATAAGATTGTTAAATAAGTAATAATATTTTAGATATTTTAATATTTAAAAAAAATTTTAACTTCTACTGTCAAAAGTTTAAAATTTGACTTTTTACTAATAGAGATAAAGTAATTTATTTAATCTTTAAAAATTCTACTAATAAAATAACGGGTGGGGCTATTTGAACCCACTAATTTACTCAATAAACCCACTTTTAAAAAAAAATTTATCATTAAAATATCCCTAAATTAAATTACAGTTATGGACACTAGAATATAATTAAAAAAAATCTTTATATTTAACATAATTTTATAGAACCCTAATCAAATTTTCATTAAACTCTAATCAATCAAGAGGTCTGATTCTTTTCTCAAGCCATATATTTTGTTAAATAGGCACATGTGATTTGATTCTAAGTAACAAAATTAGTTGTTATCGATTTGATGGATATTAATTTTATGGAGGAATAAAATAATACTGACAACCATGAACATGTATGATTTTTTTTATATTTGATTTTTGTTTTTTTTTTACTTTTTCCATTCGAAATTGTTAGACAATGTTGACAAATTTTCCCTTTGTTTGAATCATGAACAAAAGTTGGCTGTTCTTTCACTTTTCGTCTCATTGTATAAATTTTCTATGTGCACTTGAATGCTTGCAATTTAAGAGAGGGGTTGGTTACAATTTTAAAACAAAACAATTTCATAGTATTCGTTACAAATATATATAATATTCTTCATATCATGCAGGCGGGTCACCACGTTATTCCATCTTACAAGATTTTTCTCACCACTATAATATAACTCAAAAAAATAATTTCATGATGACAACTATTTTCTCCATTTAGAATGTTTTAATTCATTTGTCCTTGAACGAGAACCATTCACTCAAAATTAATTATTAAATTTTTAATTAATAATCAATTTCCAATCTAATGGGTTTATAAATGAATATTATGGGTTTAATGAGTAAAATCACTATTATTATAAAATTGGGTTTAGAAAGGGTATATTAAGTATTTTAGTGGGTTTACTAAGTAAAATTTAAAATTTTAAAATTTAAAGGTGGGTTTGTTTAGTAAATAGGTTTATTGAGTAAATTTGTGGGTTCAAATAACCCTACCCTAAAATAACTAAATAATAATAAAAATTTTAATAAAAACTTAAGATTAAATAAGTACTTATAACTATTAAATAAGTCATATTAAATACACACTAACTCAAACTAGAGATAAAAGAATTAAGCATTTTTAAGACAAACAGAGATAAAAAAAAAGAGATAAAAGAAAATTCATATTTTATTTTTAAAAATTAAGACGTATACGTTTTATTCTCGAAATGCAAGCAATGACTGACAGATTAAATTAGCAAAAGCCAAAACTAACCCTCACTTTTGCCGAGTCTCCAACCACAAGAATTTATTATATGCACCCTGTACGCTTCTCTCCTTGTTTTTTTCTTGCTTTCAGTTTCTTCCATGCATCTGCAGCACCTCTCTCTTCGGTCCTTTCCACTTCAAAACCCTCATCCGTGTCCATTTCCTCGTCATTCATTGACGTTTCCGCACCCATCACTTCGTTTCTGAATCAGTCAAGAAAATTCTCAATAACTCAAATGGTAATTTCTCTTCAACTCTGCATTAAACGATCAGCTACTACCTGCCTTCACAAGTTTATCATGTATTGTTAAAATGTGTTTATTTTTCCTTTTTCATCTGGGTATGATTTTCTTGAGATTTAGGATGCCCATTTCATTTGGTCATTTGATCAGTTCTTTATCTGTTGTAAGCAGAAATCTGACATCACTTATGAGCTTGTGAAATTTGAATATTTGGATTGAATGTAGATTTGTGTTATAATTTCTAAGGATATTGCTAATGTTGTACCGTGGGACTCTTGTGTTTCTTTGAGATGATGAGGTGGTCGTATAAAATGATTCTGATATGATAATGGCTCGGTTGATGGTTCCTTGATTCATTCTATAATGGGCTTAAAGTTTCGCATGGAAAGACGGATTATTGGGGATCTTGAAGTAGCAATAAATTCAGTTTTGGTGGTGAGTGTGTTGAATAATAGTGATAGGTGTGTTAAGATGATGCTTAGTTGGAATAGTGGGTTGTTGAATCTTGGCAATGTCAGGGATTGAGATAATGAGCAGCTACAGGAAGAGTAAATCATTGAATAGGAGCTCGTCAATCAACAAGACCATACTATTTGGCAGGAGCAAGTCATTCAACCGAAATACCTTGTCTCCCCTGAATGGTGGAAGTCCTAAAGCCTTGAGTGCTGCAAGCACAAGACCTAATCGATTGAGCTGTGTCTCACAATGGTCTCGAATGCTTATTGTGATTGGGCTCTTTGTTTCCTTTATTATTTTCTTTGCTGGTGGTTACATATATGTGCTTCCAAGTCTCAGTCCTGAATTCCTTGGTTATAGTTTGTCGGTATTCAACAATTCAATGGTTGGCTGTGATATTTTTAATGGAAGTTGGGTTTTGGATGATGCTTATCCATTGTACAATGCTTCAGAATGTCCATTTGCAGAGCAAGGATTCAATTGCTTAGGTAATGGAAGGGGTGATAATGATTATCTTAAATGGAGGTGGAAGCCAAAGCATTGTGATTTACCAAGGTTTGATGTGTACAGTATCTTGGAAAGGTTTCGGAATAAGAGGATTGTTTTTGTTGGTGATTCCATGAGTAGAACACAATGGGAATCATTGATATGCTTACTTATGACTGGGGTGGAGGATAAGAAGAGTGTTTATGAAGTCAATGGGAATAAGATAACAAAACGGATTAGATTTTTAGGTGTGCGGTTTAGTTCTTTTAATTTTACTATTGAGTTCTTTCGATCGGTTTTCTTGGTACAACATGGTTTGATACCTAGACATGGCCCAAGGAGGGTAACTTCAACTCTTAAATTGGACAAGTTGGATAATATCAGCAATGAGTGGCTTCATGCAGACATTCTCATATTCAACACAGGACAGTGGTGGGTGCCAGGGAAGCTTTTTCAAGTGTAAGTTCCTTGTTATTTATGGTTACTCACATATGAAGTTATAGTGTACTATATATATTCGAAGAGTATGATAATATGATTTGATGGATATGGTAATGCTGTTCTTTGGATATTGCATGCAATGATCTTCCATGGTTACAAGATAGCATCAATTAGATTTTCCAGCCTAGGCTCCGTATTTTGGTTGGTGCTTTGGTCATCTTTTCTGAATCGACATATTTAGAATCAATGTTACACGTCTAAGTTATTGAGAAGCATTCACATGGTTAAAGAACTTGTAAGAGTAGATGGATCTTCGAGTTAACTTTTTTATGTTTAGAACGCCTCAAATCTTCTTTTGGCATATTTTTTGAGGATTTTTGTTTTATTGTATAATTTAACAAGTTATAGCTGTTCTCTCTTTCTTCCTTTCTCTATTGGTACAATCTATGCTAATGATGGCCTCTTTCCTTGCTTGATGTGTGAGTTCCTGCTAGAAGAAAAAACATCTTTCTAAACTATTGTAGAATAATTCTGTTGAAGTAGTTTTAGTGATTAGTTTCTCGTTTGACCTCTAGAGAGAAACTAGTTATTATCCAGTGACCTCTGAGCAAGAGAATAAGTTGAACAGTTTGCTTATGAAATGTAAGTGCAACATCTGGAAACAATTGTGTCCTTTGAAGGATATACACCTTTAATGAATTTCTTTTAGGCAATGACTGTATAATTCCTTTGCATGAGCATCATCTTATTATTTGATCTATTGTGCACTCTGCATTGAAGCAGACCTACTCCTCCCTATTGTTGCTTGACTCAACATTTCTATTAATTCAAGTATGAAATGATCTCAAATGTTTTGGACAGGGGTTGCTATTTCCAGGTTGGAAATTCACTGAAGCTCGGAATGTCTATTCGTACTGCCTTCAGATTAGCACTAGGCACTTGGGCAGCATGGGTTGAAAGGTCAATAGACACAAATAAAACACGAGTCTTTTTTCGGACAGTTGAGCCATCTCACTGGAGGTATCCCTTCATTGTTGATATTCTTAATCTGTAAAGTTGGAGCATTTTCTGCTTTCTACATCATATAGTTGCTTCAAACATTCTGATTCCAAGTGCAGACAAATCATCCTTCTTCAATCTCATAAAAACTGTATTTTTTCTCTGTTCACAATGCAAGATCACCCTAAAGCTAAATACAGCTATTCTTCACCAAGAAAATGTGTTAGTTTGCAATTTGTCTCTTTGAATCAACATATGTTTCTCTTTTGAGCTATATATGCAGTTTATAATTAGAACGTTCTGTTGTATTCATAAGTTGATAAATTATGGTTCTCTCAAAAATCATGGATTCTAAAGGAGGCCATTTCCATGGATAGTGCTTATTAGCTGCAACCAACCATCATTTAAGTTTGATGAGAAAGTATCGCAGACCTTAAATACATAAAAGCCCAAGAATTTTACCTTTTTTATTAGAAAAACCTCAGGTTCAAAAATTTCATCAAAACCCCCTATTGTTAATCTTCAGCCTAACCTCAAGGATTTCTGATTGAAAATGAATTTTTTTATTTTTTTGAATTTAGTGTATTTGATGAAAACCACTGGGGGCTCTGAAACCATTGGATCTAATCATTCATACATTTAGAAGCTCTAATTATTCATTAAATCTCTTTGCTGAATGAATTTCCTGTTTCTGCATGTGTCCTCTTCCAATCCACATCAAATTTAGATGGGATTTTATCTCTATCCTCCTGTAGTCTTCGCTATTAATATTGTTTTGTTTTGCATCAGTGATCAGTCTCATAGGTTGTGCAATGTTACCCAGAATCCCATGACAGAACCTAATGGAAGGGAACACCATGTATTTTCAGACAGTGTATTGGAGGTGATAAAGAAAATGAAAATTCCTATAACAGTTCTGAATATAACATCCTTGTCTTCTTTTCGAAGTGATGCACATGTGGGTCAGTGGAATGACAATCAATCGGCACCTGACTGTGCCCATTGGTGTCTGCCGGGAGTACCTGATGTGTGGAATGAAATTTTCTTCTCATGCCTCATTCATGATTGTGGACTCCATTTCCAATGATTGACTTCAGGTGAGTTTCTTTTCCTTCCTGGTTGCCTTCTACTTGACTGTTGTGACTCAGTGTAGTTTAACCTTATAAATCCAGTGAACAGACTGTCTGGGTTGTCACATATCCTTTATTTCTCCTCTAACAAATACTCTGCTTTCTACTTGTCCATTCTTTATTTACTCTTACCACCTACGGCTTCAATGAAAAAGCTCGTTCACTGTCTTTGTTTCATATTGTGTCACTATTTCACTATCTTGGCACTTTCCCTATTGCTTTCAACTTTCTCTCCAATGTGTATAATCTGAATATAACAACTTACATGATCTCTGAAAAATGAAATCCCCACCTACCTTTCAAAATATTCTCACTCCCCTAATCTAAAATCAACATATAAAATTTCATTTCTCTTATTTATTTATTAATTATTATTTTATCTTAGCAGTTACCGCTCCTCTTCAGTAGATAAGAGTAAGCAAACTAATTATAGGAGCACCAGCTGAAACTCAGCAAGGACACAAATATGCAACTTGTAGCTAATGAGCCTTTCTAGACATTTTTCTTAAGCCAGGAGAAGTTGGTCAGATGAACTGGATTCTTCCCCTAACTAAAATCTGTTGTGTTTGGCAAACACAGATGCAATGATTTTTGGATCTCTTGATCTAACCCCCTGTTTTCCCGAGAAATGTAGAATTACACGGATAAAACAATTTTTTGAGGACTGGTTTATTTCATTCTTTCATTAAATTCTTTTGTATTGTGAGAAGGGACTAAAATTTGGTCCCATAGATGTAACCTTTTTGCCTCATCTGTTCTGTAATCAAAGTTTTGGTTGTGAAGTGCATTCTTTCTCACACGGTTGTTCAAAAAGTAAGACAAATGATTAGGTAGGAATTCTTTATCCTGCTCATGATTTATGTAAAATTTTCTGTTCCTCATAGTAAGGATATACCATTGTGGTTAAATGACACTGAGTTGCTCAGTAATTTAGTGAAATGATGAAAAATCTTCCCCGGTTTTCTCAAGTGTCATGTACTTCTCTAATGGATGGATTATTTGCCAGTCTTGAGTTCATGGATTTTGCCAAGTAAATGAAGATGCATCAGAAACGAGATGCCAATATTTTAGAGCAATCCCATATGAAAACCAGCTGATTGGCTAGTACTTGACCCCAAAATCATTTAAGTCTGCAAAAGCAAAGAACACTAAAGCTGTTCAATTTTATTGAATGATCAAGAAATATGGAATCTGATGAAGGAAATTGAATTTTCTTCACATATAATGATGATTTAAAAAGAATAATAATAATAATAATAATAAAGAACTTGTAAGAGACAAGAAAGGAAGTAGTTGATTTGGGGGAATCTTCTATCCCTTCAACCTACCTCAGCTATCCTATGTTGAAGAGGTAAATGACTGCATGAACTTGAGAGTTGAGAGAGGCACGTTTTAAGGAAGAATGTATGGCCACATCAATTTGGTCAGTTTTGTAGAAAACAAACTCTCACATCAATCTGTAGCATCTTTTATTTTCAGGATAAATAAACAAATGCAGAGAAACTCTTTCGGGGGAAAACAGTACAAAAGAAGTGTTTTTCAATGCAATCAATGACGACTCTTCAAAAGCTTAGCCTGAGAGTCAAGTTACTTAAACCTTAGAAGATTTCAAAACATAAAACAATTGATACTCTTAGATCACGCGGTAAGCAAGCATTACAAATACGCATTAACAAATGCCATATTCACCATCAGAAGTTCAGCACCAGCACAAAAACACAATCTATTACAATGGCTTCCATTCAAAACTCTGACTACCATTTTCCATACTTCCCTTTACCACCACCTCATAATCCTCAATCTCCTCCAAAAGCAGCACCACCCCACGGCTCTCCATCTCCTCCAAAAGCAGCACCACCGCATGGCTCTCCATCCCCTCCAAATGCAGCACCAGCACACAAGGCTCCCTCGCCTCCAAAGACACCACCAACTAATAGTACTCCACCACCCCACAACTCTCCATCTCCTCCAAACACGGCACCACCTCATAAGGCTCCATCCCCTCCAAGCATGGTACCACCTCACAAGGTCCCATCGCCTCCAAAGACACCACCAGCTAATAATACTCCACCACCTGACAACTCTCCATCTCCTCCCAAAGCAGCACCACCACATAACTCGCCGTCCCCTCCAAATGCAGCGCCACCTCATAATGCTCCATCCGCTCCGAAGAAGCCGCCACCTCCAAAACCTACTCCACCATCACCATTTCCTGTGCCGGTGCCAGCAACACCACCTAGTCACTCATTTTCACCCCCACCACCCTCTGTGAGACCGCCACCTCATCCCCTCCCTCCACCGTCCCCTCCTCATTTAGTCCCACCTCCACCGCCATCCCCAGGGCATCATTCAGCCGTTATAGTTGTTGTCTTTGTTTCACTTGGAGGTCTATTCTTCCTGGCATTTCTCTCTGTTGCTCTATGCTGCTTGATCAAAAAGAGAAAGAATAAAATGGCTGACAAGACTGAAACTATAAACATAGATGAACATGTCAAAATCCAAGAAACAATCATACCAGGTCCCCATCATCAACAAGCTGTGATTTTATCCGTTGAAGATGATGTGCATATTCAGGAAAAGATCAAAGAAAATGATACGAAAGGTGGAAGCACTTACTCTACACCATTACATGATCTTTCTCAAGCTTCTGAATTTGGAGCTTCCTCATCAGGATCCAGTCATCACCATCTTGAGCACAAGTCCTGATTGAAAATCATGCAAATGAGAGGTGTAAGCGGCAAAAAGATCGGCCTTTAACAATAACCTGCTGAAATAATAAATGAGCATCTGATATTCTTTCCGTATGTTTTCAGAAATAATTGGTTTCAAATAAAAACCTGTCAAACTTATTTTGTGGTATTGTTATAGTGTTATGTTCCTTTTCGCAAATTCCAAGCAAACCGTAGAAAGATCATGATACTGAGTGAAAGAAATGACAACAATCACCACTGCCAAATACAACTCATGCACGTTCCTGAGAATCTTTATAAAGTCCCGCAAGCATCTAAAAACTATGCATACATATCAATCTGTAAATTCCAAGTTGTAAAATCTCCATTAAATAATAAAGTTTTAACAGCTTGGCCATGAAATAGCCCAAACGTTATAATTCAAGGATAACGTATTTCAAATATAAACAACACCGAGTAAGAACTTTTTGCTTAAAAAAATTATAATTAAAATATAAAGATACTCGCTCATTCATCTCATTTAATCCAACAGTAAAGAAGATATTTTTTCTTAATCCATCGAAATAAAGAAGACGAATATTGGAAAACGCGGTCAGTGATCTGACTGGTTTCAGCATTAGTAACTAAGATTTGATTAAATATCTATATTACACATCCAGTATCACAGAAAAAGAATTGCTGACAGAACTTTGATTAAACTAATTTACAGAGGTTAATTTCACAGTTGTTATGGATCAATAGCCATGGGAGTAATGCGCCTCTTGGCCGGCTTATTTTGGATAGCAATACTCCTTGAGCTTGCTGATTGAGCCTGTTTCCATTGTATCTTTTCTGTTTCTATTTTTCCATTATCTACTTCATTTCTATCTAAGTCCGTTGGTCTGCTTTCCGCCCTGTCAGAACTATCATTTGTAGTTGTTTTCCCATCTTCTGTCTCAGCTTCTGCTTTCCTGCTTTCTGCTTCATTCCTCTCCGGTTCAATCAGTCTGCTATCTGCTGCAATAGAACCATTAATTGCAGTTTTATCCTCTTTTGTTTCTGCTTTTGTTTTCCTCTTGTCTGCTTCTTTCGTCTCTGCTGTAACTAATTTATCATTAGTACTTGTCTCAATTATCATGTCCTCTGATTTCGTTACAAGAGGGCTCTTGTTCTCATCTGTACTGACTTTATTTCCTACAACAATAGATTTAAGCTCATTCTTTAAGAAAGCAATGAAGGCCGGAAGAAAATTAATCGAAGTGGAAGAAAATGAAAGATGGCTGCCAAACCTGACAAGGCAATAGGCATTCCAAGTTCATCATTTTCAAATTCTACTAAGGTACAGTAACCATCTTGAGAGGATAAAGCTAAATAACGAGCACTATTTGACCTTCAAACAGTAGATAAAGGAACCAAATCAGCACAAGCATAAAATGTCATCAGTAGTGATCACAGCAACAACTTACAGACATTAATCAGGAGAAAGTTGCATGATAACTAAAATAACTTTACCATGCAATGTCAGTTATGGCTGCATAGTGGAGGCCAGCCAAGATTGCTATGGGTGGAACACTCTCTGTGTCGTAGATGTATAATGAATTTAGAGTTGCAATGGCAAAGACGAGGCGGTAAGGTAGCTTGAAGAAGCCAGCTGCATAAGTAAGCGGAGATTGTTGGGATCGTCATAAAACAATTGCCAAGCCAAGATAAGACCAAATTGCATTAAAATGGCGGGTAAATCAGCATAAAAGTACCTGAGTTTGATTCCCGAAGATTAAAAGCCAGAGGACAGAAACGAACTGCTACAACAGGTTTGCTAGCACCTGGGAGCTGCAAAGCAGGCCTGAAGAGCAACAAATTAATATAGCCCATCATTAATTAAAGCAATCAGGCTTCATTCACCATTTGTAGTGGATAAAAACCAAGAAGCTCAAGTATATAGGATTTCTGAACCAAAATAATACGGTTTAAGTGTATTACCTTGAAAGATCCTTTCTGGAAAATATGTAAGCCGAATTAATTGATTCAGACGTAGACGAAATTTTGTAAGAACCTGCAAATGTCAACAGGATAATACACACAACTTTCATGAATATATGGCAAATAAAGCCACCATTGAAGGAAATAAAAGCATCCAGATGTGATAATTTGTAATTGTCTTGCTGTAGAATCAGATGAGCAAAGATTAGATTCTTAAACGAAGATATAAGGTAATATTCCTGGACTTAGGTTGCATCTCAATTAATCAAAAGTAAACAGGTAATGCACAGTCTACGCCTCAATGATGAAGTTTCATTTCTTACCACATGTATACACATGCAGTAGGAGCAGTAGTAAAAAAGAAGTAACGTGGTAGTTTGTCCCTGTTCTAGTAATATACTAGTTTTTTCATTTGAGAAAAGAAGGGATGATAGGAATATACGTTTAACATATACAGGAAAGAAGTCAAAGAACCATATAATCAAATTTTTTCAGTACACAAGAGGTCACTAACAAAGCAACACTTTCATTGGTCCTAGCTGTCCGCTCCCAATAAATGCATACATTAATAGTGAAAAATTATGGGATTTTAATGAAAATTAGATTAATTCCAAGCTACAAGACAAAGCTGTGAGTTCCAAACCCATGCAAGGCTGTCCATAGGACCCGACCAACTGACACTTTAACCAATCTATTACCCTTGGTTCAAAATACATGCTATAAAAGTAAGCCTTTTATGAAAACACATGCATCAAGTCTGATATGATACATCAACAAGAGAAGATAAAGAGTGCAACATGACATACACATCAGACTCCCAGAGATATCAATGTTACAGGAAAAAGCTTTTCCAGACAACTGACAATCAGATAGAAATAACTGACTATTGACATAATATTGAATTAGAGTTGGAACCCTTAGTTTCTTACCTGCTGGTACAAGTAAAAATGATCCATCAGGTGACCATGCTAATCTTCGAAAAAATGATGGAAGTGTTTCATCATGAAAGAGATGATTTTTTGCAGACTGCATGTCAACTCAAGAATGGGGTTTATTAGATTCCATTCATACTACAAAGCAACTGGAGATAATTAACAATTCTTTAACCTTAGAATCATCAGTTGAATGCTGTCCTGCCTTTGTAATGACATGCTGACAAACATAGTTCATCTTCTCAACGCCTTTGGATTTTGTAGGCCTATTGGCATAAATTCGACAAGTTCTATCTGAACTAAGAGAGGCAACATACTTGGACAATGGATCCCAAGCCACACCCTGGACATAATGGAAATGAGCATCTAATATCTGAAGAACTGAACCTGAAGATCAGAAACAAAAATTGTTAAGGATAAAATATAATAAATCACATAAGTGCACCTTTATGAACTCTTTCTTACCTTTGTTAACATCCCAAATAATGCAAGAATTGTCAACAGATCCAGAGAGGAGAAATGCACCATCAGTCGACCACTGTAGGTCTAGAACATCCTTGCGGTGAAATCTATCACAAAAAAATCTAATAATCAGTCCGTTAGGCAGAAGTTATGTTGTTTTGCTTTTTTCCTTTTTTTTTATATCTTTATTTATTAACATTGATGAATATGACAAATTAATTTTGTTATGTACTCAAAAAAATGGTAGAATTCTGTAGAATCTTTCTCATAGAACGATAAGGAAAGCCCTCTGATTCAGCATTTATCAGCCTAATTGAGGATCAGAAAGAGCAAATGAGCCCAACCTCTGTATGTTACCAGTTCTTTAAAGGAAAAAATTTTCATGCATGACTGCAAAGAGAAGTGTAACTACTAAAGTAGATGAAAGGCCTTACGACAAATTCTTGAGGACTTTCCATGCTTGTCCAGTTTCTGTTGTGTGTAACTTCCATACGATCAGCTCGCCACCTGCAGATGGAAAACTTAATTTAAGATATTCTTGGTTAAACATACTATTTCACAACCATATAACAGGTTCAGATCATATGTAAAAGAACAAATTGATGAAGACAGTTATAGTCATACCATCGGCACCAGAAGCAAGTTGTTCTCCTGCAAAATAGCAAAATATTGATCCCATCATTAGGAAGAATATCATTCATACAGTGCAATGCAGAAAGCATTAAAAGCATATCAAGAGGCTTGTGGGTAAATATCCACTTAAACCAAGTAAGAGAAATTATTGAGACAAGATAACCTTGATAGTTTTGTCTAGACATTATACGGATATATTATGTGACATTCTCTAACTAGTTGAGCGTAACTCACCAGCAAACCAACATCAAAACCATAATTTCTTTCTAAAAATCATTCCCACTTCCTATCTCACACTGATGAGGAAAAATGAATTTATCCAGGGCCACCTTTCACAAAGGGACAATGCCTTCCCCATAGGAGAACAATACCAAAATGGAAAACAGATTGTATAAAAAATATATATGCAAACATGTATGTTATTCAAATACCATGTTGTTATTACAGATAAATTGGTTCACATTATCTATAAGAGCATGCAACTCCGAGGAAAAGAATTATGCCCTTACCGCAAGGAGAGAAGCGAAGGGTATTTATAGCAGAACCATGATAAGAGAGGCTATTTTGATAAGAAGCTGTTGGGATTTTCTTCTGTTTTTCGCCTGAATTTATTAGCCAAATCTGAAAGTTTAATGTTTAGAGTTAGCCCAGTCCCAGTAAGACTTCACAACTCAAAAGAGAATCTGACTGCTATAAATAAAATGTGAGACGCACAACCAGAGATATGAGATGAAAATTTGGAATGATAACAGAAATTCAACAGAACCAAATACGCTAATTAGTTTCACCCCAGAATTAATTCATTGTTTTCATCCCTAATGTTTAGTTAAGAAACTACAAGGGAAAAAAAAATATTCAAATTTCACTTGTTCCAACTTGATCTCAGTGGTACAATAGTTTTTATCATTTCGCTGTGTGGTAGGCTTCCCATCTCTCTGAACCCACATAACTGAATCTTTCTCTAAACGGTGGAAGAGTGACTGAGAAGCATAAAGCTGTTTGATGGAAATAACCCTTTCTACAGTTAATCTTAACTTTTGGTATAAATTATAAATATATAAAAATTAACACAGAAAGTCTTTTCTTTCCTTTTCTCCTACCAAATAATTAACAATGACAACTATTTTCTTCCTTTCTATCTCTTTTTGATCCTTTTTAGCTTTCTTTTCCCTCCTTCTCTTCCGCCCAGACCAACAGAACACCGTATACCGAACACAACACCATATGCATTATCCTAACAAAAGAAATTAGAAAATATCTGTCTACTAATCGTAGTAAATTGCTCTAATTAATTAAAAAAAAACTCATATTTTAAATTCTCATCAAACACAATCAGAGATAGCTGCCAATCACTTTAAACGGCTTGGATCGACTTATCAAACAACCTATCAATGAAGCACTAAATAATGACATGAGTTGATACAAATGATTCAACAAACTCTACTTCAGATCAAAATTGCACCCAAAAATTTGAAAACGAAAAGAAAAAAACTGAAATGCAAAAGCGGGAACCTTGATGTCGTAGTCGGCGCCGCCGGTGGCGAGGAAACCGGATATCGGGTGGAAATCTAGGGTTAGGACTGGTTTTGTGTCGTGCCAGTTAATTTGAAGTGTGCCACCTTTCATTTTTGTTTTGATTTTCCAGACTGGTTTCTCGGCTTAATTTTTCTCGGGAAAGTGAAGGAAAATAAATTCTAGGGTTTATTCGTTTGGGGGTGGTGAGAGATACTGAAGAATACGGGGGGCAAATGGCGCGTTGCCTAAATTTGGCGGGAAATTGTAGGCCGAAACGGTAACTTTAGCCCGTTAGCTTAATTTTCTTACACAAGCCTAAAACTCTAAATGAGGACCAGCCCATTGATTTTTTCTAGCAGCCCAAGGGGCAAATTTCACTTAAACCAGCCCCTTAAGCCCTAAAAATTGAACCAAAAAAAATAAAAATTGGGTGCTTAGTTTTAACGAAAGAGAGGGAAGGGAAAAAAATTGAAATTATAAATTTGATGAATAAAGTTTTTGTTTTAAGATGAAATTTTAGATGTTTATGGTGCTTTTAGCACAATGTCTCCGGTCCCTGCTTGCTACTTTGCACATGTATACGATAAGATTACGTTGAGTACATCATTGCTATGCTCGTATGAGTTTTATTGATCAAGCATAACAAGTTTATTCCTTCATACTGATTTCAATGTATATGCTATTATTCTAAGTAGCGCATGTCTATACAACATTAAAATTTTTTTACATTGCAATAAAGCAGATAGCCGCACTTAATAAGGACTCTATAATTATAAAAGTATTCTCAACTGCGAATGACTGCACTTTATAAAGTACGTACTTACTATAAAGATATTGTGTACATTTGTATATAAGAATTATATAAATATAGAATAATTATATAGTGAAGACATCCTCATTTTAACAAAGTGAGGATGCCATTAACAAACAAAAAAATACTCTTTAATGTATTAAAATCTATATTTTTTTTAAAATTTTAGTAATATCAAAGTGAGGATGTCCTCAAGAGAAGGACTATATATATAGAGAAAGACATTTAGGGAATCGGTCTGATTCTCTCTCTTCGTTCCGCTTGAAGAAAAGAAGGATCCCAAAGAATCGATCTTTCTTTTAGTTGTTGAATCTCTCTTTGATTGATCAATGTGTGATATTCCGAATCCTCATTACTAATGGAATCGAAATGATCTCTGGATTGATCAGAAGATCCTTTCAATTGGCTAGAATCCGTTACTTGAACGAAACTAGATCTTGTGGAATCATATTGAATATTTGACGATACATTCCGTACCTTGGTAAAAAATCGATCCTTGTTTACCAACCACACATTGTCTAACCAAATCTAATTATTTCTCGTTACGTTCCTAAAAAAATCTGATTCGTGCAAATTCTTCCCCTCAACTAAGAAAGAGATCTTAACAAAATTACCACATATGAAATTGAGCACAATTTTGTAAAGAAACAACCCACTTATTTTTCAAGAAGAGATGAAAAATGCTCACTATCATTTGATTGAACATTTGATCTAGCCCCTTGTTGTTTGAGGAAACCCCCCACTTCAATTGGTATTTTTTCACGAAAAGCAAACATGAGATAACAAATCCAGTCTTTCACTAAGATTTCGAATAGATGTCCCGAATTCAAGTTGATTATGTTTCGCCTCTTACTTCAAAGACAATCAAACAATTCAAGTTGGTTATTCTAAAGCATATTTTATATTAAATGCATTTAAACCACTTAAATTTCACAAGTCATCCATTTATCATCTCTCTCTCTCTCTATATATATATATACACACTCTTCAAAAGTCAACAAATACATGCTTTGCATTTAATATTAATTCCGGCTTTGTTCATGCATTTAAACCACTTAAATTTCACAAGTTACGCATTTATTCTAAAGCATATTTTACATTAAATATCAATGTATGCTTTATTCATTCATTTAATTCGCGTGAATTTCACAGTGATGTATGCTTGTTAAAGTGAGCTTCTTTAGCCAATAATTGCTCAATTAACTCCTTTGTTTTTAATTCAAAAGCAAATAAATAGTTGATGCATGTGAATTAACAATTGTACTTATATGATTTAAGATTTAGTATTTTATAGTAAACTTATTATTACTTGTTTAAAATGATTGGTTCTCCACTATTTCATTTCACAAGACACTTCCTTATGGATTAAGATTCCCCAAGTAATTTGAGTTACCTTATGGGCTAAGGTTCTCCAAGTGGTTTTAGTTAAAGTGTGTAAGCGGGTAGAGTATCACTTTGTTGTATCATTCCTGCCTAACCACAGTCCAAAGTGATTGTCACAGTAACTTGGGATCTCATAAAGTACATACCTTATAGGTTGGATTGAGCCTTTAGGCCTAACATCTATTTTTATGTAGTAACTATTTCTAAAGATGCCAATGATTTTTTAAGCCACAAATTCTTTAAGATGCTTTAATTTACTTTATTCGTTTGTTATTGTTTCTCTTAGCTCTATGCTTTAATTTATTGATGGGTAAGGCCTATTATTTCTTCAATCCTTTGAATTTTGATAGCTCTGCTCAACTTAATAAAATTTTTCCTCGTTAGTTGAGATTATTCAAAAAAAAAAAAGAAAAAAGAAAAATCAAACATTAGAACCAAGTGAAATCTCTGCTGTTTTGGCAAGTTTAAAAGATATTAGAAAAAGAAATTTTCGTCAGCCCTTTTGCTATATTTGTTAGAGAAATACATATTTGGGCCTAATCAGAAAATCTTCTCTAAAAATTCTGATTGGTAAAAACAAATTTTAATAGATCTGAAAAGGGTTTTTCGGTCCTTAAAATATACATTTGTTTCCGAAAATAATGCCAAATAGCCACCGACCTTTTGAATGAATTTTATTAAGATAATCTGAACAAGGTTCTTATTCCTGCATACGTTCAAGTCTGCCTCTGGTATTTAATTATTCATTGAAGAACATTGAAATTCTTCAATGACGAGAGTCACATTATACAGCTTCATTGATATGTGGTGTCTTCCACCATCGATGGTACTGTTGCACTTTTGGACAACTTGCGCAGGGACTCATGTCCAAATATATAGGTTAGTAAATATTTTGTTAATTTAGAATCAACTGCAGCTGGTGACTCCAAATATAGCACACAGAATATTGCATTGATGACTTTTATCCAATGCTGAAGTCTCATATTTTGTTAGGCTTCTTAAGCAGATCTCGGTTATAGTAATTATGCTCAGCTTTATGTAAAGTGATACATCATATTGTTATACCGATTTGATAATTTCATGCTTAAAATTTCTTCCTTCAAATAGAACACTGTTTTGTTGAATGATGATGATGATGGGGATGGAGAAGATGAGGTTGAGGCAAACATTTAAGAGAATGAGAAGAAGTTTCGGAGGAAGACGCTTGTAAAATTTCAATATATGAGATCATTTTGAGTATTCATTTGAGATCCCTTTTTACATTTTGTTTTTGCAAAATATACAATTAAAATTGATATTTTGTTGTACCTTTGATTGATGGATGAGATTTATATGAATTTTGGAAAATTTACAAAAGTAACCATAAAATTTTTACTATTTTCACAATTAACCTTTTAAATTTTTTTCTATCAACATTAGCCAAACACAAGCTTTTCTCCCCAAATTATCCTTGTTTACAAACCAAAAGCAACTTTCTTTCTCTCTTTTTATCAAACCAAACACAATTTTGCACTTTTGAATCATCATCGGCGACGACAAAAGATAACGGCAAACGCCGACGGCAAATGGTAAAAGTGAAATCCGATCATAATCTATCCGGATCTAACAACAATCCGCATAACTGGGTGGTATGAATTATTTTATGAACTTGCAAGAGTTTTAGTGTGATTGCTTGGTGCGACAGGCTTCGTGGGACAATTTGCATTTTTGTGCGACAGGCTACCTGTCGCACGAAGCTAAGCTAAGTGTGACAGGTGCATGTTGCACCAAGTTAAGCTACGTGCGATAGGTACCTATCGCACTTACCTTCGTGCGACATGGTGCATGTCGAACTAAGAGGCAGATTCATTGAATCTGTCTTTTGGTGCGACGGGCAGCCTGTCGCTCCAAGAGGCAAATTCACTGCCTGTCGCATCAAAAGGCAGATTCATTGCAACCGACTTTTTATTAATTTGATAGTGAGCAATTAATTTTTTTTAATTTCAAGTTTAATGGATTCAGTTGTGCTTGATTGTGTTATGATGGTTGGTGGAGATGTTAGAGGATGGCCGTATGGAGTATGTGAATGGTAAAAATAGAGTTTTTTTGGTTAGCAAAAAATACATTTTTGATTAGTTTTTAGCAAGAGTATACGAGGTGTTACAAATAAATACTAATGAATATAGTATCACAATGAAGACAACTTTGAGATCCAGTAACACATTATATCGTATATGTGCACTGCCCATGGATATATTTGATGATGAAATGGTGAAGGTTGTGTTGCATATGGCATCCAATGTGGCCAACTATTGATGCATTCCTATATTCGTTACCACATCACCTCGAGTTCTGAGCGAATATGTTGAGCCACAGTTGAAACAGAAACTTCATTTAGAGCAAATGTGTCGGGCTCCAATAATAAAGAAGAGGTGTTGTCAAGGACAATGTCGCTGCAGCAATATTACTCTCTCATTCATGAAAATTACGACAACATTGATGACAACAATTTAATCTATTGCCTCAATCAAATAAAAAAAATAATAAATTCAATCAAGCACAATATTAAAAGAGTAAGAGAAGAGAAAACAAACATAAGGATTTTTACATGGTTCGACTATCCCCGCCTACGTCCATACCTCCAAGCTCACCCGGCTTGAGGATTTCACTATCTAAGCCTTACAAGGCTTCAAATGTTTACAATTGACTTCCAAGGTGTAAATGGACCTTTACAACAAGAGATTATATCCCCAATCTTTTCACCCCAAATGTTTCTCACATTTGTACACTCACAATTTGATGAGAAATAAAAATTACAACAATGAAACTCTCTTTAAGAGTGAATATGCAAATAATAGCTCAATAATGATTCAATCTATGTTGATTTGCGTTTTAGAAGCTCAATATATGTTATATGATCTTATATTTGCTTGCATTAGTTGATAGAATGAAGTTTGAGTTGAGTTTTTATAGTTAAAGCCCTCAAAGTAGCCGTTATAGGCAAATTTCAGCGCCTAAGCGGTTAGCCGCTTGATTTATCCGGCTAGCCGCTCAAGAACAATGATATTACCGTAATTTTTTGAATTTTGCTACAGTATTACTGTTCACTAAAATTACACTTTGGCTCAAAACTTTTTATAATTATACTACGGCCTAAAACGTCATAAAACTTTGTAAATAGGTCCAATTTTAGAATTTTCTAAAAGTAGTTATCTCTCCAAAACTTTCTGAAATTATGGCCCCAAAGATATTATTATTTTTTAAAGAGGTCCTTTTCAAATTTAGCATAATACCCATATTTTTCAAAGTTCTCAAAACCTTTTACTTTAGTCCAAAAATTGAAAATATGAGATTTTCCTCAGGCGGCTATCCGCTAGCCTTAGGCGGTTAGCCACTTCCTCTCTGTCCAATTTTGGATTTCAAGTGTTTAGATTACATTCGGGTCCTCAAAATTTCATAAATTATAGTATGCCCCAAAACGTTTCAAACCTTTGCAAATAAGTCCAACTTTGAATTTCAAAATAATATTTATAAAACTCAAAGATTACAAAACTTTTTCATTTTAATCGAAATTACTCAAATCCACAAAACACCTTATCTTATAAATATAAAACCTTTTAGTTTATGAAAAATATTTAATTAAATTAATCTCCTGACCTTTTCAAATGCTAAATCATGTATCAATTAAATCATACCGGCTTTACAAGAATTTATCGCACTAATTTATCCGTTGAGCTCTAAACTTTATTCTTGATTTCGCCGTTGTCCGTTGAGTGTCTTCAATCTTGATTTCACTTGATTCACTTGCATAAATATTATCCTTAAAAAACTAGTGAAAATGTGAAATACAATATTTATTAAATTACTTAACACACATGTTTGTTATAATCAAAATTATATTATGTATAGCCCTTTAGGCTAACAACAACGACATTACGTTAAAGGATGTTGGAGAAGAGGTATTACCACTAACGACGTCGTTGGAACAACAATATTATTCATATCACAACAATGATTTTCGGGGACAATGATGATCTTCATGATGAGACAAATGAGGATAATGTTTGTGCAGAACCTTCTAATAGTATGAGGGGTACTCATTTCAATAATGCAGGTGATGATGGAGGAGCCGGACCTTCTAATATTCCGTTGTTTCAACATGAGGATGAATGTGAAGATGATATTCCTGTGAATAACAGAGACAATGAATTTATTCCTCCAATGGTTTGATCGAAAAGGAGGATTGATCCCCTGACAAGTCTTGCTCCAGTTTTGCCTTCGAACATGATTGCTCCAAGCTTTCATAGCAGTTGTGACTCAGATGATATTAGTGTGAGTAAACTATTTGCTGAGAAGAATGAGTTAATATTACAACTGCGCAAGGTTGCCTTTAGGGATAAATTTGATTTCAAAATTGCATGATCTACAATGACACGTTTCGAGGCTCACTGTTGTTTGAAATCATGTAAATGGCGTATTCGAGCAATTAGAAGTTCGAACTAGCAAAATATTCTTAGGTGGTGAGGAGAATTGACAATGTACACACTTGTCATAATGATATATTGGTTGATGGTCGTCCATCAAGTAAGCAGCCGAGTTGTCGGTCATATTATCACAGATAAATATATTCAAGAAAAGAGAATTTATACTCTGAATGACATCAGAGTAGATATGCAACAGGAATACGATGTTAAGTTAACATACCAGCAGACATATCGGGCAAGAGAAGTTGGTCTTGAAATAATTCGAGGCAACCTTGCAGAGTTATACAACTTGCTCTCTAGATACTCTCACGTACTGAATAACGTGAATGAGGGTACAGTCACTTACCTCGACCGGGATGGAGATGATAATTTCTTGTACTACTTTATAGCACTTGGATCTTCCATCAATAGTTTTATGCAGTACATTCGATTTGCCATTACTGTAGATAGTACTCATCTAAAAGGACTATATCGTGGAAGTATGTTTGTAGTAACATGTCTGGATAGTAACAATCAATTATATCCGTTAGCCGTTGGGGTCATGGATTCAGAAAACAATGATGCTTGGGAATGGTTTATAATGAAGTTACACTGAGTGATTAGCGATAGGCCTGAGTTGGTAATTATTTCAGATCGATACATTGCCATAAGGAGAGCAATTCTGAAAGTATTTCACAATGCAACTCATGGCATTTTTTTTTTAACCATGTGAAAGGTAATATTAAGTCAAAGTTTAAGATGTCCAAAGCTCTTTGGGATGAATTTGGGTTTGCCCTTATTAATGTAGTAAAAGCATATGGACATGAGGAATTTAAAAGACAACTTGAAGGGTTGTGGATGATCCACTTAGGAGCGGCTGATTACTTATAAAATAATGTGGGTATGTGTAATTGGGCAAGGTCTCAGTTTGAAGGTAGGAGATACTTAGCACCAACATCGCGGAGAGTGTTAATTCTTTCATGAGGGAACGGCGAAAATTTCATGTGACTCATCTTGTTGATTACTTTAGGAAAACGTTGCAGCAATAGTTTTATGATAGAAAAATTGTGGCTGAATCAATGACTACTCGGCTTACAACATGGGCGGATGAAATAGTCACTGAGAGAAAAACTATAGCTGAAAGAATGATCGTTCGGCTGGTGTTTTCGCATCGATTTGAAGTTGTAGGTGGTGGGATTAAGGAAAGTTTAGTTGACCTGCAAAAGAGAACTTGCTTCTGCAGAGTATTTCAGCTTGATCAGCTTGTATTTGTTCATGCAATTGCGGCGTGTCTAATTGTCAGAGTGGATTTCATTAACCTTTGTTCGGACTTTTACACCACAGAATCGTTGGCGATGGCTTATACACAACCAGTGGAGCCGATTGGTGACGTTGTTGATTGGGAAGTTCTAGATGAAATTCAAGAGATGCAAGTATATTCACCAGTTGAGGACACCACCACCTAGTTGTCGTAAAGAGCTCAGAATACCCTCGGCTGGTGAGGACGTTAATCGGCAGACTATTAGATGCGGGCGGTGTAATGAGGCGGGACATAACCATTAGCGATGTAAGAATCCCATTGCGTTGAGTAGAAGTTAGTTGTATTGTTTCAACGATTCCTTATTTGAATTTGAATGAGTTTATTTATAGTTGGAATTGAAAAATAGCTGTTACAGACTATCAGCCCGAAAACGGTTCGCCATTAACTATTAACGATTAACCGTTTGAATTGGTCAAAGTTATCGTTGGGCCAAAATTCAAATAAATGGTTTGCCGTTTAAGCTTACCCTTTCGCCGTTTAATTCCAGAGACCTCCAAGATAAACGTCAGCTATCCATTTTCACTAAACGGTTAAAGATTAGCACGAAATGACATTATAGAATTTATCGGTTAGCCGTTTGTAATTAACTGTTCACCGTTTATTTCCAGTAACCTACAAAACACATTAGCCTTATATGTTTTTCTTAATTGGTAAGAGCTTAAGTAATTTATTACTTTCTCGATTTAATCGGTTAACCGTTTCGAAGTAAATGGTCACCATTTACTTCCAGAATCATAGTTTTAGCCAAAACTTGCAGGAAGTCATTTTCCAATTGAAGTTTGACAGATATCCATCTTTTATGAACAAAATAAGAAAGATTATACATCTTTCTTTTATTAGTGTAATAGCTCCAACATTTAATAAAAAATATTTAAAGTTTATTATCATCAAAATTAATATTATGAACATATACATGTTAACAGTTTCAACATTTGAATTACTACAACAACTTACAATACAATATCGTCATTAAATATGTCAACTGTAATTTTCTTTCTAAAATACTCCCTATAACTACCGTTAAACTCTAATTTAAGCATGAACATTAAATATATCGTAAACATCAATAAAAAAACATCGCAATCACCAATTCCGGGCTTTTGTTGTGGCACACTCTTAACTGTGATAACTTTCCAGGGGTTGGTGCTCCGCAACTCAGGTCGGATGTTGTAGAAGTCAACATATTCTAACTTGTATCTTCTGTCAACTCGAAATGTCAGTAATGAGTCAAAAATCCAGACTTTGTTCTTACGAAAATCTACTCGGGCCAGTACCCAATGCTCGCGGTCCAAGTTATTAGGGATGAGCAATTGTATATATAAACTTATCGTTAATTAATCATGTTCGTTATATATGAATTTGAAAAACAAACAACAAAAAGTGACAACTTGTATATTTTGATCATGGCTATGAAATGCAATAAAATACATACCATATCAACATCCGTCATTAGTTTAGACATAGTATGCTGTCTGTTAACATATATGTTTCCATAATGTTGATTTTGCTGATAACAAACAAGATTAAGAATGATTAATCTTTTAAGCCCAAATAATTTTTTATTCTTTTTAAATAGATCATTATTTTCACATTATAAATGTTTCATATTTAATAAAAAAATAATTTTATGAAATTGATTGTTTTTCAAGTGGATGGTTTAATGGAAAGAATTTTGAAAACTTTGAAATCAACAAGTATTACTTGAAATTTTGGAAAAGGACTTATTTGAAACGTTTCATATCATTTTGGACCAAATTATAATTTTAAAAAGTTTTGGGATTTACAAAGCATTATTTAGAAATTCTAAAATTGGACATATTTGAAAGATTTCATAAAGTTTTGGGCCATAATACAGTTATAGAAAGTTTTAGGACCAAATTATAATTTTAAAAAATAGTTCACTGTAGCAAGCGGCTTACCGGATATGTCAATGGCAAACCAGATTTTGGGCAGTAAGCTTTTAAAGCATAAATGACTATCCGGATTTTGTAAGCGGTAATCTGGATTTCAAAAGTGGCTAATCGATTATGAAAAGCGGCATGCCGGATATTCTGAAATTCAAAATTTTGCCTTAACGGTAATATAAAAGCGGCTTACCGGATTCCTAAACGCCAAGCCGGTTATTACCAAAATGTGCATAACAATTAGTTTTTGAGCTCAAACTATATAAACTCAAAACCAATTTATTTTTGGTAATCTTGGCAAGTAAAAACAAGTGCACACAACATATATTGAGCTTAAATTTATAAATCATCTTTATTAAATCATCTTTGTTCTTCAATTTGTATGTCCACTCTTAAAGAGAGTTTCATTGTTGTAATTTTCATTTCTCATCAAATTGTGAGTGTACAAGTGTGAGAAACACTTGGGGGTGAAGAGATTGGAGAGATAATCTCTTGTTGTAAAGGTTCATTGACACCTTAAAGTCAATTGTAAACGTTTGAAGCTTGGAAAGGCTCGGATAGTGAAATCCTCAAGCTTGCTGTGCTTGGAGGCATGAACGTAGGTGGGGATTGCCGAACCACGTAAAAATCATTGAGTTTGCTTTCTCTTCCCTTACTAATTTATTATTGTGCTTTCATTGAATTTATTGTTTTCGAATTTATTAAGGCATAAGATTGGATTGTTGTGTGGTTTGCTTAACTTAATTTTTAAAATCCCAATTCACCCCCTCTTGGGTTGCCTAGTTAGTATTTCATTGTCGCCCACCAATAAAGCTATTCAAGCGGTCGTCGTACACTAATGAATCGACCGCATAATCCATGTTGTTCCATAACTGATTTAAGAACACCTAGTACATAGATAACCAAGAAATGCATAAATTAACAAAATTTCAAAGCGATAATAAACAAATAGAAATGGTAATTATAAGTTATCTCGGCACGTTACCCAAAAAAATGTATCAGTATGTGTGACACATTGAACTAAGACATTCAGATACTGTCGTTGTTTCTCGATAATCAAGCGAAAATACTCTTGTATATGCTATATAGGAACAAAAACATGTCAATTTAAAAGGATAAAATTATACACAAATCCACAACACGGAAAGAAATTAGGAAAAAAATTACCTTATCCCCTAGCCATTCCATCGAAATATGGTCCAAAATTACTTGAAAGAACGACCACGGGTGTTGGACTCTCCGATCTATTGTGATATCGCCAGCGAACCATCGGTTAAACTCATCATACAGACTTTGATCCTCCAATCCTCTAAGTGGATTTATATCCACACTCGTACTCATGTCAATCGCATGGTCCATGATTTGGGGTCGAGGTAAAAGCCGGACGTTCTTTCCTCACCTGAATGGAGGAATCATGTAAGGACTGTTTTAAACATACGACGGTATATATGGGCGATTGAACTTACTAATGCCCGGAGGCACCTCAGTGAAGACCTGAACGCTCTGCCCACTAACATCCTCGTAAAAACTATACAATGATGTGAGAGTAGAAAAATTTTGATTACCCACGTCAGTATACACTCCATAGTCATCTGGGGCTTGTCCATTTGCCAAGATGAACATATTAAGCAACTATCAAATTAAAAGTTAAACGAACTTGTTAAATTTAAATTTCCCTACCGCATACGAGCGTCCAATTGGAGAATCCTTGTTTGGAGGCTTAGACACTGAATCGATAAATCCCACCACATTTCTTTAAAATCTTTAAATTTCGACTTATGTTCATAAATGTTACGATCAATCTTGTCCATCTGTCGTCTTATATAATCATTAAACTGCTTTGTCCTTGTCTATTAATTTTTTTTTATAATAACAGATTGTTATAATGATTAATATATGAAGAAAATAAATTATTTATAACCTCAGAATCATGTGTATCGTCAGAGTTGTCTGTTTACTCCTAATGGTCATCTACAAACACCTCATCCTCAGCAGTCTCTTGACGTTGCTCTAGTGTTGGGCTTGCTATGTCGTCATGCTCGTCTGATTGTCTTGTAACAGATGGCAGTGCGTTGATTGAGGGTTGGTGCTGTATAAAATAACATTTAAAAAAAGGAAATGAAAAGTAAAAAAATTAGATTAAATAAATAATAGTACTTATAGGATACCGACATTATGAACCCAGCCTGGAATGCGTGGCAAGTAATCCTTCACAGTGAGCCAATATTTTTTGCTACTCTTCTTTGCACTCAGCTCAAGGGTTTGTAAAACATCCCTCTGCCATGAATTCAACCCAAAATTATAAGTAAGTATATAGAACTTGAATTTAGTAATGTTAAAAAAATCAATACATATTACTTATAAGACGAGATTCGTCATTGAAAAACGAATAAACCTTAGCAAAATTGATTTTCGAAGAAGCCATGGGCTTCCATTGCACGATGTAGGGAATCTTCTTCTTCGTTTTCACGACCCATGCTAACGATAAACCTCCAATCGCTTTGTAAATCTAAGCCTGCAACAACCAAAGTGAAAAAACTATTAAAACAACTATGAAATATTTAATATTATAAAACTTATTAATAAACAAAAAAAGGCACTTGAACTTCGGACGTAAAGCCGTAAACATTGTACTTTTCAATTTTATGTATGGGTTTTCCAACCGAGTCGTCCTAAATTTCTCATCTTTCTCGTACAGTGCATTGTCAAGACTCTCGTATATCGTTTCCCATGACAAATGACTCCATCGATGATTTCAAAAGTACTCTATACCATCTACTTCATTAAGCCATGAGAAATTGATTTGACAGTGACTTTTTCTTCCATTTAGAACTCTGTTCGCAAAATAAAAGAGCTCAATCTTTAATGCGTCAATGTCGACCATTGCCTTGAATTTCAACTTCTCAAATAATGCATTGAATTGCTTAATAGTAATGTTGCGATGCAAACCATCAAAATACGTATTCAGTAGCCTATGCACCGTTTTCTTATTTCTTAGTGCGGTATCTACATCATAGGAAAGTCCAGTAACCAAGTACCATTCTGCAATTGACTAGTGTATCAAATGCTCACCAATTTGAAACCATAATTGATCCTCCCTGCTGTCTTCTTCATGGGCCACTTGCCTAGGCAAAACATTGTGCAAAATTACATCACTAAACAGAAAGCTTCGACATTCCAAGAAATGCCCAAATATATCCTTCTTGAACAACTGCAACTGCCACTTTGTTAATTTTCGCTCGATGGCTTTAACAACTCTAGATAAGTTACACATGCTCGAAATTTGACCGAGAAGTGATCGGCATAAGCAAAATACATCTTGCCTCGCTCATTTTTAGATAGTTCTGATTTCACCATGTATCTGTAATATTACATCATTATTACATTGCATTTACAAAAAAAAAGAAATTGATTTCATGGCAAAAAAAAAAAAAG
Source organism: Citrus trifoliata (assembly GCA_018350135.1). Taxonomy (NCBI): domain Eukaryota; kingdom Viridiplantae; phylum Streptophyta; class Magnoliopsida; order Sapindales; family Rutaceae; genus Citrus; species Citrus trifoliata. The sequence continues at coordinate 4,894,652 of CM031390.1, forward strand.
CGACTGAGGCGCTCGCGCATAGCGCGCGCTCCTTATGCGAGCGACATGGCGAAGTTTTCCTCCTCCACCCCACGGTAATTTTTTTACCCATGCACTCAACATCACAAACTCCTTTAATCTTCACTCACCATCACAAACCCAACACAAAAACCACAACATATAACAAGAATATAAATAGAGATTTAGGGTTTTTGACTAACCTTTAATTTCAACTCTTGACCGGATTTAAGTAAGTGTTGGCTGCCAAGAATGACTTCGGGAAGCTGCCGGCAACGAGTGAACAAGTTGGGGGTGAATTCGGTGGGGGGAGGGAGGGGGAGGGGGAGAGAGAGAGAGAGAGAGAGAGGAGAGGAAGGAGAGAGAGAGTTATGGGAGGGATATTTTCGATAGTAGGGATAATTATTGACTAATGTTGATAGGAAAAAAGTTGAGGGGTTAGTTGTGAAAATAACAATTTTTAAAGTTATTTGAGTAAATTTCCCATGAATTTTTGAAATTAATGAAGCTACAATTAATGTATTCTATGTATTACTATTACTACTTTGTTGAATATGTTGCATTGGTAATACAAATACTTCAGAAAAAACAAAGGCTTATGAAATAATAATATTAAATAAATTAAATCCGTCATAAAGGGAAAACAGAAGCATATTTTTATGTGTATCTTGTTTTTTTGAGGGTAAACTATGGTTGCAGGATATCTAATGCTATTTCTATCGGTAAATATAGCTAGAAATATATAATCATATGGCTCGGTAGGAATTATTTCCGAGGGAATATGATGTTATTTCTGACAGCATTGTTGTCGAATTTTTTTTTTTTTTTTTCTGACGACCCATCCAAAATTTTGTTTTTCTGATGCGATTTAATATAACATAACGACATGACTTTTTTAAAATTGAGTTTTCTGAGACCATTTGTGTATTTCGAAAGGTATTTTTAGTAAAAAATAACTATTTTTCTTGTAGTGATTTCATGATTGGTTTATAATAATTTAACAAATAAAATAATAATTACAGTGGTTTGTAATGATGCAAATTAAATGATAGATATTGAAAGTTTGTGAATTTTTATTTTAATATTTTAACACAAATTTTAAGTCATTAATTTCATGCAATCCAATAATAGATACTGAAAATTCAAATAGCATTCAATGATGTCAATTTATCCACCATTAGATTGCATTAGACCGATGGCTGAAAATTTATGTAAAAAATTTAAGTTGAAATAACCTAACCCTAAAATTAATTTAATACCACCGTTGGATTTGATAAAATACCAAAACCAACCTGAATAAATTATTTGAGAATAAAATTTTTTTTTTCAAAGTTATAATTATGATCTAATAGCTAATCCGTTCAAATTAGTGCAATTAAACATATTGTAAACCTCCAGTGCGAAGTAAGTAAACACTGTCCACCTTAGACACAATCCATTCTAATTTTATTCTTCAGCTTTGCAACTCAATATAGTCTGTATTTTGATGGATCTCAGGGATATTTCGTTATTTTAATTATCATTACCAAGTTCTAACGTTACTAATCTATTCACTTAAAACTTTTTATTACCTTCACAAGCTACAGTTTCTTCTTAAATTCAATTAGACGCTAGAAATGTTATTTTATTGATATTCATAAGAATTTTAACCTCACAATTAATCACTTTTATTGTATAGAGTAAATATGTTTTATGTTACAACTATTTATTGATTTTTTTTAACACCTAAGACTTATTATTAACCTTTATTCTTTTTAAATAAGTGATACTACTTAATAGTTGTATACGGATTTAGATTTTGTGCGCTTTGTGTTAAGTTTTGTTTATAATATTGTGATTAGTAGTTATTGGATGAGAAATAATTAATTAAATTTTAATTATATAATACTCCAACATTACTTGATACATGATAGAAGGTTATAAAAAGGTTAGCATTAAATTCAAATTCATTCCTAACACCTGAAAATAAAAAATATAATTTAATGCTTAGGAAAATTTCAAAATGTGAAATTTTTTGGAAATATTTTAATACATTACATCAAAAACATGGCTTTTACCGAAAATACCTACATCGTACTTACCCAAATCTACCTTAAATTTATCAAATGCCTCCTTTTTTCAAATTATTTGCCTCTAAGGGAGAGGTGAGTGGTTTTTAGCAAAGTGAGGGCATTTCCCAACTTTCGTAGGAAATTAAAGTTACCTTTCTTAGTCCTTCTTCATGGGTCCTCTTTCTCTAAAAGAGAACTTAGAATGGAAGGATAGTAGCCCATAGGGCGGAGAAATCGCTCAAGAATTGCGCCTTTTTTTAGTTTGAGTTATTTAATAGAGATGGTGAGCTTCTATCTACAAAGTGAGTAGTACGTAGTCAAGGAGTTAATATAGCAGTCTTTAAAATCAGAGCCTCATGGAAATAGAGGAACTAATTCGTAAGTGCAAAGCAATTGCAATTACGTTAGAGGAAGGTAAGAAGAGTAAAGTCGCCATTGGAGATGTCATGAAATGTAAAAGGGAGGAAGCTAGTGGCTGAAGGTTTGCTGGGAAAAGTTTTGCATCCAAAAGGAGTTAGTAGGGAGGGTCTTAGGTCAGTGCTACAACAAGTATAGAGAATAGCCGAGCGGTTCAAAGTCGAAAGCTTAGGAAGTGAGACATTCATGTTCAAATTTGCCTCCAAAGCAGATAAGAGAAGAGTTTTATTAGGAGGGCCTTGGCATTTTGAATGAGCGTTGATAATTCTAAAAGAGCCGAGTGGCATAACAAATAACAAAGCAATCATCCACGCACTCAACTTTCTGGATGCAATTCCACAATGTCCCTGTTGGATGTATGGAACAGGAAACAATTAGAATTCTAGGGGAAACCATTGGTACAGTAAAAGAAATTAATGCAGATGAAGAAGGGCAGTGCATTGGTTAATATGCCAGATCTCAATTGATATCACATAACCGTTGAAAAAAATAATTTATTTAGAGCATAAAGGGAAAGAAGACATCCCGATCTTAGTAGTTTATGAGAGACTACCATATTTATGTTTCTGTTGTAGACTTATAGGGCATCCATATAAGAAATGTGGTAAGTATGAAGGGCAACCAATGAACAAACTTGCTTATGGGGTGTGGATGCAGGCAAATGAAATAATGAGAGAGGGTAGAAGGGCCAATGTAACCAAAATATATCCAAGCTCATACCAAGAGGATACAAATGTGGCAGTTATTTAGGGTGGTAGGTGAAGATCAATTAATGCCTAGCTGGCTAGAATCAAGAAAGCGGCCAATAGGCTACAAAAGCTATTTGCGGCAGCTGGCAATGAGAAAACTCTCAAACTGCTAAATAGTGAAGTGGAAAAAGCAAGTGAAAAGGGGAGGAAAAGTGAAAAATTAGCCGCGGAAGGGAATTTGGCTATTGTGGGATTGGATCAAAAGCATGCAACCCAAAACAGTAGAGAAGAAGAAGAAAGAGTAGACAATAGGGGCCAGAGTTAATTTGTTTAAAACCCAAAGGAAGGAATTGAAAGCGTCAAGCCCGGACCAAAAGTTAGAAGGGTGTAACTAGATAGGAGACATATTTAACTAAAAGGCGTTTTCATGAGCAAAATGGGTTAGGCCCAAACCAGAAAAGAATCAAAATGGTCAGCCTTGTTAAACCAGTATAAAAGTAAATACAGTATCACTCACCTTCAACAAAGCTCAAGCTGAAATGAGAATAAGAGTTAGTAGAGGAAATTGAGGTGTCAACCCTAGTAATTGCTGATATAGTGGCAAAGGTTGATGGCTTAGTAGAGGAAATCGAGGTGTCAATCCTAGTAATTGCTGATATAGTGGCAAAGGTTGATGGCTAGCCCCACCGACAGTCATGAAAATCCTTAGTTGGAACGTTCGGGGCTTAAGAAATTCCTGAACGTTCCTAACTCAGCAAAAAATTCTCCAACAACATAGGCTGCAAATTTTATTTGTGTGTGAAACAAAATTAACAACTAAACAAATGTCAGAATTAAGCAAGAACCTAAAGGTTGAAAACTATCTTATAGTTAATAGAAATGTCAGAATTAAGTAAGAAGTTAAAGGTTGAAAACTTTCTTATAGTTAATAGAAATGGCAAATGAAATGGGTTGGTGATGCTTTGGAATACTAATGTTAATGTGCATATTACTTCATTCAATAGCCACCATATTGATGCCTAGATACATAGTAAGAGAGGTAGCTGGATTAGATGCACATGGATTTATGGGCATCCAAAAATGGCACAAAAAAAGCATACATGGACATTTTTGAGAAGATTAGCAGGTTTGTCTGATACTCCTTGGCTTTACTTTGGTGATTTCAATGAGATATTGTATCCAAATGAGAAAAAAAAGGGTAATGATAGAAGTGTAAATATGATCAGTGAGTTTAAAGAAGCTTTGCATGATTATAACTTAATTGATTTGGGGTGTAAAGGCTATCCTTTCACTTGGGGCTATGGTAGATTTGGCCTAGATTTTATAAAGGAGAGATTGGATATATTCTTGTGTAACAAGGATTGGAGAGATATCTATAAGGATTGTGCAACCATTAATTTGGAAACATAGACATCATACCACTGTCTATCTGAATGAAAGTGCAGGAAAAAGGCAGTGGCTTAAAATACATGCAAAGAAGTGCATTAATAGTCCACTATAAAGATATATAGAGCACCTATGAGGCTTGTACAGACATAATTGAAAAGGAGTGGAGTAGAGCAACTGGAGGTGTGCCAATCCTGTCCAGCTATTCAAATGAACGGCTAAGTCTTCAATGGCTTAGTTGAAAAGCTGGAGTAGAGAGGAGTTTGTAAGGAGACAAAAAAAGGTAGATGAGTTGGTGGCTAGGCTAAAGGAGCTGAGATACAATGGTATGCAGTATAATAATGGAGAAGAAATCAAGAAAGTTAAAAGATAGATCCATAATATTCTGCTTGATAGAGAAATTTACTAAAAGCAAAGATCTCCAGCAGACTGGTTAAAATAAGGTGATAAGAATAATAATTACTTTCATGCAAAAGCCTCATCACGAAGAAGGAAAAGTAAGATATGGGGTGTTGAAGATAGCTAGGGGAATTGGATGCAAAAGGGTGAGGAGGTAGAAAGAGAGTTTTGTGACTATTTTGCCAACTTGTTTACCATATCCAGACCAAATTAGAAGCAAGTGGAGGCAGTATTAGAAGAAATGGTTCTAAAAGTGACTTATAAGATGAATGAATAACTACTGAAACCCTTCACTAAAGAGAAGATTATTAAAGCACTAGTATGTATGTGCCCTATCAAAGCACCAGGGCTTGATGGACTGCTAGCTGCTTTCTACTAAAAGCATTGAAATATGGTAAGCACTGGAGTAGTGACCACATTTCTTTACATCCTAAATGATTAAGGTACACTAACTCCTCTAAACCATACTTACATTGCTTTAATTCCAAAGGTCAGGAAGCCAAGGAAAGGTGATTGATTTTGAGCCTATAAACTTATGTAATGTAATCTATAGAATTGTTGCTAAATCTATAACAAATAGGCTTAAACACAATCTCCACAAAGTTATTTCCCTAACTTAAAGTGCCTTTATTCTGAATAAACTCATAACTAACAATCTTATAATAGGTTATGAATTTCTACATCAGATTTGGCACTACAAAGGGAAAAGAAATGGCCTTCTAGCACTAAAGCTGAATATTAGTAAGGCTTATGATAAAGTGAAATGATTAAGATTTGCACAATCTTGGGTTAATATGATTATGAGATGCATTACAACATCCTATTTCTCTATTATTATCAATAGGATAACAAAATGCATAATCCATCCTCAAAGAGGGTTAAGGCAGGGATGCCCCAATTTCTCCTTATCTGTTCCTTATATTTGCAGAGGCATTCTCGAACATACTACTAAAGACTGAAGAAAAATGACAAATCCATGGCTTAAAATTTAGCAAAGACATCATCACATCTTACTTTTTGTTTGTTAATGATAGTCTTATCTTTATAAGAGCCTCAATAGAAGATTGTCTGTATCTAAAGAAAGAATTTGATCATTATGCTTCAGGTCAGCTTTTTAGCTATGACAAATCCTCTATGTTTTTCAGTAGCAACACGAACAATGGCGTCATCTCAGCTATCAAGAACATTTTTCAGGTTTATTTAGTTTCTAAACATGAAAAGTATTTGACATTAAAGAACAAGGTTTTTTAATGACATCAAGTTGAGAGAGTCAAGCAAAATTAGTAGATGGCAACATAAGTTCTTCTCATGTGGGGGTAAAAAAGTACTTATCAAGGTAGTAGATTTTGGTGGAGTAGCAGCATGGAGGAAAAAAGGCATTCATTGGGCAAAATGGGAGAGTTTGAGAGATTTTACAAGCTTTAATCAGGTGTTGGTAGCTAAACAAGGTTAGAGAATTCTACAGTTCCTTGATTCTTTGGTGGCCAGCGTTTTACAAGAAAGATATTTCAAGAATAATTAGTTTTTAAATGTAAATTTGGGATCTAAGCCTTCTTTTATTTGGACAAGTATTTTGTGGGAGAGACAAACGATTTAGAAAGGAATTAGATGGAGGATTGGAATGGTGAGCAAGTCCAAATTTATAAAGGAAACTAGATTCCAGGGCCAACATCCTTTAAAGGAGTTTCCCTTCAATCTTTGTCAATTAATGCTATAGTCTCAGAGTTGATTGATGCTGACAATCAGTAGAATGAAGGCTTGATTAATCAACATTTCGTGAGAGAAGATGCATATATGATCTTAAGAATCCCTCTCCCCAATAAACCAATGACTGACCAAATACTTCAGCACTATGATAAAAAAGGGGACTGCACTGTCAAGAGTGGATGTCAGGTGGTTTTGAAGATTAATTTTTTGGTGTTCCAAGATGCTCAAACCAGAAAGCAAATCAATGGTCAATCATTTGGACTTTGTATTTACCAAAAAAAAAATTATTCATTTGGAGAGCAGCAAAAAATCTTCTCCGAACAGTTGAGAGTTTGTGGAGAAGGAAAATATTACCACAACCGCGTTGCCAAGTTTGTGGGAGCTGTATAGAGACTATCGTTCATGTACTGGTGGAGTGTAAATCAGCTCGTAAAATCTGGAAAACCGCTCAAGTTGCACCTAAACTTAAAACTATTGCAAATCAAGACATACTTAGCATAGTGTATGAACTGGCAAGAAGAATAGGTAAATCTGATACTGATTGGTGGTGGCTCTGTTTTGGGTAGCTTGGAGTGCAAGAAATCATGTTTTGTTCGTATCAACACCAAAGTAGAAGCAGTTGTGGACTCTTTTAAAAGGATTCAAGTTCAAACCCAACTCTCAAGGTTAGGTAGAAAGAGAAGCCACAACTATGTTGGAGCTGTCCCCCTCCAAATTGGTTTAAAGTAAATGTGGATGCAACCATTAACTTGGAGGATCATTTAATAGGGCTGGGAGTTGTCATAAGGGATGCCAACAAAATTTTTGTAGCTGCTGCTGTAAAGAGTACAAAGATTTGCGGTGATGTAACCTTTGTAGAAGCTGAAGCAGTTAACTAGGGTCTGAACATATCCATTTATGCAAGATTGACAACTATCATTGATGAATCGGATTCCCAAAAATGTAATAGATTTTTTCAACAACAGGAAGAGCAGTAGAATCGAGATCCAGTGGATAATTTCAGAGGTGCAGAGTAGAATGAAGGGTTTTAATGAATTGAAAGCCCAACCTACACCAAGATCTTGTAATGTCATTACTCATTCTTTAGTTAGACTAGATTTAAAAAAGTGTAGAACTTTTATATGGGTAGGCTCATACCCTCAGAAGTTATGTATTTGTTCTAACTCCTTGAATGAATGAAAATTATTTTCCTCCAAAACGAAAAGTGGTTTTTAGCATTTTTGTTTGGCTAGTCATTTGTGAGTTCCACTCTTAAAATCGGTAGAAGTTTAGAAATTCTGTAAATGTATTTGACTTCGCCTACCCCTGATTTTTTTTTTTCCAAAAAGAAAATACATCCTTATTCTACTACAATTATTATAGATTTCGGGAGCATGGGGCCAAATAATTCGGTGGTCCAGATATCATTTGCTGCAGCACACAAATGTCCACATATTGCATGAAAACAAGACAATTCAGAACTCAAAAACAACATTGATATGAGAGTCTATGCTGTTGTTTTTATGTAGCCCGTGACTTTATTTATTGGCATTTTGGCTTGCTGCCAAAACTATGCCTTATGATTTCCAAGCTACCTTCTAAATTAAGGCCTTACATTCAATAAAGCATACACAACAAAGACAACTCATCAATAATTCACAATTTTAAAAGTAACCCCAACATCACGAGTCAAAAAGACACATAATAGATCTCAAAAATTTTATAACCATGCAAAATGTTTAAGTACCACTTTTGCTTTTAGCAAATTTTTAATGAGATCATAATTTGTTCATTAGTATTAAAACAAGTCCCTAACGCGAGGTCTTAGAGATGTAAATTGTAAGACATTATAAAAACACGAGCCCATTCTAGGCTTAAATAATATATGGGCTATACAATAATAAAATCGATTTATGTTTCAGAAAAATTTGAAAGCTCATACTAGAGGGACTATTTGGTCATTTCTCTAGGAGTTAAGGACATATTAATAAAATTTATTGATTTAATTAAGATTTAGTCAAGACTTTGACACCTGCCATATCAAATCCAAGGAAAATCATGAAAGAAAGAAAAGGGTAAATTCATTCCTTGGGTTCACTTTCTCTCTAGTAATTTCTCCATAAACAAGGGAAGCCATAATCAAATATTGCAACAATTTGTTCGTTCTTCTCAAATGGGTTCTTCCATTTTCTTGTTCATTCTCTTCATTGCATTCCATCTTCCTATCTTTCACCAGCAGCCATCCATTTTCGCCGCCGCCGACATGAATTTAATCCAGAAAACTTGTAAAAACACCAAGTACTATGATCTTTGTGTCTCCTCTCTCAAATCAAATCCAAGAAGCAGCAGTGTGGACACCGGAGGATTAGCAAATATTATGGTTGGAGTTGGATTCGCTAATGCCACAGCCACATCTTCATACTTGTCATCTCAGCTTCTTAGTACAAAAACAAATGACACAACTCTAAAGAAAGTGCTTAAAGAATGTGCTGATAAATATACATATGCTGGTGATTCTCTTCAAGCTTCAGCCCAAGATTTGGCCACCGAGGATTACGATTATGCTTATTTGCACATTTCGGCCGCGGCCGATTATCCGAATGCTTGTCACAATGCATTTAGAAGGTCTCCGGGTTTGGCTTATCCGGCTGAGCTTGCAAGAAGAGAAGACGGTTTGAAGCAGATCTGTGATGTGGTACTTGGAATTATAGATCATATTATCTCCTCTTCTTAATACGATATATTGTTCTAAATTTAATTATATATTTTCATTTTAAAGTTGACATTTTATGATTGTGGGTTAATTAGGACCTACAGAAAAAGAAAATGGCTTGATACTTTCCTGGTAAATGTTATTAAAAGGTTAGGCGGGCTCGTGGTTTTTTAGATTTACCACTAATAACTAGAGCTTTTGGTCAATATATATATATATATTTGGGGCAAGTTTATTGTGAATTGACTTATCAAATTTTATTATTATTATTATTACCTAAAATTCTCTTTATTTGTTAAGGTGGAGGTATTTCCTGTCTTTTTGACGAGAACGAAAATGTTAATTTACATTTCCACTATAGTAGAATTTGATTGGATTCAAAAATTTGAGTTTAGCACTAGTTACATTAGTATTTGATCAATATTCTACTTTATCTAATCTTCAGTTCTATCTGCAATATTCTATACACTCTTCGTAGGAAGCTACTCTTCAATGTCATTGTTGTTGGAGGAAAAAGCGTTTTAAAAAATCCTTTTAATCGTTATTATTATTTGGTGGAGTTATTATATATTATTAATTGTTCTCATGATCTGGAGTTACAACTTACAAATAGTTATTATGAGTTTGTGAAGTTACAATTATTTGTATTGTGGAGTTACAATTATTTATATTATATGTTGGTGGTTACATCTAATCCTTTTATTGACATAGAGGGTAAATTCTCTCTTTTGTGCTTGGATAATACTCGATTTTTGTTATCAATTATTTTGGCTTTGTTGGGTAACTCAAACAGCTATGTGTAACTTTTGGCTTCAAATTTTATGAATTTGGAGTGTATATTCGCTTTATTTCTAGCTAGTTGGACATCTAATGAAAAATGATTGATTTTGATAGATGACAACTGATACTATTAGCTCCGGCCCCTTTCATTATCCTGCATTTTCTTGCATCAAACATATTCAAGGAATTACAAGGAGTTTGTTATTGCATGCTCAATTGCTTAAATGCCTTATTAGCAGAGTTTTAGCTTATCAAAATTATTTTTAACAATAATGGATTTAGATTTAGTTCTAATATAATTTTTGTTATGACTTTTCTTAGAAAAGTGTGATTGTTAATTATTGGGTGAAAATATATAGGCAATTAAAATTTTAATTGTACATCGCTATAAATGTACCAGAAGATAAAAAATATCAACAACTAAAATCAACAATGAATGACCTTTAAGGACTTAGCTGATATTTTCAAGCAACCGTCTTTAATTTTCCATTTCAAGCAACTGAATCCAGATTCGGTTTATTAAATACTATACTTTGAACTAAGCTCGCCCCTAGATGGCGACATGGCGTGCGATTTCCTTTTAAAAATGCAGACATGCTCCCACATTTGCTTTGCCATGTAATCTCTCTTCAAGTTCACTTAATGAATTTCATACTTATGAAATTGTAAGCTGCCTTCGCCCAACAGATAAATGTAAAAAGTTTCAACCAACTCAATTAATTAAGGAGTTGTGGTTTAGAATTTGCTAAGTTTGCTCGTATATTTAGAATAAAACATTCACGGTCTAAATATAACTCAATTCTGAATCATGAAGAACTAAATATATCTGGAGTGAGAACTTTTAAAAATTGTAAAGAAAAGACAAATTCCACTCTTAGATATTCGTTGGTGAGCACAAAAAGATCAACTTATATAAGGATTGCAAATCCAAAAAGAAAATGTTACAATTATTTATGATAATTGAGAGTTTGATTGATTTACAAAGATTGATCAATCAACTTAATATTGATTTATAATCAATCTTTCAACTTATTGGTAAACATTTTGAAACGGTCACTCCTTATGATCAATGCACTGTTGGCCCCGTCTTTGCTTTGGTTCTTATCGTGAAGGACAACTAGATCCTGAAGTACAGGATATTGGGGTCTATATCTTCTGATAGACTACGCTGGCAAGGAAACTCGGGGAGAAGACCAGCAATGGTTTTAGCATTGTCCAAATAAGAAGCATACTTGTTGATCTTTTTGAGATGTTCAGTGCCACGATTCCTGTGCTTTTCAGATATTCTCAGGTCCTGTATGGCACTGGCCAAAGGGTTGTTGCTATTGTTATTCGTTTCTTTATCAATCAAGTCCTTAATAGCCTTCTGACTAGAGCACCAGTTGCCTGCCTTCACACTGAAGTGATACAGGGGTAGAAATCTGTGGCCATATGCAGCTATGAACTCCAATGCAGCCAGAATGAACTCAAATTCCTCATTTGACATGTAGTAGGGGAAGGTAATTCTTGTCCATCCTGGCTTCACGCCAAGATAACCCTGCAGTAAGTTGAATATTATAAGCATCAAATTTATGCTATTTTATCAATATCATGTATGCAAATACTAAATAATGACCTTTTGTATTGCAGATCGAATTTCAAGTGATCGAGTCTGATCAAAAGCAAGCAGGGTGTGGCCATATGGTCCAGCACAAGCACACCCGCCACGAGCCTGGATGCCAAACAAGTCATTGAAAAGTGTTGCAACAAAGGGTCCATGAAGAGGCTTATTTCTCTCAATTTTCATGTTCTCTGGGGAAGAATTTGTTGTTGAATATACGAGGAATGATAATATAGCTTGTCGCTTGACGCTTGTGTTTCCGAGAACTTGTATATTTTGGTTTGGAAGAATCCTCCCTAGTGCACTCTCAATGTAAACGTCTTCCTGTTTCTTAATGACTTCATAACCAATGTATTCTTTTACCCAAAAGGCTAATGCTGCTCTAATCATTTGAACAATTTGAGGTGTTCCTCCATTTTCTCTTTCTTCTATGTCTTCCAAATACAATGTGTCCTGCAGCTTAGTTCACAAAATGAAACCATTAATTCGGTTAATTATGTTGCGCCGGCTTAACGAGTGATTTTCAAACAATTTTCTCTAGCTAATCACTTGAGTTTAAATCCTAAAGAGATGGAGTTAACAAATTGATTTGAGCTTAACCCGCACCAGTACCCTTCAAAAAAATAATGAAAATTTTGATTGCAAGAAATCTAAATCAAGTATTTTTTTTTTGGCATTAATAAGTACAAAAAATAGTAAGAAAAATGTACCTTTTCATCGAAGGCATTCACATAATTAACAGTTCCACCTCCACAAGTTGAAGGTGGAGAAGACCCCAGCTGATAAAGAGCTTTACTAATCAAAAGTATGCCGGGAGTTCCTGGCCCTCCAAGAAACTTGTGGGTAGCGAGGAAAATTGCATCATAGCCATCGATCTTCCTTGATCTCAAGTTGATTTTCACATAAGGACCGCTATTATATCATGAAATTTTAAATCCATACGATCAACTAGCAACTATAATGCTAGAACTGAAGCAAAAATGATACAAAGTGCTTTAAAATTTTGCTTACCTTGCAGCAAAATCAAAGCATGCAAAGCCTCCATATTGGTGAAGAAGTCTTGCAATTGATCTTGTATCTGAATAAATTCCAGTGACATTACTACAAGCAGAAAAAGAACCTAACATTGGTCTCTTAGCAGCATTATACAACTCAAGCTGTGATCTCAGAGCTTGAATATCTAGTAAGCCATTATCATCAAGACCAATCTCTACAACTTCAGCTAAGCTCTGCCTCCATGATAGAAGATTTGAGTGGTGCTCATAGGGCCCTAAAAACACCACCCATCTCTCTTCATCTCTTAAACTTTTTATAAGCTTATCTCTCATAATTGATGGCACTGCAATTCCCATAACTTCTTGCAGCCTTTTAATGGCAGCCGTTGTGCCTGCTCCACAGAATATTATTGCATCTGCTTGTCCACCGCCTAAGCATCTCTTAATGTAGTTAGATGCTTCATGAACCATTTTCGTCATCCGCTGTCCCACGTAACTATCAGAAGTGTGAGTGTTCCCTGGCGAAAAAATGATTAATTATTAATATAAAAACTTAATTAATATAGCTATCAGCTTAGCTGCACCCACCCAGCAGCATGTTGAAGATTAATAAAATTTAAAAAGTCTACAATGTTAAGAAGAATTACCATAAAAGGGAAGCACGTTGTTAATGATATAATCTTCGATGTACCGAAGAGAACGGCCAGAGGCAGTATGATCAGCGTAAGTGAGTCTTCTTTTCCCAAATGAATAATCAAATTCTACATCGTTGCCAATTATCTGAGACCGCAGCCATGCGAGTTTTTCCTCTGAAGGTTTTGAGTGATGGGGGTGATGATCATTTTTAAATTCTGAACAAGTTTGTCTCGTAGAACTTGTGCTTTCGCTTCTAGTTTTGCTATTGCTATGGCCTTTTGTCGGAGCACTAGTGGTGTCTCTGAATATGAGCTGCTTAATTTCCATGTGCCTGGAGAAGAAAACTATAGTAAGAAACAAAGAGAAGAATTGTAAACGATTGTTTACAATAAAGAAAGAGAAGAATTGTAAACGATTGTTTACAATAAAGAAACTAGAATATGTTTTTTGGTGAAGTGCAGACCATCTTAGTTTGTATATATAACAAGAGCTAGGATCTTCTAGAATGTATATATTAATTTATGAGTAACAATTTATGAATGTGTATAGCTCAGATTTAATAAATTTTATATACTTTTAGTCTCTTAATCACCTATCAATATATTTTGCTAAATGACATAATGATATAGGGGCTCTTTGTTTTTTTTTTTACTTAATGACTAAATTGAATTAATTTCAATCAGTTAAGTCATTAAGTCCTTTTTTTTAACTTAATAAAAATTTTCAGTCATTAAGACATTAAACTATTTTTTTATCTTTTTATTTAATATAAAAAATCTAAATGGTATCGTTAAAAGATATTATCTGAAATATCCGTATCTAATTAATTAATTTACATCCTTATCTAAATAAAATTTAATAATTAGTATTATTAACGATCTCTCTAACTTGTGATAATATAGTAGTAGACTACTTTTTTTTTATTTTCTTCAAATTAGAATTATTTTTGTTCATAACTTTTTATAAATATTTTTCATATAAAAAAATCATGAACTAAAAGAAAATTGATTAACATATACTAATTTAGAATATAAAGAATTGTATTCAATTGAACATGGTTTTTGTTATAATAATTTATTATCCTATTTAAGTTTTTTTTTGAAATGTTTATGAATTTGTTTAACATTTATAATTTGTAAGGGTACAAATGTAAAGTAATAGTTTTCAAATTTTCTTAAGTTAAAAAAAACAACTTCATATTTACTTTTAACAATTCAGATAAAAAAAAATCATTCAGATTTAAACAGTCAGTTTTTTTTAAGAATTTAGATTAATTTAAATCTATTCAGATTTCAAGTAAAAAAAAAAAGTCACCGTAGTCCATAAAAGAGATAAAAAATTCAATTGACTAAAACACAATATAAATATGAAAATTGATATTTAGCCAGAGGGGTTATGAAAGCGATTTGTTTTATTATTTTTTCAATTCATCGTAATCCCTTATAATTTTAAGTTTTAACCTTTTTTATTATTTTTTCATTTAGTAATAATCAGAACGATTTAACGTTGATTTTGTCGCCACTGTAAAATTCTTCTAGTTAAATATCAGTACTCTATACGTTTATATGCATTAAATTATAGAGAGAGTGACGTGTTGGTCATTTTATATTTTGTGAAAAAAACAAGGTTATTTTTAGTTGAGTCCTTGTGGTTTATAGAAAGAAACTCAGAGGCCAAAGTTTTTAAAATGTATGATTTAAGTCATCTTAAATTCAAATTTACTTCTTGTAAGCCGTTAACTGTATTTCAACGTTAAAAAAAGTAACGCCACATAAAAATTAATTATTTGAAACATTTATAAACTAAAATTATTTATTTATTTTGTTAAAAGTTCTCACTTGCTCTTTAATAGTGTGTTTTTTGGTTTACAATTTTAATAGGAAGGTTGAAAATAAGATATTAAAGTGTTATTCTCCCTAGATTAAATATAACATATTGGACTCTATTTTGAGAAAATATTAGTTAAATTTTTGAAAAATAAAAAATAAAAAATTAAAAATTTTAAATTATAAATAGTAAAATTTATTGGGTTAATCTCATTTGGGACTCAAAAGTTCAAAATCTAAAAAAATTACTTGATGTGCAATTAATATTAAGCTTTGAACTTGAATAAAAATTGCCATGAAATTTACATGTAAAAGCAATATAAAGGCAAGTGGCAGCCCAATGAATTGGAAAAAGGTAGGCAGAAGAGGGAGAAAAGATAATGGAGGTTTTTAATTTAGAAATAGTGATTTTAGTTTTTAATTAATGATCGAAAGACGATTTTAATTTTGTTTTCTCTTAAATTTTGAGGGTAAGTTTCTGATATAACTCTCTACAATTCTACTGGTTTTGATTTTTATTTTATTCTCTTGTTGGCTATTATTTGAGATATTCACATGTTAAAGAGACAGTTATTAAACTGCTACTGTAAACTAAGAATATTGAGATTCTTGATGTTGTTAGTTGATAACTCTCATTGATAACTTTATGAAATGAGATCATGACCCTTTTGAACTTAGATCATGATTACTTAGAGAGTAAATGACATGTTTTTATTGTATTATAGTAATGTTTTGAATAAATATCTATTTTAATTTACTTTTGATCAATTTGGTTTGATTTAGAATAATTTATATGCTTAGATGATATGCCAAATTGTAGATAACTGGAAACTCAAATTTCAAGGATGGAATGCAGCTGTAATAGGCTTGTAAAGATAAGGAAAAAACTTGGTTAGAAAAGAATTGAAATAAGTTCGGAATAGTGCAGATGCTGAAGTTGTGCATGTAGCAATGTTGTTGTAGCACAGTGTTGTGCAAATTTTATTGAACTCACAAGTGCACGAACTATTGTAGTATAAATCAATGATGACGAGTGTCGATCCCACGAGGTGGATTTTAATTGTGTGTAGAATTAATTTTGTAAATGGGTGATTTGATTTGTGGTGGAATGATTTGAAATATACTAAAACTTAAATTAAAATGGCGAGAATAAATTCTAAAATTGGAATTGAAATGACGAGAATAAATTGAAGAGAATTCTATTGAAATAACGTACTTGGGTATCTGGATCCGTATCAACATGCATCATGAGCTAAATATTCTTTATTAATACCAATTAAATCATGAGGGGGGAATCCACACCTCATGAACCACACTCTAATCAATATGGTGTTAAGGACTTATCGTGTCAAATAATAATAACCTTGTACTAGGGAGCCGGTGAAATTATGGCGGTACTAGATAAGACTATTATTATTTGTCGACGAAAAATCAAAACATCCACAAAAACTAGAGGGAAAAAGAAAATAAATTTACCAAATAAAGCCCATGACACATGTTAAGACTTAACCTTCAATCCAAGATTGAAAGAAAATTAGCTACTCATAATTGAATTAGGGGGAAAATGTGAATTTATTAAAATATGTAGAAAATACAAGATGGAGAAGGAATTATATAAAATAGAGTCTAAAAATGGATTCAGAGATATCAAATTAGGGGGGGAGGCCCCCTTTTTATAGATACATGGAGTAAATCATGGCCATTGCATTAAAAACAGTTTGGACGCTCAGGATTGCGCCACGTCATCAGTCAACAATACGCGGTTTGACCATGTGGATAAGCAGTAACACGATTTGACCCGGGTCAAACAGCGATGCAGTTTGGTTGAAAATAATCCTGTGTGATGCATGTACCGTACGCGAGATTTTTGGTCCACTGATATGCTGCCACGTCACCATCAACAGTACATAAGAATTTTAGTCCAACAGGATCGTGACACCTCATCAGTCAATGCCACATCATCAGTCAATGCCACATCATCGATTCGTCTATGTGAACAATGTCGTGAACAGTAACGTATACAGTATCGTACACATGAATAGTACCGTACATGTGAATAGTACTATTTTTCATTTTATGCTCCTCCTAAGGTTTTCGACCGTCCTGAGTTCAAAAGTAATGTCCGTTTTGCCGTCTAATCTCTCATTTATTGTGAAATGATTATAATGCCCCTAAAATACATAAAATACTTAATTAAAATAAAACACACATAATTAAATTACAAGAAGCTGAAATACATAAAAGTAAGAGTTGTTAGTAAGACTTGAAATGTAAAATGACGATTTTCTTTTTTATAACTATACATTTTCTAACACTCAACACACCCCCCAACCAGCTTATTGCTAGTCCGTAGCAAATAAAGCGAAAACAAAATTCAAATCCAAAATGATTTTTTTTAAACACTCATTGATTTTTTTTGTTCAATCAGATTAATGATAGCAATCAAATAAAAGTATAAGCATTATCTCCAGTTTAAAGCAACATCACACCCACATCAACTATTCACATGAATCAGCTTAGTAGACTTTGTTATAACTACTTTCAAGAATAACATGTCAAACGCCAAAATCTCACTGGAAGTAGTGACACTCACAAAGAAATTAAACTCAATAAAAATAGTCACTCCAATGAATGGTAATTGAGAGAAAATAATAACGAAATGATATCACATGCTCTCATCAAAATGAAAAAATATGCCCTCAGCTTAGAAATAATACGATCTCAAGTCAAACAAAAATACTAGTCAACCTAATTTATTTATCTCTCTTTTTTTATTTATTATGTATCACTGCATCTTTTTAGCCCATATGACTAGCTTCTACTTCAGACTATAATTCCCTAAAATGAAGAAGGACTTTTATTAGGACGTAATGTAGGTTAAGGATATGGCTAACAAAGAAGGGAAATAAGAAAAACAAAGTGTATATTTGAGAAAAATGTAGAGATTTTTTTTTGAAGTTGCAAGGTGGATTTCACCTTTTATTATTATTTTTTTCTTTTTGAAACAACAATTTTTTTTTAAAAGGCTTAAAAGGGTTAACTATGGATATATCACAAAAGGGGTGGCTAAAAAGGATCAAACGGGACAAAGATGATCTTTCCATCGTCTTTTAGGGCTCTAAATAGCCTTCCATATCTACTAGGTAGATGGGCCTCCAAATGTAGCAACACACATTTTTTTTTTTTTTTTAATTTTACAATTTTTTTTAAGGGTTAACTCAAAAGAAATCTAGAGATCGTGTATACAATAATAAACTGCTAAGCTGTATAAAGAATGGGCAAAATGGTTACTCTCTAAGAAAAATGATAGGCTCAAAAACTCACTTGGTACTTATTATGACATGTTCATTCCTTCAAGCAACTCATATTTGTCTCCGACATCAATATGTAAAGTAGCAAACATGGCGTAACATCACTTAAGACCAAATATAATACAAATACTAAAATTTGAAATTCATCATGTCATCCAATGTTAAAACAAATTATACAATTGTTTTTTTCAAACAACATTTTACCCCTTAATCTATTCTAAACATGAAAGGAAAAATATGCATGCAGAATGTGTAAATGATGTAGAATTAGAAAAGTTACACTTAAAATGATAGAAAAAGAAAATGATTTTTTTTTTAACTTAGAAGATGCATTTCTAGAGGCATCACACTTCATATTTAGCCATCTTCGACTCAAAAAGTTAGCAACAATTAGTTTCTACAATAAAAAATCAGTAAAAACTTAACCAAGATTCTACAATTGTCGACTATTCCTCCTCCCAACCAGAACGAAACATTGTCCTTAATGTTTGAAAGGAAAGAAGTAGAGTTTAGAAGACATCACCTGGGTGGTGCAACACAGAAGAAAATATTTACAGGCGAAGAGTTAAATCTAATTTGTACTTCTTACTGCGGCTACTGTTACCATCATTATTTGGATGCTCCAACACAAAGGTTCAGGGGTCTGGCTCCGGTCTATAAGCTTGTAACATATCAAGTAGCTCATTAGCAATGTGAGCACAAATAAGGAGTTTTTTCGCATTAGAGGGAATGAAATAGTTTTTTATTCATGGTTAAGAAATGTGATAAAGCCATCACAAAAGTTATTGACATTTAACAAATCGATGGGTTTCTGGTGGATGTGCAGATGGGCCCAAGATCCTAGTGCGATAAGTGCCTCTAGTGTTGCAAGATCTCCTGGAAGGAAAATAAAAGCATCAGTATGATTAAGCATTTCATGTTATTCTTTCTTGTATACCTGAGCGACTAACTCTTCTCCAGTTGATGAGTTAGACGAACTGTCCAATGGTTTTAGGACTCTTAGAATGATGCCTAACACTTGACTTCCTCTGACAAAAGCAGCTTCTGAGACCATTTTTGATAACCCTCGGTTACCTCCTCCATACACCAAGTGTAATTTTCTCTCTGCTATACTTCGTTCAAGATCTATGGCTGCCTCAACGAACTCTTTATGTTTGCCATATTTAAATCTAGAAAGCACATAAATATTCTTGAATTGTCTATTTGGAGTAGCTGCCATTAGGATACTTCTAAAAAAATAATTTGTGAGTGCTTGACAAAAAAGAAGTCACATTTAAGAATTTGGTGACAGTGGGTCACAGCTGTGTATGAGGTAGCATGTCAGTGTCAAATAACGCGTAAATCACATGGCTCGCGAGTCAAAAAGGAAACAATAAAAAGGAAAAAGCAAACAGTAACAAAATTATTAAAGACAATAAAGCAAACAATAAAACAACAATGAAATAAAATAACAGTAAAGTAAAAGGATATTTACAGGTAGTTGCGACTGTGGCTCACATCTTCTTCTGGTTTTACGTCCAGAAATGGCTTGAACGCCCTCTATGGGTCGAGGATAGGCTTCCCATCTAATTTTCTTATAAATTGGCAAACAGAGTCGTTTATAGTCAGATTCCCGAGACTATATCGTGCATGCTCTTTCTGGAATAATGGCCATAACTGGAGAATCGCTCCTTACACATATCCACTGGGATGCGTTTCAAGAGACAAAAGGATATCATCCAATGACTCTTATTCAAGCCATCCCTAATGAATTGAATCTTATCTTTCCTATTATCAGACACCATTCCTAAAGAACATGGGTTTTTATTGCATCTCATTCTGGCACACTTATGACAAGCAACAGAAATTCTTTGAGCTCGTCGTTTTCTTACATAATTTCCTTTACCATAACCATGCATGAATGCAATAAATTTTGGAGGTAACTCACCTGCCAATCGTACTTTCGCCTCGATTAACCAACGGATATCAGCAAGTATGTTATTCTTCATGAGTAATCGCATGCGTTCGGACCCAGCTTTATAGATCGTAAGGAGGGCATTCTGAGGAAGTGAAGGGAATCGCTTGTGAAGCTTTGCTAGAATCTCGTTTCTGTCCATACTTTCGCCTCAGAATATCAGTTATTATGGGAAACTGAAGTAACCGACGTGATTGTCACGGAGTATCGTTATCCACCACTTCACTAGGGTAACAAACTAAAACACACAAATAGAAAAACAAATTAAAACACATAAAGAAAATTAAAATCGTCATTTTATTGAATTTACCTTAAGTTCCAACTGGATGTCGTAAACACTTCTCTTAATGTCTCTGAGTTGGTTTTCTAAACTCTCAACATAGGCTACTAACTCTGGTGGTTGTAGAGCCCAAATTCGATGTGTTTTACAAAATTGAATCTGCATTTTGAGATGAGTTTTGACACGTTGTAATGGTTTAAGAATGTTCAGGAGGAACGGTCTAAGTAAGGTACTCATGATTAAAAATGATAAGAGAAAACTTAATAGTTAAACAAACACACTTATGCGAAAATAATTTCAATTAGCAAAAGAATAATATAAAGAAAAAAAAATTCAAATCACCGAAAAAAAATCAATTCAAATCTGGTGGGTCACTCAAATTTATTTTGATGTCTTTTCCCTGTGGTTGGTACTCTAGATATGGCTTTAATATTTGACCATTAACTTTAAACGTGACACCGTTCTTTGGGTCCTTAATTTCAATTGCCCCATGTGGAAAAACTGTATGAACAATAAATGACCAGACCATCGAGAGTGTAACTTACCTAGGAATAGGTGCAAGCGAGATTTGAATAAAAGTACTTTTTGACCTGAAGTGAAAGATTTTCTCATAATTTGCTTGTCGTGGAAGACTTTCATTCGCTGCTTGTAAATCTTGACATTTTCGTATGCATCATTGCGAATTTCTTCAAGTTCTGTCAGTTGTAATATTCTTTCTGAGCTGGCTTGCTGCATGTCAAAGTTGAATTTCTTGATGGCCCAATATGCACGATGCTCGAGTTCCACAGGTAGGTGGCAAGCTTTTCCATACACTAGCTTATAGGGTGACATTCCAATTTGGGTCTTAAAAGTCGTTTTATATGCCTATAATGCATCATCAAGTCTTAGTGACCAATCTTTTCTGTCTGGCCTCACTGTCTTTTCTAATATGTGCTTGATTTCTCGATTGAAGATCTCAACTTGGCCATTGGTTTGCGGATGATACGGGGTCGTCACTTTGTGTGTGATTGAATACTTTGTCAAAAGAGTTTTGAATGCTTTGTTACAAAAGTGGGCACCACCATCACTAATTATCGCTCGAGGGAATCTAAAGCATGAAACAATGTTGCTTTTCAAAAATCCTATCACCACCTTGTGATTATTGGTTCTGCATGGAATTGCTTTTACCTATTTCGATATGTAGTCAACAGCAACCAATATGTATTGATGGCCAAAAGAAGAGGGAAAGGGTCCCATGAAGTCGATACTCCATACATAAAAAATCTCAACCACTAAAATTGGATTTAATGGCATCATGTTCCTTCGTGTAATGCTCCCCATTTGTTGACACCTATCACATGAAGAACAAAAAGTGTAAGCATCTCGAAATATAGTTGGCCAATAAAAACCAAATTGTAAAACTTTAGTCGCTTTTTTCTTATCACTGAAATGGCCTCCACAAGCCTGTTCATGACAGAATAAAAGGATATTCTGAATTTTACTTTCTGGGACACATCGCCTAACAATTTGATCTGCACAATACTTAAACAAATAAGGGTCATCCCAAAAGAAATTCTTTATTTCTGCAAAGAATTTAGCCTTGTCTTACTTGGTCCAATACTCTAGAAGTTGACCTGTAACAATATAATTAACTATATCAGCATACCATGGTAATATTTCCACACTCATTAACTGTTCATCTGGAAATGACTCATTCAATGGTAATGATTCCATAATTGTGTCAAAATGGAAACGAGAGAGATGCTCCGCCACAATATTTTATGTGCCTTTCTTATCTTTGAATTCCAAGTCAAATTCCTGTAAAAGTAACACCCAACAAATTAGTCTAACTTTTGCATATTTCTTTGTGAGAAGATATTTAAGAGCAGTATGATTTGTGAATACAATTATTTTACAACTAATGAGATAAGATCGAAATTTCTCTAATGCAAACACTGCTGTTAGCATTTCTTTTTCAGTAGTTGAATAGTTCAACTGTGCATCATTCAATATCATACTAGCATAGTAAATAACATGGGGAATTCGATCAACTTTTTGTCCTAATACTGCTCCTACTACATAATCAGATGCATCACATATGAGCTCAAATGGTAAGCTCCAGTTTGGGGGTTGAATGATGGGTGATGATGTCAACAACTGTTTTAATTTTTTAAATGCCACAAGACATGAATCATTAAAGACAAAAGGTACATCCTTAGCAAGTAGATTGCATAAGGGTCTAGAAACTTTGCTAAAATCTTTAATGAAACGTCTATAGAAACCAGCATGCTCAAGGAAAGATCTTACTTCTCTAACTGTTTTGGGTGGAGGAAGATTAGAAATGAGATCCACCTTGGCTTTATCAACCTCAATACCTTTGCTCGAAATGATGTGACCGAGAACAATACCTTATTTTACCATAAAATGACACTTCTTCCAATTTAAGACTAAGTTCTTCTGGATACATCTCTGCAGAACTAGTGTTAGATGATGTAAACATTGATCAAATGAGTCACCAAAGATAGAAAAATCATCCATAAAGACTTCAAGAAATCGTTCAACCATATAAAAAAAAAATGCTCAACATGCATCGTTGAAATGTAGTTACATAATCCAAATGACATCCTCCTATATGCAAAAGTGCCAAACGGTCAAGTGAAAGTAGTTTACTCTTGATCTTTTGGTGATATGGGAATTTGATTATATCCTGAGTAGCCACCTAGAAAGCAATAAAATTCATGGTCTGCTAATCTATCAAGCATTTGATCGATAAATGGTAAATGAAAATGGTCTTTACTGTGTGACAGAATTCAACTTTCTATAATCAATGCAAACATACCATCTGTAGTTACTTTAGTTGGTATCAATTCATTATCAGTATTGGTAACTACTGTGACTCCTGATTTTTTGGGGACAACTTGTACATGACTGACCCATAAACTATTAGAAATTGGGTAAATGATACATGCGTCTAATAGTTTAAGAACTTCAGTTCTAACAACTTCTTTCATGTTAGGATTTAACCGACGTTGCATTTCCCTAGTAGGTTTAGCATTTTCATCAAAGTGAATGTAATGCATGCAGTCTACTAGGTTTATACCTTTAATGTCTGCTATAATCCATTCTAATGCCCTTTGTGCTCTTTTAAAATATCTAACAACTTACCTTTTTGTTCGTCATTGAGGGATGATGAGATGATTACCGGCAAAGAACTTTCTTCTCCAAAAAATGCATATTCCAAAGTGTTGGGCAATGGTTTGAGCTTGAGTTTCGATGGTAATTCTGATGATGGGATGAGTTTCTTTTCTAATGGTGCTAGTTGTTCAACTCTTGACTTCCATTTATTCGTATCCATGGATAGTGTTGAGTCAAGTCAAGCGTTGACCTCATCGAATGATCTGTCAATATCAAAATCCAAACCAAAGTGAGTTAAGCATGTTTGTAAAAGGTCATCACTAAGGTTTGAAACAAAAGTATTCTCAACTAATGCTTCTATTAAATCCACATCAACAATTTAATCATCTGCATTGTGAGGTTGTTTGGCAATGTTGAAGATGTTTAGCTCCATAGTCATGTTGCCGAAGGACAACTGCATATTTCCAGTCCTGCATTGAATGTGAGCATCCACAGTTGCTAAGAAAGGTCGGCCTAAAATAATGGGGATGTGCTTCCTTGAATCATGTATTGGTTGAGTGTCAATTACAATGAAATCAATAGGAAAATAGAACTTGTCTACCTGGATAAGCACGTCCTCTACAATACTACGAGATATTTTCGTGGACCGATCTGCAAGTTGTAACACCACTGGAGTTGGGTATAATTCTCCTAGTCCAAGTTTAAAAAATACTGAATAAGGCAACAAATTCACACTAGCTCCTAAATCCAACAAAGCATTCTCAATTGTGTGGTTCCCTATACTACATGAGATAGTGGGGGAGCCTGAGTCTTTACATTTTAGAGGAATTTTATGTTGGAGGATATAACTAACGTTTTCTATTAAAAATGCATTCTTTTGAACATGAATATTTCTCTTTTTAGTACAAAGGTCTTTAAAAAATTTGGCATAAGATGTAACTTGCTTTATAGCATCAAGTAAAGGGATGTTAACACTTACCTGTTTGAAGATTTTGAGAATCTCACCTTTGAATTTTCCCTTCTTTCCTTTCGCTAACCTCTGAGGAAATGGAGCTTTCGGAACGTATTCTCGTGGTTTGGTTTCTTCTCTCTCCTCTGGTGATAAGTCGTCAACATTTACAGGTACAATTTAATTTTCTTTTGTCACCGGCATCTCCACTTTGTTGTCGACTTCTTTTCCTTTTCTCAAGGTCATGACTGCTTTGACCTCTCCATGCTGCTGTGGTGAACTGGTACTTGCTTCATGTACTTCTTTAAGATTAGGCACTGGTTGACTTGGAAATTTACCTTTCTCAACAGTCATTGCCAAGGTCTGAACTGAAGAAGCAAGTTGTCCCACCATCTTCTCCAGGCTTGAAACTGATTGGGCTTGTGAGTTGAAGCTTGCTCTCAACTCCTTTTGTAATCCATCAATGGTGCGATTCTGTTGCTCAATCGTAGAGTGAGTAAGATTCTTGAGATTCTGGAATGAATCCTCCCATGGTCTGGGCTGAGTGTAGTTCTGGTTCTGATTATATGGTCTAAATGGGGGCTGAGAGGCTTGAGGAACTTGAGGAATTGGTTGCATTGGTGGAGTTGGAGCTGCTGGTCAATTCTGTTGGAATCCTTGAGACCATAAAAAATTGGGATGATTTCTCCATCCAAGGTTATATATGTTGGAGTAGTGGGTTGTAATTTAATGGTTTTCTCGTTACACCTATGGCATTGGATTGATCTGGATATGATTCAGGTTCATGTGGTTCTGTTGATTTAGCAGTCGATAACGATGATATTTGTCGATAGAGACTTTCAACCATCTCCTTGACTTCTTTGATTGTCGAAGTTGACTCGCCAATGTGAACCTCATTCACTCCTTTAATTCTTTTAGTGTTCCTGAGTGATCAACTCCATTGTTGAGAATTATCCGCTTGTCGCTGGAAGAATTTCCAAATCTCTGATGCACTTTTTGACATTAGCTCTCCTCTACTTGTTGCCATTAGCCATTCTTACACATTCGGCAATAATCCCTCCAAAAAGTATTGACATTGGTGCCATTTCTCGTACCCATGATGTGGACACTTCAAGAGTAGCCCATTGAATTGCTCCCATGTTTCGAAAAACTGCTCGTCCTCTCTCTAAGTAAACTCTGAGATTTCCCTGTGAGTAACATTGGTTTTATGCACTGTGAAATATTTATTCAAAAATTTTGTTACCATTTGCTCCCATGATGTAATGCTATTAGCAGACAAAGTATTTAACTATGAACGATCTCTATCCTTTAAAGAAAATGAGAATAATATGAGTTTAACATCATCATCTGAAAAATTCTCATATTTAAATGTTTGACAAATGGCATGAAAATCATTCAAATGATTATATGGGTCCTCATTTTCTAGGCCATAGAATGTTGGGAGATAATTTATCACACTAGGTTTTAGGTCAAAACTCCTAATAGCTACAGTTGGGTATCTTATGTATGATGTGCTCAAATTAGCTAAAGGACTGAAGTAGCCCTTAAATGGTCTCTCCTGTGGTTGCAAATCCATTTTATTTTTAACTTGTTTATGTGTGCGAAGTGTTTTTCAAGTTCAAGATCTATAGGTTTAAGATTAGGTAATAATGACCTTCAACCATGCATGCAAAATAAATAAAAAATAAAAATAAAGATGGGAACAAAACAAATAAAAATAAAGAAAAAGGAAAAATTACGATACTAACCTTATCGCGTTATTATAAGCTTACTATAAAAATACACAAAAAAGTGAAATAAATTAACTAAAAAGAATTAGTAAGATAAACAAAAATTATAAAGAAAGAAAAAAATAAATTGAAAATTAAATTACAGAAATTTAAAGAAGAGAAAAAGAAAAGAAATACTAACCTCTAAATGCATATTTACTTTTTTTTCTTCTTTTTTTTAATAAAAGAAGTTATTCACAAAAATTAATTCTATGAATTAAAATTATTTACCTCCCCGGAACGGCGCCAAAAACTTGTTGTGCAAATTTTGTTGAACTCGTAAGTTCACGAATCTATTGTAGTATAAATTAATGGTGGTGAGTGTCGATCGCACGAGGAGGTGGATTTTAATTGTGTGTAGAATTAATTTTGTAAATGGGTGATTTGATTTGTGGTGGAAATGATTTGAAATATGCTAAAACTTAAATTAAAATGACGAGAATAAATTCTAAAATTGGAATTGAAATAACGAGAATAAATTGAAGAGAATTCTATTGAAATGACGTACTTGGGTATCTGGATCCGTATCAACATGCATCATGGGCTAAATATTCCTTATTAATACCAATTAAATCATGAGGGGGGAATCCATACCTCATGAACCACACTCTAATCAATATGGTGCTAAGGGGTTATCGTGCCAAATAATAATAATCTTGTACTAGGAAGCCGGTGAAACTAGGACGGTACTAGACAAGACTATTATTATTTGTCGACAAGAAGTCAAAACATCCACAAAATTTAGAGGGGAAAAGAAAATAAATTTACCAAATAAAGCCCATGACACATGTTGAGACTTCACCTTCAACCCAAGCTTGAAAGAAAATTAGCCACTCATAATTGAATTAGGGGCAAAATAAAAATTTATTAAAATATGTATAAAATACAAGATGGAGAAGGAATTACAGAAAATAGAGTCCAAAAATGGATTCAGAGATATCAAATTAGGGGGGAGGCCCCCTTTTTATAGATACATGGAGTAAATCATGGTTATCGGATTAAAAATAGTTTCGACGCTTAGGATTGCGCCACGTCATCAGTTAATAGTACGCGGTTTGACCACACAAATGAACAGTAACATAGTTTGACCCGGGTTGAACAGTGACGCGGTTTGGTTGAAAATAATCCTGTGTGATGCATGTACCGTACGCGAGATTTTTGTTCCACTGATATGCTGCTGCGTCACCATTAATAGTACATAAGAATTTTAGTCTAACAGGATCGTGACACCTTATCAGTCAATGCCACATCATCGGTCCGTCTATGTGAGCAGTGTCGTGAACAGTAACGTATACAGAACCGTACACATGAATAGTACCGTATATGTGAATAGTGCCATATTTCCTTTTATGCTCCTCCTAAGATTTTCGACTGTCCTGAGTTCAAAAGTGATGTCCGTTTTGCCGTCTGATCTCTCCTTTATTATGAAATAACTATAATGCCCCTAAAATATATAAAATACTTAATTAAAATAAAACACACATAATTAAATTATAAGAAGCTTAAATACATAAAATTAAGGGTTGTTAGTAAGACTTGAAATGTAAAATAACAATTTTCTCCTTTATAACCATACATTTTCTAACACTCAACACACAGTTGTAGGCAATCCTGGATCATTGACAGAGAAGATTTCGCACGAGATACTTTAAAGAATGCGATTTGAAATTTCCTAAACTGGAAGATGCACACCCTAGACTTCTGATTGCCCTAATTTTAAGCTATAAAAAGAGAACAAACACAAATAAAGAGGAGGCCATCATTAGAGAAAAAGAATAGAGAAACAAAACAAGAGAAAACAAAGATCAAGAGAAAGAATTGAGGACGTCAACAAAGAATTCTAGAAGAACATCAAGCAATCTCACTCATATTTCTTATTATCTTGTTTCTATCTTGTTATGATGAATTGTTTGATGGCTGAAACTATTTTGCTTCTCGTTTTATCACAAGTTATGAACTAAATTTTCTTGTGGTTGAGTGATCACCAAACTTGATGGTTGAGTGATAACCAAATTTGATGGTTAATCGACTGATATTATGTGTTGCTGTATGTTTGCTATAGCACGTTGTTTTGATAATACTTATTTCAATTCACTATTTCAATTGACCACCCATTTAATGATACTAGTTAAGAAATAGCCTAAAAAACCCCTGTATTAATGGAACATATTAGAGCAATACTTGGTTTTGATTGAAATTCCTGAGTTGGGTTTAATTTGATTAAAAAATGATCATTCTTAATATAAAATTAGTGATGAACTAGATATAGGAATTCACCTTGTAGGGTAATTAGAATCTAAAACTTGTAATGATATCTCTGATGTTAGCATAACAATTGGTCACTATTAAGTTGCATTTAAATATAAGACATCAAGCATGTGACATATGAGGTTACATAAGGATTCTACCCAGTGCTATTGCAGATGTTGTAGCAACCGATCTAAAAACTAGAAAAATAGTAAAAAATCATTAAGTGAGTTTAATCACTCAATTACTTTATTCCCCTTGGCAACATCCTTGTATTTGCCGTGATATTTTACTTTATTGCATTTTTCTTATTCCATTTTTATTTTAATTATTTCATTAGTTTAATAATTTATTTTAATTTTAATTTAGAATAAAAATTACATTGATAAAATTACTGTAGCAATTCCCATAACAATAATCCCTATGAAGACGATCTTAAATACTTATCATTATATTATTTGTTGTGTACACTTGCACATTGACATCAATAGCATTAGAAATTCTACAATATTAGCCTTTAATATTATCTATAGAAGAATTTTTGTTATAATCCTATTAATATAGTGGAAGATTAAATTAGACTATGGTCCCGTAGTTTTTCCCGCTTTGGGGTTTCCACGTAAAAATTTGTCTCTTATGGTTGATTTTTGCTTTGGATTTTGTTGGTTTATTTTTTTGCCTATTTATTTGTGGTACACATCCTAATTTAATCACAGAAAGAGAGAAAAAATTTTGGTTTCCGCTTAATTTATAACTTGTTGTTGGAGTCCTTTTCCTATAAAAAACTCAATAAATTAATAGTCCTGGACCATGAAAAATCTATTATTTTAATGAATATTAATTACTCATTAAATTAATAAATTATCAATTATGAAGATATTGCTTAGTATGAAAAATATAATCACGTTTACAATATAGTTTTCACATTGATTTGTTATTTATTATACTTTATTTTAATAGCAATTACCAGTCGTTTGTTACTAGTAATACAATTATTTAGGGTAGGAATATGATTATTGTAGAATTTTAATTTTTCTATATTAAATATGATATATAGAGCTTACTGACTCACAAAGAAGCACTCAAAGAGATATTGACATTGAACAATTTATTGTTACAAAATGACAATACTAAGTGAAATTTTATATAAGAAAAAAAAATAGAGATAAGATCAAAGTCGAAATCAATTTCAAAAACAAAAGTTGAATATTTTTGACAAAAATAACATAGTATATCTAAGGATAGAGCTAATATGAGGCTAGTGGGGTTAGGTGCCCCTACTTCAAAAGAAATTCCTTAACTTTTTATGTCAAATCATTATCTTACTCTTTAAAAAAAAATCACTATCTTACCCTTTAATTTTATTAATCTGTCCCTTTTTATTTCATTGTCTTGCTTTTACCCCTTAATTTTATTAATCTATCATTTTTTATTTTACTATCTTGGCTTTACCTCTTAGAATTATTTGAATAACACAATAAAGCCCAATTGTGCCAAACCTTTGCTCACATAATTATTTTGTTACTTCTTGGTCAATTTTATCCGAAGATTTCTCTATTACGGATTTAGTAGCCACCTTGCAAAGAGAACGGTTAAGACAAAAAAAAAAATAAAAAATCAAGTGTATACATTAGTTTATATGCCTGTTATATTAGCATTGACTTCACTAGTTGCCATTGCCACTATTAAAAGAGCATTTTTAGCAGCGAGCATTGTGAAAAATTGGCTACAAAATTGGACGGATAGTTAATGGATGAATGATAGTTAAGTTGCGTATATTAAGAAATACATGTTGTATAGTATTGATAATGAAAATATTTTACAACTTCATCAACACATGAAAACACACCATGGGCATTTGTAGATAATATTGATAGAATTATTTATGTTATGAATGAAAGATTTAATTTTAAATTTCTTATTTTTTTTAAAAATTGCATCCTATAGAGGGTTTTCGTATTTTAATAGTTTATCCTCTGCTATAGTTTTTGTATTTCTTTCAAAGGTTAGTTGGCTTGTTTACCCCATTGATTATAGATTAAAAGAAAAAGGAAAAGTTCATTCTATTTAGAAATTATATTTATCCCTTAGGTAATTCATAATATTTGAATACCATATTTCATCCTTCATGTTAAAATCATAGCCAAAAATAAAAAAATAAAAGTAAATTAGACATTTTAAAAAACATATCAATTAATTTATATTTTCAAATATCTCAAATAATTATTTTTTATGTGGCCTTATTTTCCAACTTTAAAATTCAGTCAAAGACTTGAAAGAAATAAATTTGAATTTAAAATAACTTAAATGATGCATTAAAAAAATTTGGGATATTATCGTTTGACTACTTGAAAATTTATAGTATATCAAATAGCTACAAAAAGTATTATACTCTATCAATTGAGTACTATAACTTTACAAAACTTATCATTTTATTAAATTTTCGTTAGTAACACTATTTGACTATTTAATTGACCAGTAAAATCTCAAAAAATACTACAAAAATAAATTTATTAGATGTTATATTCATAGGCTTATAGCGATTATTTTTAGCTACTTTATATTTTAAATTATAATATCATAATATTTTGTGTTATTTTTTTACCAAAAAATTCATATAAAGAGTAAAATTTGTATTTTATCAGTTAACATTCTAGTTCATCAATTAATAAAAATGTAATAAAACAATAGATTTTGTAAAGATATAATAGTGAAATAATAGAAAATTATATTTCTTGTAGTCATATGACATAATACAATTCTTAAAGTAAACAAACGATAATGACTCTAAAATTTTGGTTTCTAAATTTCTTTCTATAAATAATATGGACTCAACTGAAAAATAATCCTTGTTTTAACCCAAAAAATGAAATGAATAACTGAAAATTTATTAGGGTTGAATTTATTATGTGTTATAGACTGGCATTTTCTTATTTAGTAAAATATGTCAATAGGTGGTTGTTAGATGAAAAAAATATAAAATTTATTAAATGTTACCTTCAAAAAGGTCATAAAAATACACATTCTAGAAGAAAGTCTTTGAAAATTTTGGAGAAGATCTTAGCTCTTGTTATGTATACAAACTAGTAAGTTTTTTTGCACTTAATCACAAAACATATTATGGTGTTATTTTGTTGTAAACAATTGTTTATAGTTCTTTTTATTTTTTTCCTTGCCATAATTTCCATCTCTACAAATGAAAATTAAGCAGCTTAAGGTCAGTTTGGGATTACGGTGATAGCTTAAATATGTTGCTTCTACTGTACGAATTAAATAAGCCGTTGATTGAAAAAGTAGGTCGGTATTTAGTAAATTGTGTTGTTGTAATTGCTGTAAATTTGAAAAGCTATGTTTGATAAATTTTATTACAAAAGCATTGTTTTATTATATAAAAACCAAAATAGATATAGTTTAAATTACCTTTTATATTTCAGAGTATGTTTAATAATGTTTTGACATGCCTTTTTCTTCTTAAAACACAAACGTTAAAAAAAAAACTCAATGAAATAAAATCTAATGAACTTTATAATCTGTCACATAAAAATGATAAAAGTCCATGTATTACATGAATATAGAAAAAATATAAATAGATTGAATGATAAAAGTCATGATTATGAAATTTATTTTAAAACTCATGGTTAACTTTCATGTGAAATTATTCATAGTCCCCAAAAAAAAAAAACCCTTACGTAATCATATGTAAGTATGATTGAATGTTATAATAGAAAATAAAAGTAAATTATAAAAAGTACAAAATTCAATTTACTCTCCCATTGAGTAACTGTATTCAAAATGCCCCCAAGTATACGAAAACATCAATTTACCCTAAATATCGTGATCTCTCAATTAAAATTAACAGTTTAAAAGGCAAAATAATGTTTGAACGAATACCTTAACGAGCATTAAGCTATAGGAGTGTGACTAACATCATTGTTGCATGACATGTCAAATCAAGGTAGCTTTTTAAATATACCCTAAATTGTTATAATTTTAAATTGGTTAATATTATAATTTCTCAAAATTTTATGAGAAAATATAAAAACAATAAAGTATCTTTTCCTCTTGGTATGGACCTCATTTTATTCACAGTATAGAGAGAGAAACTTTGAAGCAAAGCATCAAAATATCACAATAAAAAATGTGTTTTGGTTTGAAAGAGTACCAAAAAAGTGACTATTAGAGAGTGCTTGCTGGAAGCAACAATCATATGATGGCTAAGGTATGGAATCGTTTTTTCCTTTATGTTATTATCATTAAAAAGGGTTAAGTAACATTTTTTTAAATGTAGGATAGTATTTAGTAAAATGATGGCCGATGCATATGACAAATTTGTGCAACTATTGTCATTATTTAAAACAATAAGATCCAAACCCTAGTTCTTAGTGAAATTGGGCTTTCTTTTTTTTTTAGTGTACAATTAACGAAATTTATTTTGTTTCCTATATAAATAAGTTACTGGAGAAAAAAAAAGCATATACATTTGTATGATTTATTGATTTATAGTGTCCTAAGTGGCTGTTTAGCAAATGTAACTAAATAATTGTGTTATTGATATATATCCTGCACGAATATTTCAGTTTTGTTTTCATTTTATGATATCATGGCTATGTTGGTGTTGTTATCAATATTTGTTACATATGTTTTTATTATGGAAGCCGAACTTGAGGGTGAAAGGCTTTGAAAACTTCCTAAGTAAAACTTTTGAGGTTGGCCTTATTGACCATGACTTTATGATTAAAGTTGTTTTGATTAATGTTATAATGAAAAGAATGGTTGAGAGAATTAGTTATCGAGATGAGAGCTTTATCATTGAAGTTACACTACCATAGAATAGAGAGAAGGGTACAATAGGTAATGATCATGAGATGTATCAATATGACAATTATATAACGAGAATAAGTATAAAGAGATTATGTTTAACATGATCATCATAACACTTAATGTGATTAAAATGAGGCCGTTTCAAGATGATTGTTGTGCAAGTTTTATTATACTCGCAAGCATACGAATCTATTGTAAAATAGATTTAGTGGAGACGAGTGTTGATTCTACGAAGAGGTAGATTTAATTATGAGTAGGGTTAATTTTCTAGGTGTAAATGTGAGTTTGTTGGAAGTGAATTTCTTTTTTCATCTTAAGATTTAAAATAAAATGGCAGGAATGAATTAAAGATGAAAACATTGCAAATGAGACGCTTGAGTCTTTAGATTCACACTTAACATTCACTATGAGTTTAATATTTCATTTTTAGTTCTGATTAATTTTTGAGGGGGTATTCCCACTCATTGTAATCCTCACTTTAATAAATATGGCATCAAGTACTTAGTGTGCCAGGGGAAATGGTCTTCCACTACGTGTGTTGTCAAGACAGACGATAATAATACTTCTATCGATAAAGTGGCAAGACAATCCATTAAATAGTTTAGATATACTCATGTCGACACTAAGTCAAGACCCACAAAATACTAGAGGAAAAATTTCTCTTTAATTAATATGGTGCTAAATGTTCGTTGTGCTGGATAGTAACGACCATTCACTAGGGAGTCGGTATATCATGCAAAATTTAGACATGATATATTGTTTGTTGATAATGAGTTAAAACAACCACATAAATCAGAGATGAAAAGAAAATAAATTTACCTAATTAAACCCATGGATCATGTTGAAACTTCACTTTCAATGCAAGCTTGAAACTAAATTAGTCACTCATAATTGAATTAGAAGTAAAATGGAATCTTACTGAAATACGTAGAGAATACAAGATGGAGAAAGAATTATAGAAAATGAAACTCAAAAATAGATTCAGGGGTGTCAAATTAGGGGGGAGCCATCTATTTATAGATACAATGGATAAATCATGACCATCAGATGAAAACAATTCGGACGTTCAGCAATGCACTACGTGGCAAGCTTTTATTGGTTAGAACACATTATCAGTCAATATTACATCAGCATTTTGGTCCAGTAAGATGCTGCAATGCCATCGATCAATGCCACATCAGTATTTTGGTCTAATAGCATCTTGCCATATTATTGGTCAATGCCACATGATTCGTCAATGTCACATCATGAGTCAACGCCACACAATCAGTTAATGCCACATTATCAGTCCAATAGAATGTTGCTATATCATCAGTCAATGCCTCATTATCGTACTATATATGTAAATAATGTCGTACTTGTGAATAATACCATATATGTGAACAGTATCAAATGCTCTTTTATACTCCTCCTAAGGTTTTCAACCATTTTGAGTTAAAAAAAATGCCATCTGTTTTATTGTCCGACTTCTTGCTAGTCTTGAAATGGCCAAAATGTCCTTAAAATACATAAAAATACGTAAATTATAGTAAAACACACATAATAAAAAGTTAGAAGATTTAAACACGTAAAAGTGAAAATGTTAGTGAGACTAGGAGCATAAAATGACAATACCATGTATAAATATGCATTCTCAGTACTTAACAGTGATATAGAAGATATTGCTGTGGGCTTGATGCTGAACCTTAAAGTGTGTTATATATGTTTCAAAGGCAACTAACTAAGAATGTTAAAGCACAATAATAGTTGAATGCAGTTATTACTCGAAAAAGAGGTGCTCGAAAAAAGTCAGTGGGAAGAAAGAGACCAAACAAACCACAAACCAAATTTTCCAACTCTCCATTCTAAAACCACTGTCCACAACTAAACTCACCACTACAATAACACGTAATCTTGAAACACAAATCACAATTGAACTTGAAACTATACCAGAACCTAAACTTGAAACACAATCGACAACTCCACCCACCATTACAGTAGAAGCTGAAATTGAAACATAAACCATAACTCACCACTGTAGAAAAAGCTAAACTTGAAACATAAACCACAACTTAACCTACCACTACAGTAGAACCAGAACTTATAATACAAACCACAACTTAACATGATATTACACTAGAACTTGAACTTGAAAGAAACCATCGTTAAGTCTATATTACTTCCTGATCCTACACATAAACCCCCATTTGAAGTTGAACCTAAAATTTAAACCATAAAAAAGGCACTAGAGAAAATGAAGGCACCTGTCAACTATAACATATAACTTGGTGTTATTTGATGCCTTTGTCACACCTACATAAACAACTTTAGATAAAATATTCTTAAGTTTTAAAAAGGTAACAACAAAGCCAGCACTAAAGCTTGACCAAACCCCATTCTTAATACTAATAATAGCACTACCACTTGAGTTTGACAAAAATCTATCACTAGTACCTACATTTCATCCTACTTTAGGTGATGGTGGTATAAATAATGATACTAATGAGGGTGAGACTTACTCCATACATATTTCAGATAGTGATCACTTCTCTGACTATGATGTTGTTGATGGCTTCTATGGGTTTATAGTGGAAGTTGGTGAGGAAGATGTTAAAGCTCCTAATTTTGATGACATTACAACTATTAATGTTGAGGCGGTTCATTCCCTACCATCCCATTCTTGAAAAATAAACCATCTCATAGATCTAGAAAGTCGAAGGCTGTATGTTTTCAATCAGAGCCACTAAATTACCAAGTATAAGATATTGTACCTATTGAGATTTTACTATTAGAAGTTGTGTAAACTAATCCCTTTAAATCAAAGGGAAATTTTTTTAGCAAAACACATTTTATTGTGGCACCTTCACATATGTGATAACTCTATGAAATGAGAGTTATCATGACACTTTTGGACTTAAATCAATACTACTTAGAGAGTAAAAGACATGTTTTTACTGCATTTTAGCTACATTTTACATGAACATGTATTTTAGTTTAATTTTATTATATTGAGTTGTTTTAGAATAATTTGTGCTTATATTATATGTATAATTATAGGTGACCAAAAGAGCAAGTTTTAAGGAAGGAATGTTGCTAAAACAAACTTGTAGAGATAATGAAAGAACTTGGCTACAGAAGAATTAAAACAAGTCTGAAATAATAAAAATGCTATAGCCATTGCTGTAGCAATCTTAGAGCAATAAGGGATTGGATTTTGTGCGCAAAAACTAAAAGATTGCGATCTAAAGTTTCCAAAAATGGAAGATACGCGCTATATACTTTCCGTTGCCCTAATTTTGAGTTATAAAAGGGGCACGCTTGTAAACAAAAAGAGAGAACCGCCACTCAAGAAAAATTCACAATGAAAAACAATATAAAAATATAAAATAAGAGGGATTTTAAGGCAAACTTCAACTCTTTATATTGTTTTCTATTTATTTACGGGGATATATTTGATGGCAGAAACAATTTGATTTACTATTATATTGCAAGTCATGAACGAAATTCCATTGTGGTTGAGTGACTAACAATTTTATTTACTGTTATAGCATTTTGTCTCAATTATAGTTATTTTAATTCCTTATTTCAACTAACTACCCATTTAGTGGATACTGGCTAAGACAGAGCCTAAAAAAGACAATACTTGGTTTTAGATTGGGTTTCCCAAGTTGAATGAATCACAATGTTTAATGCTATATTTAATGTTGGCATAATAATTGACCACTGTTAGCTTGCATTAGATATAAGATATCCAACAGGTGACAACTGGGGATGCATGAGGGATTCTGCCTAGTGCTGTAGTAGATTCTATAGCAACGGTACTGTAATTGGAAAAAAAGTCAAAGCCATTAAGTAGTTCATTCTTCCGTTTGATGTAAGAATTTTCTTTATTGCATTTTTATTTTAATTAGTTCATTAGTTTCATAAATTGTCTTATTTTAATTTAGAACAAAACTGCACTGTTAAGATTGTTGTCACAAATCTGATAACATGGATCCCCGTGGAGACGATATGAATACTCATTAATATATTACTTGTTGTGTATACTTGCACATTGACACCTATAGCATTAGAAATCACAAACTAAGTTTTTGACACTATTTCCGAGGAGTAATTGTTCATTGTTATTTGTGAAATTAATCTTAATTAGTGCTAATTTTTAATTTTTTTAGTTTGTTGACAAAAGTGATCTAGCAACCCTTGCATGTGCAAATATAAACCTGTTGAATTATAGTTTGATCCAAAAATTGAAAGAACTGTACAAAGATTTAGAAAAGAGCAAAGAAATTCAAAAGCTGCTGTGGCAATGGATGATTTGTAAGTTGTAAGGAATTTGAACCCCTAAAGAGAAATAAAATCATAAATGCACAAGGAGGTTAAGAAGGTCAAAATGGTAAGATAATTTGTGAGTAATCAGGGAATAACAACATTATCCATAAGGCAGATGATAGATAAAGAGCCACTAGAGATTATACGATGTTGACTCCTCAAGGTATAAACCCTAGATTAGTTAGACCGAAGTGCAAGCTGATAATTTTGAGCTCAAACCAATGATATTCTAGATGTTGCAAACAGTGGGACAATTCAATGGGCTGCCATCTGATGGCCCTCATCTACACCTCAAGTTATTCTTGGAAGTAAGTGATATTTTTAAGATTATTGGAGCATCGCAGGAAACATTGAAGCTTAGGCTTTTCCCATTTTCTTTAAGAGATCAAGCAATAGCATGGTTGAATTCCTTACCACTTGACTCCATTATCCCATGGAATGACTTGGTTGACAAATTTTTGATGAAATATTTCCCACCAATTAAGAATGCAAAATTGAGGAATGAGATCACATCTTTCCATCAACTTGAAGATGAGAGTTTGTGTGATGCATGTGAAAGATTTAAGGAGTTACTCAAGAGATATCCTCATTATGATATTCCTTGCTACATATAGTTGGAAACTTTCTCAACGATCTCAACCAAACACGAGATTAATAGTGGATGCTTTAACAAATTGGGCCTTACTATCTAAGTCTTATAATGAGACTAATGAAATTTTGGAGAGGATAGTTGATAATAATTATCAGTGGCTATCAATCAGGCAACTGCAGCAAGAAGAATGACCGAAATTCATAATATAGATGCCTTAACAGTATTGTCAGCCCAAGTAACCTCATTAACAAATATGGTGAAGGCTATGAGTACTGCTCTAGCAACTGTTAACCAAGTTACTGAAGCATCCTGTGTTTATTGTGGAGAGAGGCACTTATTTGATAACTGTTCTAAAAATCCAGCCTCAGTCAACTATGTAGGCAACTTTAATAGACATAACTAAAACAATCCATATTTAAACACTTACAAACATGGATGAAGATAACACCTAACCTTTTCAAGGAGCAATTGAAACTAGAATGCTGTAGCAACTAGTGGACAAAACAAGCTTTCTCAACCATCTAGATTTCACTAGCAAAATTAAGGGCAAAGAAACACGAACGATAATCAATTCAATTCTTTTGAAGCTTTACTTAAGGAATAAATTGTGAAGAATGAAGTAGGTATTCAGAGTCAACCTATATATTTGAGAAAGAATCAGATTGGACTACTTGCTATAGCATTGAGTAACAGACCTCAGGGCTGTTTACTTAGCAATATAGAGGATCCGAGAAGAGAAGGAAAAGAGCATTGTAAGTTAATTAACTTAAGATTTAGAAAGAATGTTCATATTCCGGTTAGTGTACCAAAAAAAAGTGGAACCCATTTCAACTTAAGAAGAAGCTCATGTTGAAGAGGGACAACAAAAACCCACTTTCCAGCCCACTGATATGAAGAACTAGGCTATAACATCAACAAAAAATAATGATCTAGCATAGCGAAAGAAGATGTTATAATGCCAACCACATCAGTTCATAACATGACAAAAGTGAAGCAGCCTATGCAACTTACTATAGCACAACAATTTAGACACCTACTACACTTCCCTTAAAGATTTCAGAAGCAAAAGTGAGACAAGCAATTCAGCAAGTTTCTACAAGTGTTGAAGTAGCTATATATCAATATTCTTTTTGTAAAAGCCTTCGAACAAATGCCAAATTTTGTAAAGTTCTAGAAAGATATTCTAACAAGGAAAAGGAAGCTCAAAAAGTTTGAAACAATTACTATAATATAAGAATGCAACTAAATGCTTCAGAACAAAATCCCACAGAAGTTAAAAGATCCAGGAAACTTTACAATTCCAAGCTCCATAAGAACTAAATACAGTGGTAAGACATTTTGTGCTAGCATCAATCTTTTGCAGTTATCGGTATTCAAACAATTGGGGGTTGGAGAAATGAGGCCAATAACAGTGATTTTATAACTTACTGATAGATCTCATGCTTATCCAGACTGAAGGATTGAAAACGTGTTGGTAAAGGTGGATAAATTTATTTTTCCAGTAGATTTCATAGTGCTGGACTTTGGTACAAGCAAAGAAGTGCCAATTATTCTACGAAGACCTTCTTAGTCATGGGAAAGACTTTAATTGATGTACAAAAAAGATAATTGACTATGAGCGTGAATGATCAGCATGTTACATTGAATGTGCTGAATGCAATGAAGAGTCCTAACAAGGTTGAAGACTGTAATTTTATCAATGTTGTGGATTTTGCTGCAACATAAAGTTTAAATAGTTAATGCAATAAGGATAAAATCAATGCTAAAACATTTGAAGAACTTGAAGATGAAGATCCTGAAACAACAAAAATAACATGGTTAGAAGAGAAACAACCCGTGAGGGCTGATAGACACTTTGAATTTCTAGATTTCTCAAACAAAGAAGTAAAACCTTATGTTCCTTCTATTGAGTCACATTCTATTTTAGAGTTAAAACTTTTACCTTTACATTTAAAATACGTCTATCTTAATGACAATAATACACTTCCTGTAATCATTTCATCTTCTTTGAATGTAGATCAAGAGAAGAGTTTGGTGGATGTATTTGGGAGATACAAAAAGACTACTAGATGGACCATGACAGATATAAAAAAATCAGCCCATCCATATACATACACAAGATTCTGTTGGAAGATTGCTATAGTAATTCTATAGAGCAACAAAGAAGATTTAATCCTATTATAAAGGAAGTTATCAAGAACGAGCTCATTAAGTGGCTTGATATTATAATTATTTACTCAATATCAGATAGTGCATGGGTAAGTCTGGTTGAATATGTTCCAAAGAAAGATAGAGTGACTATTGTAGCAAATGAAAAGAATGAGCTCATTCCCATAAGAATAGTAACTGGATGGAAAGATTGCATGGATTATAGGAAGTTAAACAAAGCCATAAGGAAGGAGCACTTCCCATAGTCTTTTATAGACCAGATGCTAGGCAGACTTTTTGGAAAAGTCTATTACTATTTCTTGGATGGATACTCAGGTGATAACTAGATTGCTATAGCATCAGAGGATCCGAAGAAGACTCACTTGTTCTTGTGGGACTTTTGCCTTCAGAAGGATACCATTTGGTTTATGCAATGCTCCAGTAATGTTCCAGAGGTGTATGATGTTTATTTTTTCAGATATGGTTGAGCAAACACTTGAGGTATTCATGGATGATTTTTCAGTCTTTGGAGAATCATATAATGACTGTTTACATAACCTAGAAAATGTGCTTAAGAGATATATGGAGACCAACTTAGTGTTGAACTGGGAAAAGTGCCATTTTTGGTACTAGAATGGATAACCCTAGGCCATAGGGTGTCTAAAAAGGGAATAGAGGTAGACAAGATAAAAAATAGAGGTGATTGATAAACTTCTACCACCTACTTCAGTAAAGGGCATTAGGAGTTTTCTAGGTCATGCTGGATTCTATAGAAGGTTCATTAGTAATTTTTCTAAAATAGCTAAACCCTTATACATGTTGTTGGAACACGACAGACCTTTCCAATTTGATGAAGAATGTTTAAAGGCTTTTATTGAGTTGGCTCTTATTACGGCACCAATTGTTATAATACTAGATTAGAGTATGCCTTTTAAATTAATGTGTGACACTAGTGACCATTCTGTTAGAGCAGCGCTAGGGGAAAAGAAAGGTAAGATGTTTCACTCCATTTATTATGCCAGTAGGACTTTAGCTAATGCACAACTTAATTATACTACCACTGAAAAAGAGTTGCTGGCAGTTGTTTTTACATTTCATAAATTTGGGGCTTATTTGTTGGTACTAAAGTGACTGTTTATATAAATCACTCGGTTATAAAGTACTTGATTTTAAAGAAGAATGCCAAACCAAAGTTGATTAGGTGGATCCTATTGCTACAAGAGTTTGACTTGGAGATCAATGATAGAAAAAGTATTGAGAATAAAGTAGCAAACCATTTTTTAAGATTGGAAGAAGATGAAAGCACTCTGATCAAGCAGGATATCACAGAAACATTTTCTGATGAGCAATTGTTAATGCTACAACACTCTCAGATGCTACAGTAATCGGGGTTTCCATGGTATGCATATTTTGCTAACTATTTGATGAGTGGACTATTACTACTAGATTTGAGTTACCACCAGAAAAATAAGTTTCTTCATGTTGTAAAGAGTTATTAATGTGATGAGCCTTACTTGTACAAGATGTGTTCAGACCATATAATAAGAAGATGTGTAGTAAATGACAAAATTTCAAACATCCCGCAGTCCTATTATAATGCAACTTATGGAGGACACTTTGGAAGGTACAAGACAATAGTAAAAGTCCTTTAATTAGGTTACTAATTGCAAAATACTTTAAAGATACTTATGAGTTTGTTAAATATTGTAACATGTGTCAAAGGGCAGGAAACATATCTTAAAAGCATGAGATGCCATTAACTAACATTTTGGAAGTAGAGATTTTTTATGTATTTGAGATAGATTTTATGAAACCATTTCTACCTTCTTTCGGCAACCTATACATCATGATAGCTGTAGATTATATCTCTAAATGGGTGGAAGCTACTAATGATGCCAAGGTACTGGTGAAGTTCCTTCAGAAAACATCTTCTTAAGATTTGGAACTCCAAGAGCCATTATCAGTGATGAAGGAACACATGTTTACAACAGAACATTTGCTGTTGCATTAACCAAGTATGGAATCAAGCATAATGTTACTACAATATATCATCCGCAAATAAGCAGATAGACAAAAGTATCCAATAGGGAGATAAAGAAGATTTTGGAGAAAGTTGTGAGTCATAATAGAAAAGATTGGTCACTTAGATTAAATGATTCCTTATGTGCTTATAGAATAACTTATAAAACTCCAATTGTCATGTCACCATATAGAATTTTTTATGGACAACATGTCACTTACCATTAGAGCTAGAGCACAAAGCATATTAGGCTGTTAAGCAATTAAATATGGACATGAATGCTGCATCAGAGCAAAGAAAATTATAACTTTGTAAGCTAGAGGAGTTTATGTTATTTTCCTATGAAAATGCAAGAATCTATGAGGATAAGACCAAGCAATGGCATGATTAGAGAATCCAGAAGAGGTAACTCATTCTAGGCACTCAGGTCTTGCTTTATAACTCGAGATAAAAGTTATTTCCTTGAAAATTGAAATTTTGATGGTTAGGTTCTTTCAAGCTTATCAAAGTATATTCTCGTAGGGCAGTTGAACTCTTAGATGAAAGAACATGTCCTGAATTTAAGGTTAATGGGCACAGAGTGAAGCATTTCATAGGAGCTGTTGTGACTCACTTAAGGGAAAATCTGTTCCTAAGGGATCCAACATGAGAAATCGAGGACGGTCAGACTGAAGAACCTAAAATCAAGTGTTAATTAGAGCACAACCTAATGAAGAGGGGAGTTATTTCAAAATTTCCTTAAATATTAAGTTTAGTTTTACATGCTTTAATTTACGATTTTTTTATTTTAAATAGATTATTTAATTTATTTTTTTCTATTATTTTATTACAGCTCATTTATAAAAAAAAAGGGCAAAGAAACTGACATAAGTTACTGTAGCATCATATAGAACATGACAGTTGGAAACTAGCTCTCATCAAATAGGGGAATTTATCGATGTAACTATAGGACTGGATTAATTGTTGCAACATCAATTTTATCATTGCATTGACAAAGCCGTGGAAATTTTTACTATTGGGATTTTGCCAGGTTGGTGTCAGCATATCACAGTTGCAGATAAGGAAGGAGTGTACAATCCCTAAATAACCATGACAAATATCATTTCCTTTTCAAATTAGATATGTTTTAAATTCAAATATTCTTTCTAATTTACCTTTTAGTTACCTTCCCTTTTCTATTTTATCGCTAGTTATAAATTAAGGATTCACTGTAGCATCTTTCACTCTTACCACAATTCTTTCCCTTCCCGTCGATAATTCTCACTATTATTTCCAATTCCTTTTACGATTTATGTCTCTTTCAGGCACTATACAATTTTGTTCAGTCTGCTCTAGCAATACCGAAGTTTAAGAAGAGAGTTGCTTGATTAAAGGACCTTTCGCGCTTTTATAACTACAAGGCTAAAGACAAATTTGAAAAATTTATAGACCCAAGGAAATTTTTGGAGGAAAAGGGCTTCATATTCCTTAAGCAACCCATAGGTGTAATGAGTAGCATTTATAATACTATAGCAAGATGAGGATGGGTAAAAGTTTGCTCTCACCCTCAAGACCCAATTGTCTCGGTTGTTAAAGAATTCTACTCTAGCATACTGCAGCAGGATCAATGCAATTTTCTTGTAAGGCAAGTCCAAGTTCCTTTAGATTTTAGACTTATTAATGCCTTATATGATTTACCCATTATTGTAGAATGTGAGTACGCACAATTTTTTGGGAACATGACTGTGAAAAAATGGGGAAGTTTTTAAAACATTGACTGTCCTTGGTAGTGAGTGGATGAATGAAGAGGGCTAAGTAGTTAGTAGAGTAAATTTGAAACTTATAGCCAAAGTTTGGGTCAAGTTTTTGAAATCTCGATTAATGCCAACTACCCACACGACAACAGTCTCTCAAGACCAACTCATCCTCCTTTATGCTATGGTGAAGGCCTTAGTGATAGATATAATAAAATTATTGAGGGGGAAATTGGGGATTGTGCTATGAAAAAGTAAAAATGTGCTGCTGTACTATTCCCATCTATGCATGTTTGTCTTAGTTTATTTAGTGTGCTTGTGAGGACACAACACCTCTTAAGGTTGGGGGGCTATGTTATGGTGTAATGTGTTTGTGAGTGCATATGTTTGTGTTGTGTGTTATGTGTAGCTCTTTTATTCAATATTTATGTATGGATTGAAAAACTTAATGAAGATAAATTGAGTGCCATTCAGTATTTGTGACTGTCAAGTAGGGATAGTT
This sequence comes from Citrus trifoliata, assembly GCA_018350135.1. Taxonomy (NCBI): domain Eukaryota; kingdom Viridiplantae; phylum Streptophyta; class Magnoliopsida; order Sapindales; family Rutaceae; genus Citrus; species Citrus trifoliata. The sequence continues at coordinate 4,939,575 of CM031390.1, forward strand.
CATAGATGAAGGTTGAAATTATGTCTCAACACTTAGGCTTTAGTTGAGTTTTATGAGTATGTTGTAGTAGAGTATGTTGAAGAAATGTATTGACTTTAAAGAAATATTTTCTCCTGTGGTGAAGATGTCTTCTACTCGAGTAGTTATGCGATTAGCAGCTAGCTTGAACTTGGAGATTGAACAACTTGATGTAAAGAAAACTTTCTTACACAATAACTTAGAGGAGAAAATATGCATGGTGCAACCTAAAAGGTTTAATGTCAAAGGTAAAGAAGAACTTATGAACAAGTTAAAGACACTTATATGGGCTGAAATAGGCACCAAGGTAGTGGTAAAAAAGTGTTTGATTCTTTCATGGAGAACCATGGTTTCAATAAGACTATGTGTGACTATTATGTTTTCGCAAAGAAGTTTGGTGATAATTATTTCATTATTTTTTGCTTTATATGGATAACATGTTGCTTGTTGGCCATGATGATAGTAAGATTAACAATCTTTTACGATGAAGGACTTGAGACTGGCAAAATAAATTCTTGGCATGAAGATTTTCCGCGATAGAAAATCTAGGAAGTTATAGTTATCTCAAGAAGCATACGTTGGAAGGGTTCTTGAAAGATTTAATATAAGCAAGACAAAATTCGTTTGTTCTCTACTTGTAGACCATTTTAAGCTTAGTTCCGAGCATTGTCCTATAAGTGAGAAAGAAAAGTAAGAGATGAAATGAGTTCGTTATACTTCAGTAGTTGCTAGTTTGATGTATTCCATGGTTTGTACAAGATCAGATATTGTTCATACAGTTGTTGTAGTTAGCCGATTTCTCTCCACTCCGGGCAAGAACACTAGACAACAGTAAAATGGATTCTCAGATATCTCAGAGGCACTTCCAAGGCATGTTTATGTTTTGGTGGTGACAAACCTGTGTTACAAATGTATATAGATGCAGATATGGCTGGAGATTTTGATTCCAGAAAATCCCCATCAGGATATTTGGTCACATTTGTAGGGGGAGCAGTTTTATAATAGTCTAGACTTTAGCAGTGTGTTGCCCTATCTACCACTGAAGTATAGTATATTGCAATTACTGAAGGATGCAAAGAAACTTTGTTGATGAATAATTTCCCTAAAGAGTTGGGTGTGAAGTAAGATAACTTTGTTGTGTACTGCAACAGGCAGAGTGCCATTCACTTAACAAAGAGTTCGACATACTATTCGAAATCCAAGCATATTGATGTGAGGTATCATTGGATACGAGACGTGCTTGAGAAGAAAAAGTTATAGCTTGAGAAGATACACATAATCGAGAATGGATCAGATATAATGAGAAAATCATTTCCCAAGGAGAAACTGCAAAGTTGTATGCAAAAAGTGGGCTTGGTAGTGCCCCTCAAATGATTTGGAGGGGGAGATTTGTTGGGTTCATCTCATTTGGGTGCCCAAAAGGTCAAAGTCCATAAAAGCTTGCTTGATGTGCAATTAATATTAAGCTTTGAACTTGGATAAAAATTGCTATGAAATTTACCTATAAAAGGAAGCAATAGCCCTAATTATGCATGGGAAAAAGGTGTACAGAAGAAGCGGAGAGAGAGGGAAAAGAGAGTGGAGGTTTTTAATTTGGGAATAGTGATTTTAATCTTTAATTAGACGATCGGAAGACAATTTTAACTTTGTTTTCTCTTAAATTTTGGGAGTAAGTTTCGGGCATCGCCCTCTACAATCCCGCTGGTCTTGATTTTTATTTTATCCTCTCGTTGGCTATTATTTGAGATACTCACTTATTAGAAAGACAGTTATTAGGCTGTTACTATAAGCAAAAATATTGAGATTCTTGATGTTGTTAGCCTCTAATATTGTCTAGAGAAAAATTTGTGTTGTAATCCTATTAATATAGTAGAAGATTAAATCGGACTGCGGTTTTTTGTGATTGGTTTTTGCTTTAGATTTGGTTGATTTATTTTCTACCTATTTATTTGTGGTACAAATCCTATTTTAATCATACAAAGTGGTAAAGAATTTATAACTGGTTGTCGTAGTCCATTTCCCATCAAAACCTCAATAAATTAATAGTCTTGACCATGAAAAATCTATTATTTTAATGAATATTAATTACCCATTAAATTAATAAATTATCAATTTATGAAGATATTCCTTAGCATGAAAAATATAATCACGTTTATAGTATGACTTTTACATTGATTTGTTATATATTACACTTTATTTGAATAGCAATTAGCGGTCTTTCCTTAGTAGTAATACAATTATTTAGGGTAAGAATATGATTATTGTAGAATTTTTAATTTTCTATGTTTAATATGATTTATAGAGCTTGCTCTCTCACAAAGAAGCACTCAAAGAGATATTGACATTGAACAATTTATTGTTACAAAATGACAATACTAAGTGAAAGTTTACATAAGAAAAACAAATAGAGATAAGATCAAAGTTGAAATCAATTTAAAAACAAAAGTTGATTATTTTGACAAAAATAACATAGGTGTATCTAAGGATAGAGCTAGTGTGAGGCTGGGGGGGGGGGGGGGGGGTTAGCTACCCCCACTTCAAAAAAATTTCCTTAGCTTTTTATTTCAAATCATTATCTTACCCTTAAAAAAAAAAAATTATCTGACCCTTTAATTTTATTAATATGTCCCATTTTTATGTCATTATCTTGAAATACTAATTAGGAACCTCAAGAGGGGGGTGAATTGGAATTTTAAAAATTAAACTAAGTAAACTACACAATAATTCAATCTAATGCCTTAATGGAATCGAAAAAAATAAATTCAATAAACCACAATAATAAAAGAGTAAGGGAAGATAAAACAAACACAATGATTTTTACGTGGTTCGGCAACCCCCGCCTACGTCCACGCCTCTAAGCCACTGGGCTTGAGGATTTCACTAAGCAAGCCTCCCAAGGCTTCAAACACTTACAATTGACTTCCAAGGTGTTAATGGACCTTTACAACAAGAGATTATCTCCAATCTCTTAACTCAAGTGTATCCCAACACTTATAACCTCTCAAGGATAAAGATTACAAATGAATTTTCTCTCACACAATGTGTTTGATTACAAATGAATGCTCATTGTGTGAATCAAATAAACAAAAACAAGTTCAAAACTCAATAATAGTTTTATACTCAATAGCAAGATCAATGATAACTCTTGGATATATCTTTGTTTGAATGGATTGAGCTTATTTATAGTTGGAGCTGAAAACTAGTCGTTATTGACTTTCTGCTCACTGTCGGATCATCGTTTGATTGGTCAGTATGACCGTTGGGTTGGATTTTCAATTATCGGATCGCCGTTATCTAGATGTCAGATCGCCATTATCGAGATGTTGGATCACCGTTTTCTACAGGGACTGCTACATTGAACTATTTTGTAAATATAGTTTGGCCCTAAACTTTATAAAAATATACTATGGTCCAAAACGTTATAAAACTTATCAAAGAGGTCCATTTTTCGGATTTTAAGTAATACCTGTTATTTATCAAAATTCTCAAAGCTTTTTCAATTGAAACCATTAACATGAGGATAACCAATTTTATAAAAATATTTTCATATAATATAAAGCCTTTATAAAGTGAGAATGATGATTTGAAGTATATGAAAATATTTTGAGTTTTTAAAACCTTAATCATTCTAATCTTTTTGTTATCATCAAAATCAACATTATAGATACACATATGCTAACATATCTTGCTTTTATGCCTTAATTTTATTAAGCTGTCCCTTTTTATTTTACTCGCTTGGCTTTCCTCCTTAAAATTATTTTAAATAACACCAATTGTGCCAAACCTTTGCTCATATAATGATTTTGTTACTTCTGGTCAATTTTATCCGAAGATTTCTCTGTTATGGATTTAGTAGTCAGGTTGCAAGAGAATGGTTAAGACAAAAAAAAATCAAGTGTATTTTATATGCTTGTTATATTAGCATTAACTTTTACCAGTTCCCACTACCACTATTGAAAGAACATTTTGAGCAATGAGCAGTGTGAAAATTAGTTACAAAAAAGATGATAATGATTGGTATGAATGATAGTTGAGCTGCGTAGATTAAGAAAGACATGTTGCATTGTATTGATAATGAAAATATTTTATAACTTTATCAACACATGAAAATGCACCAGGGTAGTTGTAGGTAATATTGATTAGAATTATTTATGTGAGGAATGAAAGATTATGATTTGAAATTTCTATATTTGTAAAAATGGCCACTTATAGAGGGTTTTTTCTTATTTTATAGTTTACAATACTATAATTTTTTCTTTCTTTTAAAGTTTAGCTGGCTTTTTTACCCCATTAATTATAGATTAAAAGAAAAGGATAAGTTCATTCTATTTAGAAATTTCTATTTATCCCTTAGTTCATCATAATATTTGAATACCATATTTCATCCTTCATGTTAAAATCATAGCCAAAAATAAAAATTAAAAAATGCTATAAAAATAAATAAGATATTTAAAAGACATATCAATAATTTATATTTGCAAATATATCAAATGAACATTTTTATGTGCCTTTTTCAACATTGAAATTCAGGCAAAGACTTGAAAAGAATAAATTGAATTAAAAATAACTTAAATGATGCACTTAAAAAATTTGGGATATTATCGTTGACTACTTGAAAAATTACAGTATATAAACAGTTACAAAAAATATATAATCTATCAATTGAGTACTATATCTTTACAAAACTTCATCATTTTATTAAATTTTCGTTAGTAATATTATTTGATTATTTAGTTGACTAATAAAATCTCAAAAATGTTACACAAATAAAGTTGTTAGATATTATATTCATAGGCTTATAGCGATTATTTTTAGCTACTTATATTTTGAATTATAATATCATAATTTGTGTTATTTTTTACCAAAAAATTCATATAAAGAGTACAATTGGTATTTTATCAGTTAACTAGCTGGTTCGTCAATTAACATATATGTAGTAAAATAAGATTTTGTAAAGATATAATAGTAAAAAATAGACAATTATATTTCTTGTAGTTATCTGAGATAAACAATTCTTAAAGTAATCAAACGATTATGACCCTAAAATTTTGGTTTCTAAATTTCTTTCTATAAATAATAAGGACTCAACTGAAAAATAACCCTTGTTTTAACCCCAAAAATGAAATGAATAACGAAAAATTTATTAGGGTTGAATTTATATATGTGTTATGGAATATCATTTTCTCATTTAGTAAAATATATCAATAGGTGGTTGTTAGATGAAAACAATATAAAATTTATTAAATGTTACCTTCAAAAAGATCATAAAATACACATTCTAGAAGAAAATCTTTGAAAAATTTAGAGAAGATCCTAGCTCTTGTTATATAACAAACTAGTAAGTTTTTTTGCACTTCATCACAAAACATATTATGGTCTTATTTTGTTGTAAACAATCGTTTATAGTTCTTTTTATTTTTTTCTTGCTATAATTTCCATCTCCTCGAATGAAAATTACGCAACTTAAGG